>CM055067.1:22535718-22601698 GCA_029204045.2 Tillandsia leiboldiana
AGTATAGAGTTGTACTTTATTTTACAGTTTTGAGAGACTGTTGTAGTGAGGATATTCTGTATCGAGAGTCTGTCACTGATGTATTCATTGGAGATACCTCCTTTTGAATTTTTGTATCAGAGGGACTTTGTATATGATAGTATTTGGGAGATGGATATTGTATTATTTTCAGTTGTACAGTGTTTGGACTTCAGTTTTAGTAGTTTACTTTCAGCTCTGATATCTGTTCTCTGTAGTTGATTCTTTCTGCAGGTTAGACGCTTCGTCTGTACGGCAGTTTCCGTACAGATGGCGGATCTGTTAGTGAGCCCGGGTCGCAGTTTCGACCCGGGGCGTGACAAGGAGCTGCGGTGTAGAGAGAGGGCAAGTAGCTTGAATATGGCCGGACTGTCCACACCGATAACAGCGGCATACCTCTGTCACAAGTATCCGCCGCGTGCTGTCCCCTACAAAAGACGCACCTGACCGCAGACTGGGACTGTGCCTCGTTGCTGCTGCTGCTGCCCTTGCCGCTGTGAACCCTGCTGTCGCGACTGCGACCTCTGCTGCTGCGAGTGCTGCTGCTGTCGCTGGGGCTGCTGCTGTGGGGGCCTCTGGGATCCCCCAGCCCTCGCCGATCCGAACGCCCACGGCCCGTAGACTGTGGCGGTGGTGGTCGGGCGGGCTCCATGAACTGGCCTGTCCCCCCTCGTCTGGCGCTGGCCGCTTCCTCTCAGAACTCTAAGCGACCGTGCCTCCGCGCCTAGCGACCACATGATCTCCCCTCTCGACCCACTGTGCATGATCCACTGCCTCTGATAAAGTCTGAAGCCTCTGGGCGTGTACCAAGGTATAGATCTCGGGGCGTAAACCTGTCTCAACAGCTCCACCTGGTGCAGCCCGTCCCTGGCAACATAGGGTACGCAGTTAAGCAACTGCGTAAACTCCTGGAAGTAATCCCATACTGAACGATCCCCCTGCTGCAGGTTCTTCAAGTCATCTTCTATCTTCTTCTTCACGCTCGTGGAGAAGTAAGTGTCAAGGATCATCCTCCTGAACTCCGACCAGGGTAGCTGTCGGGTGATCTGAAACTCTAAGGGCTCAACCCGACGCCACCAAGCATCAGCATCCCCCTCCAAACAATGTACGGCCATGTGTACTCGAATCTCGAATCAATGAAGAAATCTCTGAACAACTTCTCCATGATGCCAACCACGATCCTATCTCTGCTGGATGAGTACTCCGCCCCCGAGAACCTAGGTGGTCCTCGCTTACAGAAACTGTGCGAGTTGTCAGCAAAACTCCTGCTCCTCCGCTGGGGTCAATGGCCTGATCACCCCCTGAGCTCCACTGCTAGACTACGGTGCCGTAGGAACAAGTGGAATAGCCGGCGGTACACCGGTGGTACAGGGGCCTCTACAGTAGTAGGGGGTGGTGCCGCAACCGAGCCAGCAACTGTCTCAAATCTCTGCTCCTGTCGGCGGTGACTCTCCGCCAACTGGGCCACCATGGCCCTCAGCTCACTGATTCAGAAGGCCCGGACTGCTCCGGCTCCTCCGGGGGTGTAGGAGTACCCCCAGAGTAGGATCTGCCGCCTAGGAGGCATCCTGCCACACAAGAAACCACGGGTCAGAACCAACCCACACTACGACCAGAATCAGCGGAAGTCATGGACATCCCCCTATTTCCTGTAACCTTATGTGTCTGCAGCCAACATAACAGTCCACCAGAATAGGCTATGCCAATCCCTCTCCACTCACAGGAAGAGTTTAATAACAAATTGCCGACTTTCGCAAAATATCGCGTCACTCACGCCCTGCCTTCCTAGGGTCTGCCAAAAAGCCTAGGGTTTCCTAAGTCCGAACTGACCTATCCCTAAGCTCTGATACCAAAATAATCTGTCACGCCCCGGGTGTAAACCAGAACCCGGGCTCGTCCACAGGACCCGCCGTGCACACGGTATTTCCCGTGTACACGAAGCGCTGGTAACCTGCTCAGATATAAAGAAATAATGCTAGAGCATAAAACAGAGCTAAACTGAAACTAGTACATCTCAGACAAATGCTGGAAATAAAAGTACAATAAACTCTCAAGAATATACATATGTCTCTCCCAGCTCACGAAGTAAATACAACCAGCTGGCCGCAGCCAGACCCAAAATAAAAGAAAATACAACCGTCTGAGTGTACAGGGGATACAACAAAACTACAAAACTCGAGCTCGGGGGTAGCAGCTAACTAGTCGGCGATCCTCTTACCTCGATCCTGGGAGGAAGGCCCCGCAACTCCGGCAGATGACTCTGCAAAACAAAGGGGACAAGAAAAGGGAAAAACAGTGGGGGTCAGTACTACTATAAAGACAGTAGCCTCCCCTAGTGGGTAAACCTCAACACAAAACTCCTACCTGCCCACTAGGTCTACCAGAGGCTAAAAGAATAAATGCGGTAACTATGAGTATGACTCCTGATAAAAGCTACCACTAATGCCTCTACCTGCCCAGCTAAAGATAGCTAAATGTATGCATCAGAATATCGGAGCCTGCCACATCGGGTATGCCAGCCTACGCATAACACCGGTGTGGGATAGGAGTCTCAATGTCTGCCAAATCGGGTATGCCAGCCTACGCATAACACCGATATGGGACAGGAGTCTCAAGGTCTGCTAAATCGGGTATGCCAGCCTACGCATAGCACCGATATGGGGTAGGGTTCTCAATGTCTGCCAAATCGGGTATGCCAGCCTACGCATAACATCGATATGGGACAGGAGTCCCAGGGTCTCAAGTCTGCAAATCGCGCACTCCGCTCTATAAGGAAAGTACCGTCTCCCAAAGGAAGCCCAAAACCCTCTCCCCGAAATCCAAGTATCTGACTACACTAACCCAGCCCCTGCTCTAACCCGAGCATAATATCCCCTATGTCTAAGTGACTGAAGAAAGAATGCAACATGGTTTCTCCTAAGTCAATTCCAGCATGATAGTGTAGCAGAAAAAGGTGGCCTATCTAGGTGACCATTCAAGCATGCAAAAGTCATTATCTTGATGAACCATTTTAAGTACTCTAACCACATACCTCAGCCTTTCATTTAATCAATCAACAAGATAGGGATTTAGCATAAATTCCAAGTAATTCTACTACATGTTTAAAGCATGGACTCACCATTAATTAACTTGTAGTTTTCTAACAATGCGATTATCAATGAAGAAATCAGGATTTCATACAAGCATGCTAGGTCCATCTCACAGATTTACTAACAGCATAATCAAGAGCATTCTAATAGGCCTAGTGATAAATCCCAAATAAGAGGTTTACAACATCACCCACCTCGAGCGCTAATCCCAATTCCCAAAAGCGGAACCCAAGCTCAGTCCAAAACTCCCCACCAATCTGAACAAAATACCCCAAAGGAAAACACATAAGCTATACATTCACAATTCCCAGGATATGTCCCTTAATACCACAGTCCAGAATTCACCAATTTTTACCTACGAAAAATGCCCAGAAAAATCCAAGGAAAATACTGTCGCGATCCTCGCGACGAGCCCGTCGAAACGAGTACCTGCACGCCCAAATCGGAGTTTCCTACGCTGAGATAAAAATCCGACAAGGGAAACATCCCAATCCAAACTGTACCAAATTTCTGTAACAAAGAACCACAGAAAAAGGAGATTCTCACCCTCGGCCAAAAACCAGAAAAATTTGAGAAAACTCCAGGAGACTCCTTGCGAAGTGTAGATGAAAATTGCCTCTTGAATCGCCTCGATCCGACGTCCGAGCGAAAAGATACGGCAAGAACACTGCGGTGCTGTCCAAAAGTCAGCGACGAAAAATGGGTCAAATGGGTGCTCAGAAAACTCCAAGATCAACATGGAAATCGAGGAACCTCAAAACACAGGAGTTGAAGTCCTACCTGTCTTGAGTCCAACGGCGCAAGAATCGGCGAAATCCGATGTCGGGGTGAGTCGAAGGAGTCCAAACACTGAGAAGGGGCGAAGAAGATCGCCGGGAAACAAGCGTCGCGCCGCGCCGTAAAATGGTGAACCTCGGGAAGAGTGCCTCCAAAAATCCTCAAAGTTCTCCAAAGGGTAGTGCACTGATGGAGGAGAAACTTCTCAGAAGAAAGCTCAGCGAAAATGGGGTCCAAAAGCCTACAGGACGAATGGGGGGAGCTATTTATAGGCCCAGCCCACTATGCTGTCGGGCCGGGTTTTCGGGCGCAACTTTCGGGCGCACTGCGCCCGGAAACCCGGTCGCACGCTTCCTGTCCGACGTGCCCGAAACTCCCAGGAGCGGCCACGTCACCCCCAAACAGGGGACAGCAAATCCCCGCGGTCGCCGAGTGCCGCGTGTCCCCTCGCGGTCAGCGGGGGTAGGTACGGCCGCCCAACCGCGAGGCGACACGTGTCGCACTCGAGTGCGGCCGACCGCCCCAGCTGGCGCCACTGTGCACGCACAGTACCGAGGCGCCCCCCCCCCCCGCGCACCGTGGACCGCGCCCACGTGGGCCAACGAATCCGAAGCCGCCACGTGTCCTGCGCCCGGTCCACCGCAACCCCGCAAACTCGGTGAGGCCATGCCGCGTGCGCCGGCCTATCAGGGCACGCCACGTGTCACCCGCCCGCGGCCCATGCACCGCCGCGCTACCCCGTGGACCGAGCTGCATGAGCCGGCCAATAATAGGCCGCCACGTGGCTCAGGCCGGTCCACGAGGCTCCCCCATGCACCGAAAAACCTCGAAAACTTCCGGAAGCCCGCTTTTGGTCATCCGGACTCCAAATTTAACAAGCAAATAGCCGTTTTCAAGCGTTTTTCCGCGCTGAATCCAAATCCAACCTCAGATTGGCCCAAAACCTTTTCTAAAATTCGGAAAATGCAGCCGAAGGCCAAATCAGCTATCCAAGTCTCACAAAGTCCATCTGTGGCACCCCTTTGATGCACCATGGGCCAGACACCCCAACACTAGGTGTTCTACACAATGGATTCATCGGAAAGTTGCATGGGAAAAACCAGAACACTACAGAATCCACGACGCAAATAGCCGGTAAAGAATATAGGCTTCGATGGTGATCCTTTGCTTAGATTCTCATTGAGGAACCGTAGAAGAAATTTCTAAGCAAAGATTAGATCAATTCGACAAAAGATATGTTCTTGAAAGAACCTTCGAATTGACCTAAGAGAGGCGAAAGAGAAGAACGATAAAAACCAGCCTCTAGGGTTTCTCTCGAGTGTTTCTGAATTGATCGGTATTAGTCACCCTCGTTGGGAAACCCTAAGTATCTATTTATAACCCTTGGAAAAAGATAAAAGTCAGTTTAGTAAATTTATCCCGATAGGGCATTGTGTACCGGTACCAAATATTGCGTTCCGGTACGCAATGGTGCAAAACACAGATTTTTCTATTGTGTTCCGGTACGCGAGTCCGTGTTCCGGTACGCAATGCAATTTATAGAAAATTCTGTGTCGGGTTAGAGGAACTTCAAGTGTGGTTCCGGTACGCAATGTAAAAACTAATTTTTCCAAGATAAACTTTATCCAAAACAAACCAAGTACCGGAATCCAAACTTAAAATAAGTTGTTAGTTAAAACCAAGTTCCTAAAACCAAGTCGAAACCGGGTTTCAATCATTTCCAGATTCTAATGATTATAAACGAACTTTAATCACCATGATTAAATAATTAATCATACCTGGGAGTTGACTTGGGCTCATGTTGAATCTTCAATGAGTCTTCGAAAGCTGATTTGACAATTTGATCCCTTTAAGACTCCGACTCAACTCACTGACTTGACTCACGAAATGTGCCAATACCAAAAAGCCGTAACAATCTCCCCCTTTGGCAATTTCGTGACAAAACCCAAAAATACATAAAAATGCTCAAGTCACTCATCTTAAACCAAAAATTCGAAATTCAATGTCATCACCAAAACATTGATTTTCTTTGCGTGAAAGATCCAATAAATACAAAATTACATTTGAACCAAACAGTCCTAGAACATACTCTATGACTTAGGACTTGGAGTCTTAAAGTGATGTAATTCCTGCAAAACAAAACTCCAAACAAAATCAAACGTTAGTCGTTAGAAGTTAAAATCCTACATTTGATTCGTCTTCCATTTGGTTCTTTTGTTTTTCCAGCTTTTTGTTTTGTGGCTCTTTCAATCTTTTCTTTATCTCCCCCTATCTTGAGTATCCATGTTCTCCATGTTCTCCCCCTGTCTTGAGCATCCATGTTCTCCCCCTTTGTGATGCAATCATTATTTTCTGTCTCCCCCCATGTTCTCCATGTTCTCCCCCTGTCTTGAGCATCCATGTTCTCCCCCTTTGTGATGCAATCATTATTTTCTGTCTCCCCCTTTTTATGATATGTCCATCATTTCCATCATTTCCGTTCTCCCCCTTTTTGTCACAAATTGTCAAACAGTTAATAGAAACAAAAAGTAAGAATACTAGGAGGATAAGTTCTTAGTTACAAGACGATTAGAGTTCTTGTTCATCACAACGTGAAAAGAAAACTGAAAACCAAAAACAAGAAGGAAAAGAAATCACTCATCCTCATTTGAATCATCATCATCATCATGTGATGTTTGTCCATGCGATGTACTCGGTGCTGTTGCTCCAGTGACCACATCATCATGTTTGCACCCAAGGATATCGAAGATTTTTTTTAAACCATCCTCAAGTTTCTTGAAGCCTTGTTCCATCCTTTGCTCCATCTTTTGCTTTAATGAACGAACATCCCGATGCAAGGTTTGAAGAGTTATGACCTCATCTGGTTCAGGAGATTCTTGACGAGGTGGTGCACTCACTGTCGCTTCACTTGCATAGGCTTTTGTATGCCCAAATGTCTTCAAGGTGCTAATTGACTTGGCTAAAGTGATTCCATCAATTGCCCCCAAGCCATAATCATATTTGGCACAAGAAATGTCCACTCCGTGATCTTCCAGAATACTAGTAATCAAGATTGGATACGGTAGAAGGTCACGTTGCCTTGATCCTTCAATGACATGTACCATTTGCTGCCAAATGAGAAATGGAATGTTGGTGTTAATTCCATTTGCACTTTCCGGGTGACCGAGGAAAAAGAGAAGTAACAATCGATCCCATCGAATCCTTTTGGTCCCCAGTGTGGGCAATAGGTTGTAGCATACAATTAAGGACAAAATATGATACTCTGGTTTTAGGCCCTTTGATTCAACATATGATCTGTTCGTGTGCGTCCCTGTCTTGCAAATAGAGTCCACAACCATATCCCAATGGGTATCATGTAGGAAATTACCATCAGTGTAATAAAGACCAGTAGTGTCAACAGCTAATCCAAGGTTTGCACCAATTACTGCTGGAGTAATGTCAAACTTGACGCCTCTAACTGTTGTTTCAAAGACGAAGGCTCCGGTGTCATGGTCTTTTTGAAGTATGTTACCTTGCATGTAGAAATCCCTGATGATCTCCACACAAAAACCCATCTTAGGTTGAACTCTGCCAAGTGGCCGAATATGACTTCGTTCCAAAAGCCTTGCAAAGTCTGGCACCTCACGACATAGCTCGTTAAAGTTCACCTGTCGCTCTCCAATGCATGTGCGGATTGCAAATCTGGCACGGCGTTTTGCACTCACATGCGGTTCACTTTCATCAACATTTGATCTCCGTTGAGAGCGCTCGCGTATTACCGGTCCACCGGTACTTCTACGCGGAGGAGAATCTGCACCCTTCTTTTTCCTTGAAGCCAAAGGTGCTTTCCCCTTTCCTTGAACTGATTCCTCTTCGTATTCTGAGGAATGTTCAGATTCTGAGCTAGTTGAATCCTCGTTGCGTGATCGCTTGGTAGCCTTTTTCTTTCCAGAACCGCGACCACGTCCACTTCCAGTGGCCATCAAAACCACTAGTGCAAGAAGCCATGAAAATGCCATTTCCTACAAAGAACACAATGCACTATGATTTGATCGTATAGGAAGGCTTAAACATGTCTAAGAAACATTCTAAACATGTCACAATTGATGATTCATCATTTAAAAATCATTTACATTAAAAGCCCTAATTCTCAATTTTTTCTATGTCAAGAACACATGAAAATGTTAGATTCAATCAAATAAGCATGGAAACATGAATCTAATTAGATAGAAAGCAACCAAATATGTTCTTAAACATGAATTAAGAGTGATTTAAGCAAGAGATTTCATTTGGAGTAAGGATCAACTCAAAAATTCCAAAATAAAACATCAAAACCTAAAAACTAGGGTTTTGAAACAAAAGTAAGCAAGATTAATGAAGAAACTTACAAATCAAAGCAACAAATCACTTGATCTTGATGAAAAACCCCTTAGAGATGTTTTAGAGAGAGAGAGGGAGGGTTTTGTAGTGGGAGAGATGAAATAAAAACTTTGTAGTCTCGGAATATAAGGAATCCCAGATCGCGTACCGGTACCAGAAGACGCGTACCGGTACGCAGTGTAAAAGCCGAAAAACCATCGTTCGGGATCCGGATTGACAGGCAGGGGGATCCGGATCCGCAATGTAGTTCCGGTACTAAAAATGTAGTACCGGTACGCAAGAGAAAAACCAGAAAACTTCACATTCGGGATCCGGATTGGATTTTCTAATCCGGATTGGATTTTCAGGTACTAAAAAGCAGGTACCGGAACAACAGAGCCAAAAAGCAAAAATTTCTTAAAACAAATCCAAATTTTGAAATCCTTTCAAATACCAATTTGTATACAATCAAGAAATCCATTTAAGTGCTTTGAAAAATAATGAATTCACATAGATGTCATTCAATCCAATTAATTATAGAAATTAAATAGGTTTACTCCAAAATCATGAAAAATAAAGGTAAAACATTATAAACCGTTTTTCATGTTATATTCATCAAACACAAGTCATCAAAAATAATCTTGAGATCCAAACTCTATCAAGATGTAACGGATTTACAAAGATGACTTACGGAGATTTCCAAACGACATCAATCTTGAATTCTACCCTTTCAAATTGAGATAAGCACTAAAATACCTAAGGGTGGCTCTTTGAGCATCTTTCAACTATCCCACCTTATACCAACCAGGAGATTGTTCAAAATAAGAACTTTGAATATAAATCTCCGAATGCTTCAACTAAAAAATTCTCATAAAATATTATCCAAGCATCCATAACATGTGGTAGCTTCACACACAAACCGGACGACCGGGGTGGCAGCTCTTTCCAACATGTGGTGGTAGTTTTCACACTCCTTTCGGATGTAACTCTTTCCACATCTTTTACAATTCATTTCATTACCCTTGTAAGAATGCAATCTCTTACGTGAAAGAATTAAATCCCAAATTTTAGTCAATCGGTTGTCTCATGTTTATCACAATGAAATCACACAACCGAGATAGATTAAGCATCTAAAGATCACACATGATTTCTAAAATTTGATGCTTATAATATCAAAAACTCCTATAATGAAGTATCTTCAAGATTATGATTATGGAGTAAAGTTGATAATCCATATAAAGTTAATTTGGAGTGAATGAACGTGAAGCCCCCCCTTTTTTTTTTATTCAATGCACTTGTTCATTAAAAACCTTTTGTTCAAAAACAAAACATAAAAACAAAGAGCATTGAAAACATGTAATGCGGAGATTTAGAAAAATATGAGAGGAAAACCAATCAAAGCATTACATACAGTCATAAGCTATTTAGAACTTAAGACAAGGAAAGATATCACCTTTCCGAATCCAAAATCGCCGGATCTTGGGTTGTCTTGTTTCGTTGTGGCCCGGAGGTAATAGCTTTGACTGTTGATCCACCTTAGGTCTTTGCCTCGCAGTGATCCACTTGAATGATTGATGTTGTGGCTCGGACCTTTGGTGGGATGAGTGAACTCCTTTGACTTGATGTATCTTTTGAGTCCCTTGAGTCCGCTCCTTAGATGAAGTTGCCGAAGAATTTTTCTTTCTCTTTTTCGGGCAAACCTTCACCAAATGTCCTTCAAGTCCACAAAGGTGACACGTCCTTCCTTTCGATTTGATTGTGGAACTTGAAACATGCACAGTTTGATCCTTCTTAACACCCAAACCAACCTTGCTTGTTTGACCTAATCCGCACATACAATCTAGTTTCTTAGAAATGGTTGAAAGCCTTTGTATGTCGGATTTGAGTTCATGAACTTGCTTGGTCAATGCTTGGTTGGTGACATGAATCTCCTCAAACTGTTTTTCTAGAAAACCAATCTTGTCCATATATGATTTAGCGTTTGTCTCCGATTGGTTTAGCTTTTCTTGGAGGATTTTATTGTTATCCAATAAACGTCCTTGTTCCTCCTCGAGATCATGGAGTTTGATCTTTAAAGCTTGATTCTCGTCTTGAATCTCAAGTCGTTGCTTCCTCAACTTCTTAATATGTTTGGCCATCTTCTTAGATTCCGCAAGAAGTTGTTGATATGCCTCAACGAGTTCTTCTTCGTCCGACTCCCCCTCACTTGATGACTCTCCGCCGGATGTTGATGTTTCATGCAAAATCAAAGGAGTAGAGTCAGTGACTAAAGATGATAAACACAAATTAGAAGAGGGAATTTTAGAGGCATGAAAAGCAACGGCGTTTTCCTCTTTACTTGAGGTCGATTCATTAGAAGTAGAATCGTCCCAAGTTTTCGCTTGCAAAGCCTTCTTTTTATATAATTTCGGAGAAGGACAATCCGTTGAAATATGGCCGTAGCCTTTGAATCTATAGCATCGGATTTCCCCTTCGAATTCATCTTTTTCCTTAGAAGGTTTTGCAAAGCTTTTGAGGTTAGAGGATTTAGAACCCGATGATCCTTTAGATGGTTTCGTGAATGAAGATCCATCGGTTCGATTCTTCCAAAATTTCCGACGAAATTTCTTTGTGATCCGCGCCAATTGTTCTTCAAAATCGGCAAAAGAGATTTCATCATAGGAACTTGATTCGCTATCTTCTTCCTTTGTTGATTTGAATGCAATACCTGTAAGTTTAGAAGAAGACTTGGAAGAATCTTGATTAGTAGGAAAAGTCATTTCATAAGTTTGCAAAGCACCTACTAATTCCTCTACACTCATCTCATCCGGATGACTAACGGTTTCAATGGCGGTAACCTTTGCCCTAAACCATTCCGGAAGAGTCCGAAGTATCTTTCTTACAATTTTCGACTCCGGGATCTTTTCTCCTAAATTAGCACATGTATTAATTACATCTTGAAGTCTAGTGTAATAATCTGTAAACAATTCATGCTCTTCCATATAAATAGAGTCAAATTGACTTGTAAGCATCTGGAGCTTTTGAATTTTTACAAGATTAGTACCCTCATGTGTAATTTTGAGAATATCCCAAATTTCCTTTGCGGTTTCACACGCGGAAATTCGTGTAAATTCAGTCGAGGAAAGAGAATTAAATAGAGCGTTCATACCTTTCCCATTGTAAGAAGATCTTTCAAATTCCTCTTTGGACCATCTAGAGCGAGGTTTTGGGGTAGTAGAATTTCCTACTTCCTCAACAGGATGCACCCAACCGTCTTCCACGGTTTGCCAAACTCGCTCATCAATTGAGATGAGAAAAGCTCTCATCCGTACTTTTCAATACGCATAATTAGTCCCATCCAAAAGAGGAGGTCTATAAATATTACCACTTTCACCCAACATGATAGATAAACCTAAAACCCGCTCTGATACCAATTGTTGGTTTATTTTATAGGATCCACAAGGATCTAAATAGGTACTATCAAACAACTAGAGGGGGGGTGTGTGACACCCCCGAAATTTGGATTAGTCCTATATATAAATGATATAATAGGACTAAATCTCTAACCCGGCTATAGCATTTTGGATGGTAGCAAGATCCAAGAGGAACATGAGAGTTAAGCGTGCTAGAGCTAGAGTAGTTCTAGGATGGGTGACCCCCTGGGAAGTGGGGCGTCACAGTTGGTATCAGAGACATTCACTAGCCGGAAATGTGAGATGAGTCTCGGCTGAGCCAGGGTTATATAGCGGGTAGAGCGAGGCTCCCCGGCTAATGACCGTTGTGAGTGGAGTGCAGCTCCTCACAAGGTCGGGTAAGGCTAGCGAGACGAGTCTCACATCGCCTGGTGCCTGTGAGTGTGCTTGAGCCTGACGTGGACGTCAGGGCTTAAAGGGGGGAAGAATGTGACACCCCCGGAATTTGGATTAGTCCTATATATAAATGATATAATAGGACTAAATCTCTAACCTGGCTATAGCATTTTGGATGGTAGCAAGATCCAAGAGGAACATGAGAGTTAAGCGTGCTAGAGCTAGAGTAGTTCTAGGATGGGTGACCCCCTGGGAAGTGAGGCGTCACAGGGTGAATAGGTGTAATACTTAAAAACTCAATCTCAGTGCAAAATAAAAACCAATGCGGAAAATAAAAATAGCACACCGAGATTTACGTGGAAACTCCAATCCTGGAGAAAAACCACGGGACCAACACGCAATAACAATCCACTAAGAATAGAAGAATAACAAGGTGATTACCGACTCCACGGACTCAACCCCTCCTTCAGCTTCTTCGGACCTTGCGCTGACCGGTTGGATGTCCACGCAATAACAATCCCCTAAGAAAAGAAGAATAACAAGGTGATTACCGTCTCCATGGATTCAACCCCTCCTTCAACTTCTTCGGACCTTGCGCTCCACCGATTGCACGTCCACTGCACACGTTCGAATCCACGAACGCCACTCGAATCCACGAGCACACGTTTCGAATCCACGAAACGCCTTCAACACATCGAATCCACGATGCCACGTCGAATCCACGACGCAAATAGCCGATAAAGAATATAGGCTTCGATGGTGATCCTTTGCTTAGATTCTCATTGAGGAACCGTAGAAGAAATTTCTAAGCAAAGATTAGATCAATTCGACAAAAGATATGTTCTTGAAAGAACCTTCGAATTGACCTAAAAGAGGCGAAAGAGAAGAACGATAAAAACCAGCCTCTAGGGTTTCTCTCGAGTGTTTCTGAATTGATCGGTATTAGTCACCCTCGTTGGGAAACCCTAAGTATCTATTTATAACCCTTGGAAAAAGATAAAAGTCGGTTTAGTAAATTTATCCCGATAGGGCATTGTGTACCGGTACCAAATATCGCGTTCCGGTACGCAATGGTGCAAAACACAGATTTTTCTATTGTGTTCCGGTACGCTAGTCCGTGTTCCGGTACGCAATGCAATTTACAGAAAATTCTGTGTCGGGTTAGAGGAACTTCAAGTGTGGTTCCGGTACGCAATGTAAAAACTAATTTTTCCAAGATAAACTTTATCCAAAACAAACCAAGTACCAGAATCCAAACTTAAAATAAGTTGTTAGTTAAAACCAAGTTCCTAAAACCAAGTCGAAACCGGGTTTCAATCATTTCCAGATTCCAATGATTATAAACGAACTTTAATCACCATGATTAAATAATTAATCATACCTGGGAGTTGACTTGGGCTCTTGTTGAATCTTCAATGAGTCTTCGAAAGCTGATTTGATAATTTGATCCCTTTAAGACTCCGACTCAACTCACTGACTTGACTCACGAAATGTGCCAATACCAAAAAGCCGTAACAGATCAGGTATGTTTAACTAAAGATTTTTGGTGATCCGAATACTTCTTGTAGTGTGGAAACACCTGGAAGAATTTTTAACTGCATAAAAATCAAAAACTGGTGTTCGGACATGTTCAGGATCCGGATCAGAGCCAGCAGTCTGGATCCCGAAGGTTGTTGTTTCATACATTACTTCAATCCGGATCGCAGCATCTCACGATCCGGATCCCGAACGTTGAGTTTTCTGAATTGTATGAACGATCCGGATCAGGCATTCCGATCCGGATCCCGAACGATTGTTTTTCTGGAAACCGTCTTTCTTGCTACTGCAATCCGAATCGCCCAAATCCGATCCGGATCGCCGTCCGTTAAAATTCTAGAAATGTTAGGTTTTTGATTCTTATCTCCTTCCAAATGTTTCTAACCTATAAATAGACCCTATGACTCTTTTTCTAGGGCTAATCCAGTGAGAGCCGTCATAATCAAATATCATCTTATACGGCCCTAGATCCACATATAGAGAAGAAAGGAAATCATTAGATAATACTCTATGTTTCTTCATCTATATTGATTAGTTTGATTCTAGGTTTTCATACTCACATCTTGAGTTGAATCAAACTAATGAATACTTAGATGGTATTTCCGATCTATCTTTGATCTAAATATTCGGCGGATCATCACCACCCAAAAACAACGATTTATCCCAAAATCGGCGCGTGGATTCGCGTGTCCTTGTGGATTCAAGGTTCAACCGCTCTCGTGGATTCGGAGCGAGGCACGTTCGTGGATTCGAAGGGTGCTATTGGGTGAAGACCGTGGATTCGGTCGGACGTCGTGGATTCGACGTTGGACGCCGTGGATTCGGCGTTGGGCGCAGATCGTGGATTCGAGAAGCGTCGTGGAGCGAGCGGAGAAGATCCTCTAGGAGCGTATGGAAAAGGTTGAGTCGTAAGTGTGTACGGTAAATCACCTTGTACGTGTTTTAATTCTAGTGGATTTCGCCGTGTTATCGGTCCCGTGGTTTTTTACTCCGGTGATGGAGTTTTTCACGTAAAAATCTTGCGTGTTATTTTTTTTTTCCGCATTGGGTTTTTTATCGCAATGATTTTTGAGTGTTTATACGTTTACACCTATTCACCCCCCTCTAGGTGTTTCTTCCCCTATTTAGATCTATATTACATATAACCCAACAATTCGGCACTTCTGTTTTATCCTGCACGGGAGAATAGAAGTTCGGTCTCAGTTTATAGCTTCTATTATACACCTTTTGGGAGACAGTTTTTCATATACAGTTTCTACCATGCTGTATCAATAGAGATTACAGCTTTCAGCATCTCGAGTGGGATTTTCTCGGCTTGTCGCCGAGTGTTTGGAGTTTTGACCGTGAGTTTGAGTAGCAGCACTATGATCGCCTTCTAGCCAACTTTCAGCCTCGTCACCGGCGGTTTGGCCACCATCAGGGTGTTTTTTTTTTACTAGCTGAGAGGTCGACTTCGACCCGTGGGTCCGTTGGGGTTATGATAGCATGTTGAGTGACCAACAGTGGCATGAGATTGTATCTCTCGGGGTCCCTTTTGACGGTAGACTGCGGTGGAGCAGTCCATGCGGATGGGCAGGATCCGAGAGTGACTGAGCAAGGACCCCACCTATTAGGGCTCCTTGTCTTGTTGGATGATCATGGAGCTGTGTTTTAGGTCGCCCTGGTTGGGTTGACACTTTAGTGTGGTGTTGGTGCGTGTTGCACTGGTTATTCTTTCCTTTCCCCCCAGCTTGGGTTGGAGTCCCTGAGGTTTTTCCACGTCTCAGCTCAGGAGTGTTATGTTTTTGGATCCCTCGCCCGTGATTGACTCGTTTCTTTTGAGGTATGTGAGAGTGGTTGGAGTACGAGGGACGCCCGTTGCGAATTCTGGCTCGTGAGATGAGTGGATTGCGTAACCGGGGCTTGCAGTACTGGTTTTGTTGTTGCTGATGAGTAATCACGGAGAGCGAGTGGTGATTTGGGAGCTGGAGGCGGTGAGGTTGAGTACCTACCCCTGGTTTTGTGACTCCTTTTTGAGTTGTGTTAGTTTCGAGGACAAAACATTTTTTAGTGGGGGAGGATGTGATGATCCGGATCTCCGCAGAGCACTTGCAGTGTGATCAGCTACTTCTAGAGGCTCTTTGCTTGTGTTGGAGGTGTTTGTGCGCGTATTGGACTCAAGAAATGGACTCAGCGCGAAATTTAGGTTAAGAACACTTCTTTGGAGGCCTTCGACAAATTTTAGAAGTGGAATTGGGTAAAAAGGACAGCGAATTTGGATTCAGCGCGCGAAAACGATAAAAATGGACTATTTACTTGTATTTTTCGGAGACCGGATGCCAAAACACGATTTTTGAGGCAAGGTTACTGTTCTGGCGGCCGGGGGGTAGCGGCGGAGCGCGGTGGCGGGCAGAGGCGCAGGCCGCTCGGTCCACGGGGCCGGCGTGCACCAGGGCAGGACGCGTGGCGGCCCGGGAGTGGCGGGCGCACGCGCTCGCGGTCCATGGGACGCGCAGCCTGGTGCATGGACCGGCGGGGGACACGTGGCAGCTGGTGGTTGGAGCGGTGTAGTGGGCTCGGTCCATGCAAGGAGCGGAGCAGGTGTCTCGGGCTGCGTGCGCGGCGTGGTGGCCGGCAACGCGGGTGCGCACATTTAGGCGCGCCGACCGAGGCGCCGACACAGGCGCGGGGGCTGGGCCACGTGTTGCGAGCGAGATGGTCAGGCCCGTTGTTTGCTGTTCGGGGCCACGTGTCGCAACCTGGTTGATTCGGGCGCAGATGGAATGGGGTACGTTTTGGAGGACTATAGCAGCCCGAAATATTTCGGGCGCCCGAAACCTGGGACATGGATGGAGTTTTCTGATTTGTTCAGTTTTGGCTATAAAAGCCTCCTTTGCTGCGCGTTTGGGTCTTCTTCCCGAGCTCCTCTCCCAGTGAGACCTTTAGCAAACTTGTTTATCATTTTGTGGTGCATCTTTTGATGGATTTCCGAAATTTTTGGAGGCCGCGGCATTGACATTTTCTGCGACGCGGCGCACTGCGACGCTTCTTCGATTTTGGCTTCTACCGTCGCATTTTAGTGCGCGAGACTCCCCGAGCCACCCCGATAGACTTTTGAGCTGAGTTTTGCAGCAGCGCGTTCAGGAGAGGTACGGCTTCGATTTATATATTGATCGCTTCATCTCATTTTGAGCTTTTGGCACGGTTCCCGAGGCAAACATTGACCCCTTGTACTGCTGTGAGTTTTGGGACAGCGGTGGAGTATTGTTGGATTTTCTCGGTCTACGGGCATCGGAATGAGGCGTTTAAAGACTCGATTGATATCTACGCTTCAAGAGGAACGCGCCTGTATTTTTATTTGAATTTTTGGAGGACTCTTCGAAGGTGATAATTATGCTTCTTTCGGACTGATTTACTACAGAAATTTTTTTGTGGATATTTCGGCATACCGCGTTGTTGTATTTATATCTTGGCCTACAGGTGTCGGAATAAAGTGTATAAATACTCGTTTTGGATCTACTTATCGCGAGGATACCAACCGTGATTTTTCTAGAATTTTTGGAGGATTGTACGCAGGTGAAATTCCCCCTCTTCTCTGCTGGTTTGTGGAAACAGCATATGTTGTTTGGTTGTTGTGGGGTATTGATTATTGTGTTGTGGTTGCGAGGTTGGTTGGAGCAGAGATTTGTGCGACGGAGTACCGAGGGTGCAGTTTCAGCGGATTTTGATAGCGCGTGACTACGCACGTCACCGACTTCGGCTTTGCCTGCGGAAAGCACTTCAGGTGGGTTGCCTTGTCGCTAGAACCGGTGGGCGGTTCTCTAATTCTATCTAATAGAATGCATGCATATTTAGGGTACAGTATATGTGACTAAGGGGTAAGCTTAGAAATGATAATTGCATAAGGAATTGCAAGTTAATTATTCATGTTATAGCAATTGCAATAGTGGATATTCATATTGATGATCAGGGGAAGCTTACCTAAGAGATTATTACCCTATGTAATTATTAGCATGCCATGTTAGCATATCGCCTTTTTAGATTGGATTATGCGATGAGGCAGGATTATGTATCTATGTGCAGACATTACTCCGAGGAGTTGTTATGGATCATGGGTTTAGACAGATGTACTTTATTAGTGATTTGGCATGTTGTTTATACCCTTGTGGAGCCATTATGTGATTTACTCCCTTTCGTTTCTTTTGAGGACAAATGCATGCTTGTATGGACATCTAGATAGGCCATTCTTTACTGCTACACTATCATGTTGGAATCTGACTTAGGAGAAACCATGTTTACTTCTTTTCTCCTTATTCTCTAGTCAGGCGATTCTTGTTGCTCGAGTTGAGCAGGGGTTTGGGATAGTGTAGTCGAGATTTTGTATCTGGGACAGGTTGGATTAGTTTGTGGACTTGTGGGGTGTTGCGGCAACCGAGGATATTGGGCGGTTGACCGGATATGTCCTTGTGCATCAGATTGGGTATCAGATTTCCTCTAGTGGATGGAGTTTCCCACTTATTGTTTACTGTTGTTTCAGTTTGGGGATCGGGTTTCCCTTTAGTGGATGAGTTTTCCCACTTTGATCAGAATCGTGATCTAGTCCTGCTATATCGTGATACTTGTTATAGTGAGACTTGCTACAGTGAGACTTGTTACAGAGATACTTTACTCGTGTGGGTCGCTCCCCTCGAGTGCCACTCCGGAGGTAGGCCTTTGACCGAGCCATGTGTGCCGGTCTGATACTTATTTTGGGATGCGAGCCATGTGTGCCGATCCCGTGGTTTCGAGCCATGTGTGCAGATTCCGCTACTGAGTTCTTGAGATACTGAGTTCGTGAGATTGATGACAGAGCAGGCAGTACCGGGTTTTATACCGGTTCATTTGATTGGGTTTATTCAGGCAGGTACTCTTATTATTGCACTCGTGCCTGGGGGCTGAGTGGAGTCTAGTAGCTGTGTTTAGACCAGTGCTAGTGTTGTTGGGAACCGTTTGGGGTTAACGGTGGTCCAGAGGTCGTTGTGAGTTTTTCGACCGTTGTGTGAGAGATTGAGGATCTTGAGTCTATCCGTTCTGAGAGAGAGCGTGGATTTTGACTATAGCCTGTATGCGCCACTATTCGATAGCGAGTTAGTCCGTATGGACGCTCTACGTAATTCCTGCCCGGCAGCGGGAGGTGGTTGTAGGTGGGCGCAGGCTTGACTGGACCAGATGTGGCAGTCAGCTCGATTGGGTCGATTGTGCACTTCATGTGCGAGTGGTTGCATACCTTTCATTTGTTTTCCCTTTTTAAGCATGTAGATTGAGGCTTGGTAGCTGTTGAGTACCTCCAGCTTTCTTGTTCAGTTTTACTGCATTGTTATCTTATGCCTCTGGTAGACTTCGTGGGCAGATCGTCGGACTTGGCGGTGGTATCCACTGAGAACTCCCTTTTGGTGTAGTTCTTACACCCATTGGGGGTTTCCCCCCCCTCTTCTTTCTTTTCTCTCCTTTGTTTTGCAGAGTCTTAGCGGGCGTTGCTAATTCTGCGGTTGCTGTTCGAGGCGAGGGAGTCGCGAGCTAGATCCCTACCTATCTTTGGAGAGTAGCTGTACCCCCTTTCAGTGGAGATCTATAGTACAGTCAGTAGATTAGTTATTTTATTTTTCTCTTTTGAGAGACTGATGTATTGTGGGGATCTGACTTGTACTGAGAGCCTGTACACTGATGTATTATTTATTTCAGGATTACCTCCCTGTTGAGTTCTGAGTTTTTGTATTTGAGGATATTGTATGATTATCATTTATGGGGACTTTGTATCTTTATTTTCCAGTTGTACAAATGATTGGTTTTAATTTTACAACAGTTTTATCTTATAGCTCTGATATCTGTTAGTTGTAGTACCTTTTCTTGCAGGTTAGACGCTTCGCCTATGCGAGGTTTTGCATAGGCGGCGGATCTGTTGGCGGGCCCGGGTCGCAGTTTCGACCCCGGGGCGTGACACCAAATAAATTAGATAATGTATCTAGTCAATATATCTAGGGAAGTGGCTCTTTGAGCATCTTTCAATTTGAAATCCCACCTTATACCAACCTTGGAATTCGACAAAGTCAAGTATTCCAAAAAGCATTTTATCTAATAAATAAGAAACACCATGCTTGGTAAACATGTGGTAGCTGCACACAGTACTCGGACGACCGAGGTGGTAGCTCTTTCCTCCATGTGGTGGGAGTTTTCACACTCCACTAGGGATGTAACTCTTTCCACATCTTTTGAGTATGAAACTTTAAATAATACTCCCCCTCAATTGGCTATCAATTATGTAAAATATTAAGTACTCAACCAACCATTGATCTCATGTTCATACTTAACTTAATTATCAAATAAGATAAAAACTATACCAAGAGATCATTGAGAGAGAAATTGACTTTGATCAATTAAAGATGAAATAAATGATATAAATGATTATTGCATCAAATGAATTATAATGATATCCAAATCATAATAAATTTCTCAAAACATGAAAAGATGCAATTAAAGCCAACTTTAACAAATTCTCAGTTAATGTTCTATAAACAAACACAAAACACAAAACAGAACCTAACCTAAGCAATGGTTCAAAAATTGTTATTTCAAAGAAAGCATTCCTATTGCTTTTCGCAAATGAATAAAACGTTTTTGATCAGAAGGTTTTGTCAAAATATCGGCTAATTGATCTTCAGTTGAAACATAAGAAATTTGTAAGATACTTGATTCAACTAGCTCTCTAAGAAAGTAATATCTAAGTTCTATGTGTTTTGTTCTTGAGTGCAACACAGGGTTTTTTGAAATGTTAATGGCACTAGTGTTGTAACAAAGTATTGTTACCGAAGTCGCCGGGATGCGGAAGTCACTCAATACACTCTTCATCCAAATCAATTGAGTTGCACAACTTCCCGCTGAAATGTATTCCGCTTCGGCAGTGGAGAGAGCAATGCAGTTTTGTTTCTTACTATGCCATGCAACAAGACAATGGCCAAGGTAAAAGCATGCACCACTCGTGCTCTTTCGATCATCCACTGATCCAGCCCAATCTGCATCCGAATATCCTATTATATCAAGAGATGTGCCCATAGGATACCAAATTCCGAAATTTAACGTACCTTTGATGTACCGGATGATCCGTTTCACTACTTTCAGGTGAATTTCCTTCGGTGCTGATTGATATCTCGCGCAAATCCCAACACTGAAGGCAATGTCCGGGCGACTAGCCGTAAGGTAAAGTAGACTTCCAATCATGCTTCGGTAAAATTTCTCGTCTACTTTTTCTCCGTGAGATTCACATCCAAGTCCCTTATTGCTAGTTCCCATAAGAGTCGGAAAGTCTTTAGAATCTTCTAATCCAAATTTCTTGACCAACTCCTTCGCATACTTGGATTGACACAAATGAATGCCATCTTCACTTTGCTTAACTTGCAATCCAAGAAAGTATGTCAACTCGCCCATCATGGACATCTCAAATTCGCTTTCCATCGTTTCGGCGAATTTTGAAGCATCATTATTCCTTGTAGCACCAAACACAATGTCGTCCACATAGATTTGTGCTACAATGAAGTTGTCTTGAAAGTGCTTCACAAATAATGTTCGATCGGCTCCCCCTCGAGTGTGAGGACTCAAAATTCCCACGTATGGTTTACTATTACATCTGCAGCTTCTGGAGGCCTTTGTGGTGCGCCGGCGATGTTTGTGCTCAAATAGGGGACAAGTGATGGACTCAGTGTGTTAAATGGATCAAGAGTGTAGTCGGATGACCCCGTCGAATGTTTAGAAGTGATCTCGCACGGAACAGACATCAGAATTGGACTCAGTGCGAAATTTGGGTTAGGAACACTTATCTGGATGCCTTCGAAAAATTTGAGGATTGGAATTTGGCAAAACAGACAGCGGATTTGGATTCAGCGCGCGAAAATGATGAAAAATTGACTATTCACTTGTATTTTTCGGAGGCCAGATGCCCGAGCACGGATTTCGAGGCACGGGGTACTGTTCCGGCGTCGGCGCCGGCGCCGGCGCGGGCAGGCGCCGGAGTGGCCGCGGGCAGGTGCGCGAGCACGCGGTGCACGGAGGCGTCGTGCCACGTGTCGTCTTCCCGTTGGTTTGCCTAGGGACACGTGGCCGCAGTGGATTGGTCGGTGCAGTGGACTCGGTCCACGGAGCTGGTGCGGCTGACCTCGGGAAGCGTGCGCGGCAGGGTGGCTGGCGGCGCAGTAGGCGCAGAGACCGAGGCGTTGACGTCGTTTCCCGCGCTCGGGCGAGCCACGCGTCGGCGTCCGCGGGTGGCTGCGCGGCGCAAGGAAGGTGGCCGGTTCGTGTCATGCCCCGGGGTTGAACTGCGACCTGGGTTCGCCAACAGATCCGCCACCCATACGGCTAATCCCGCATAGGCGAAGCGTCTAACCTGCAAAAGATAGTACTAGCTATGCAAATATCAGAGCGGAAATAAAATGCTGCAAAATAAAATCCGACCACAGAACATCACGAAATAAGGTACAATATCCATCTCCTCGAATAACGATAATCATCATACAAAATCCTTAGTACAGCATCTCTCAACTCCAAAAAGCGAGATAAACTAAAACTATAGTACAACAGTCTCTCAAAATACAAAAGATCCCTCTCAGAGTAAACAATAAAAATCCAGCTGACAGTGCTAGGAATCTCCAACTAGGGGATACAGCTACACTCCTCGGGCGGTAAGGATCTAGCTCGTGACTCCCTCGCCTCGAACAACGACCGAAAGAATAGCAACTCCCGCAGAAGACTCTGCAAAACAAAAGGAAAAAGAAGAGGAAACAACAATGGGGGTGAGAACCACTAGTAAACCAGTAGCCTCCCCCTGTGGGTAAAGCCTCAAACTCCGGCGTACCCACTAAGTCTACCAGAGGCAAGGAAAAAGGGAAAGTGGTAAGGTAAATAAGCTGCTGAAACAGGAAAACTACCACTAGTATGCCTCTAAATGCAGTGCCAAAAGGAATGACTGTATGTATACATCAGTAACCGCATCTGTCCACATAAACCCAATCTAGCCACCAGTAAAAACTGGTACCGCCTGCTCTGCTGTCAAACTCAAGAACCCAGTAACTGATCGGCACACGGCTCGATCTCAATATAAGTAACAGACCGGCACACGGCTCGGTATAAGTAACAGACCGGCACACGGCTCGGTATAAGTAACAGACCGGCACACGGCTCGGTCATAAGCCTACCTCCGGAGTGGCACTCGAGGGGAGCGGCCCACACGAGTAAAGTAACCAATATCTCTGTCACAAGTATCACGATATAGCAGGACTGGATCACGACTATGATCAAAGTGGGAAAATCCATCCACTAGAGAAATCCGATACCCAATCTAATGCAATAGTACTTAATAAGTGGGGAACTCCATCCACTAGAGAAATCTGATACCCAATCTGATGCATAAGTAAACATCCGGTCAACCGCCCAATGTCCGCGGTCGCCGCAACACCCCACAAGACCAAAATCTGATAAAGTAATCAACATCTGGCTAACCGCCTAATGTCCGCGGTTACCACAATAACCCACAATCCACAATCGGGTAAAATAATCAATATCCGGTCAACCGCCTACTGTCCGCGGTTGCCGCAATAACCCACAAATCCAACATCAAGTACATCCTGTCTCCGACCCTAAGGTCCCGGCTACACTATCCCAAACCCCTGCTCGAACCCGAGCAACATGACTCAAAAGTCTAAATAAGAAGGAGAAAGGAAACAATCATGGTTTCTTCTAAATCAAATCCAAATATGATAGTGTAGCAATAAATAGTGGCCTATCTAGATGTCCATACAAGCATGCAAAAATCCTCATGCAAGATGAAAGAAAGTGAATCAAATAACAGTTCCACATGTGTATCGAATAATCAATCCGCATAGATATAACCATCATGCTAAAATCATCAGCCAACTACACATGTATATAATCCCTGATCCATAATAAATCACCAAAGTGGTACCCGCACATAGATATGTCATCATGTCCCAACAATTAATCCATTTAACCAACTTTCATAAAATCTATATGCTAACATGGCATGTTAATTATTACTATTAAAATATCCCAATAATCATGTTCCAACATGCTATATTCACAAAATTAATCTCACATACTAGGCTCACAATTATATCATTCAATCATGCATGGTAATCAATCACATAGTCCAAGTGGGGAAATCTCTAATAAACTTAGTGAGCAAGTCAGAAGTTGAGGTATACAACAACCACCCACATCGAAATGCGCAATCCACACCCAAATAGCCTCCTCGCTGTCCACAGTCCTCTAACTCCGTAACCCACCGAAAACAGTGCACAACTGTACAGAACGACGCACCCGGTGTAAACACAAATCCCAAAATACAGCTTTTGCTGTTTTTCCAAACAATACGGAAAAAGAGGAGTTTTCACCTCTGTACAGTGCTCCGAAAAATCCAGAAAAAGTACGGTTGCGTTCCTTGCGACGAGTAGATCAAAAACGAGTATTTATAAGCCTTGATCCGATGCTCCTAGGCCAAGATAAAAATCGAACAAGCCGGTGCTGTCCCAAAAACATCACAGCAAAAAGGGGGTCAAAAGTGCCTCTGGAACCATGCCAAAAGTGCGAAACGGGGCGAAGTGATCAACAAGAAAATAGAAGCCTTATCTCTTAGGAACGCGCTGTCGCAAAAATCGCCCAAAAATTCCTCCTGGTTTTCGCACAGGAAAATCCCGACTGAAATGCGACGGAAACGGGCCGAAATGGAGAAAACTCGAGGCGCACTGTAAAATCGAGATCGCCGCTGTCGAGCCTCCAAAAATCTTGGGAATCCACCACGAGATCAAAAACATCAAGGGGAACAACTTTTGTAGAGAGCTCTCCCTCTCATTCCCTCTCTAAAGCTCGGAAAACGCAGAGAAAGAGAGAGATGGAGGTATTTATAGCCCAAAAGAAACAATTGGGAAAATTCCCTCCATGTCCCTATAATCGGGCGCCCGGAAGAAGTAGGCCGCTACAGTGCAGCCCAGCAGCCTGGCACAGCCCGCGCTCGGAAATTTCTGGGCGCGACACGTGTCCACATTACAGCAGACCACGTGTCCCGTACCCGGCTCGGCGCCAGCGGCGCCAGCTGGCGCGGCGCCACGTGGCGCGGCGCCGCCCCGCCCGACACGCCGGTCGGCGCGGCAGCGCGCCGCCCGCGCGCTTGCGCCCGCTTACGTGTACGGCCGCAGCCGCGCGCCCGTGGGTGCACCGCGCGCACATGGGCCGCCCAATCCGGGGCCGACACGTGGCGCCCCCGGTCCATGCGCCAGCTGCGCTGCCCCATGGACCGCGCAACGCAGACCCGCCAATCGGCGGTTGCCACGTGTCCCCGCCGGTTCACCGTGCACCAGCGTCACCTCTCCGTGGACTAGAGAGCGTGCACCGGCCCAATCACGGCCTGCCACGTGTCCTAGGCCTGTCCACGGCTTCCCCATGCACTATTTTCACAGAAAACTTCCGGGTGTCCGTTTTTGGGCGTCCGGACTCAGAAAAATACAAGTAAATAGCCGTTTTCAAGCGTTTTTCCGCACTGAATCCAAATACGGCCTCCGTTTTGCCCAATTCCACTTCTAAAATTTATCGAAGGCATCCAGATACGTAATCTTAATCCAAATTCCGCGCTGAGTCCAATTCGCGCACAAATACCTCCAACACACAGCATCGGTCTCCAGAAGCCGCTAACCACACCGCAAAAGCTCAGTGAAGATCTGGATCATCACAGTTCGGATGTTCCCTGTTCTGTGGATGACGTGGCGCAACCAGCGTGTTTCGGGCGCACCGCGGGGGGGTGTTTCGGGTGCACTGTAGGCGCCCGAATCTTTCGGGCGCCTGGAAAGTGTCCCCCGAAGTGCTGTTTCTTCTCCGAATTTCAGCGTATAAATAGGCAGTGGGGGGCCATTTGTGCGGGTTTTTCGGCTGTTCTGGGAGCTCCCCCTTCTACAGAGCCTTCTACACTGTACCCTCCTCCCTTGATGGATTTTTAGGATTTTTGGAGGCCGCGGGATCGACATTTTCTGCGACGCGGCGCACATCGACGCACCTTGGATTTTGGCTTTTACCGTCGCTCTTCATTCCGCGAGACACACCGGATCACCCCGTTGAAGTTTTGAGCCAATTTTTATGGCAGCGCGTTCACGAGAGGTAAGGATTCGTTTTCCGTGTTGATCACTTCTCCTCATTTCGAGTTTTCGGCATAGTTTTCGAGGTGTTTTTGTGACCCTTTGTACTGCTGTGAGGTACGGGACAGCGGTGGAGTAATGTTGGGATTTCTCGGCCTACGGGCATCGAAATGAGGCGTATGAGGACTCGATCGGCATCTACACTTCGAGAGGAACGCGCCCGTATTTTTATTGGATTTTTCTGAGGACTCTTCGAAGGTGAGATTTAAGCTTCTTTGGGGTTGTATCCCGCAGTTTTTACAGTGTTGTGAGGATGCCGGCATACCACCTTGTTTGATTTGTATCTTGGCCTACAGGTGTCGGAACAGGGCGTATAAATACTCGTTTTGGGGCTACTCGTTTTGGGGCTACTCGTCGCGAGGATCGCAACCGTGATTTTTCTAGGATTTTTAGAGGACTGAATGCAGGTGAGAAATGCCCTTCTTTGTGCTGTTTTGGAAAAACAGCAATGCTGTTGGTGTGTGTTTGGGGTTGATTGTGTTGTGTTGGTGATTGTTGTGGTGTTGCCTTGTTGGGGTGATGTTGTTTGGAGCCGAGGCTTGCGCGACATGTACCGAGGATGCGGGTTCAACAGATCTTGTTAGCAAGTGGCCACGCTCTTCACCGACTTCAGCTTTGCCTACGGAAAGCGTTTCAGGTGGGTTGCTTTGTCCCCAGAACCAGTGGACGGTTCTCTAATTCTATATGTTAGAATGCATGCATGATTAAATGTACAATTAATAGATTTGAGATGTAAGCATGGAAATGGCCTTGATCATGTGTTTAATGCTTACTTGTACATTGTACATGATTTAAAGGAATTACGATATAGCATATGGTGGATGGTTGTGGTTATTAGACACTAGATGAGATGGAGATCATGTTTGATTATTTTTGGCATCGTTTTGCAAGATCGATTTATTATAGTAGCAAGTTAGTAGCATGCCAGGTTAACACATAGACTTTCATGGGATTGGATTTACTCGATGGAGTGGGATGATTTATCTATGTGCGGAAATTACTCTGAGGAGTTTTCATGGATTATGGACAGGGGTAGTTCATCTTTGATTTTCGGGCATGCAGTTATTTCTAGTTGATGCTACTATTCGTTATCTCATCTTTATTCTTCCTTGAGGACAAATGCATTCTTGTATGGACATATAGTTAGGCCATCTTTTACTGCTACACTACTTATTGGAACTTGACTTAGGAAAAATCATGCCTTTCCTTTCTCCTTCTTTGTTAGTCAGGCGGTCTGTGTTGCTTGGGTTTGAGCAGGGGTTTGGGATAGTGTAGTCAAAACTTCGAGTCTGGGACAGGTTGGTCTTGATTGTGGGTTGTGGGGTGTTACGGCGACTGCGGAGATTGGGCGGTTGGCCGGGTGTCGGTTGTTGTATCAGATTGGGTATCAGTTTTCTTTAGTGGATGGAGTTTCCCACTTATTAAGTTTTATTGCATCAGATTGAGATCAGGTCTTCTTTAGTGGATGGGTATTACACTTTGATCAGAGTCGTGATCCAGTCCTGCTATATTGAGATACTTGATACAGATACTTGTTACTTACTGAGATACTTTACTCGTGTGGGTCGCTCCCCTCGAGTGCCACTCCGGAGGTAGGCTTGACCGAGCCGTGTGCCGGTCTTGTCACGCCCCGGAGTCGAAACTGCGACCCGGGCTCGCCAACAGATCCGCCGCCCATACGGGAAGCCCCGCATAGACGCACCGACTAACCTGCAAAAGATCATCTACACTATACAGATATCAGAGCTGAAAAGTAAAAGCTGAAATAAAATAAATACAACTCCACAAATATACAACCCAAGTCCTCACCAAAATACATAAGTCTCTCAGCTAAAAAGAAAAAGTACATGTCTGAACCTCACTACAAAGGTCTCTCAAAATGTAACTCTCAAAAATAGTAAGGGGGGTACATCTACTCTCTGAACGACGACTGGTAGGGATCTATCTCGCGACTCCCTTACCTCGATCTGAAGAAGGAGCAGCTGGAGCAGCAGGAACAGGAGTAGAAGTCCCTGGGGAAAAATACACCACGGTGGGTGTGAGAACTACATCCCACAGTAGTTCTCAGTGGGTGCCGCCAACAAGCCCGACGGTCTGCCCACTAAGTCTACTAGAGACATAAAGTAACAAATGCAGTGCTGGAAGGAAAAACTGGAAAAATAAACTCTACAGCTACTATGCCTCTATCTAGATGCTCAAGGAGTGGAACAGAAAGAAACATGGTGCATCTACTGTCCCTAAACTCAGATCACCCAATCTACACTGACTGCCTCCTCGGGTCCAGTCAAACCTGCGCCTACTTACTGTCGTTACATCCACGGAGGACCGGACTTACGTGGGGCGTCCGTGACTGCCAAAACTGGCCCAGCCAGAGGGACTGCGTCGACAAGTCGCAATAGCAAATATCAAGCCCAGCTCCGGAGTGGCACTCGAGGGGTGCGACCCCACCGAGAAAAGTATCCGCGCATCTCTGTCGAGCTCAAATGTGGCTCATGCGGGCTATAATCCAAATCCTCGATCAACAAGATCGGCAGTAACCAACAAAACACTCTCTCACTCACAGGCTGGAAAACTACACAGCCGAGACCCACTGTCACACAGACGGTTCCCAAAATGAAACACTGATCTATAGACTGCTATCAGACTCCACTCGGTCCCCAGACACGAGTGTAAAATGCATCCCACAACAACCCGACCTCTCGGCCCACTACCCGGGTGAGGAAAACTCTAAGTCCAGGATGAAACAATAAATAACAGTGTGGGAATGTCTAAAGCAATAATAACCTAGCCCAAGTTGGAGTTTTCTACTAGTCTGGTTGAACATGCAGCATATGACGGGGGTGCTAGGTCAAGTCCCAAGATAACAATAAATTAACAGGTTGTAGGAAACAATAAATCACATGATCATCTGAATACACTAGGAACATCAACTCCTACATTCTAGCATGCTACATAGTACATTCACAAACATGCATGTTCCTACACAGATAGAATTAATGCACAGTCCATAGATCTTGAAGACGAGGCAACCCACCTGAAGAGCTGAACTATCCAAAATCCCACAGCTGAAAATACCAGGAATAAATATCTCCAAGATCCTCTAGTCCCAATGGGTTCAGAAATACTCGCAAACCCTCCTGGGTATAACAAAAGGTCCACAGTTACACTTTATTCCAAAAAAATCATCCAAGTATACACAACCTGCAGAACAGTTCCAAAGATGCAAAATATTCACCTGTAGAAAGGGCTTTGAAAAATCCGATAAAAATACTACTGCGATCATCGCGTCGAGACCTTCGAAACAAGTACCTGCACGTCCCAATCCGAGCCTCGTAGGCCGAGTTACAAATTCCACAACATAGGGAGCGCAAAACCTCACAACAACACAACTGTAATCCCATGCACAGATAAAGGGAGAAAATATACCTTCGGGCAAGCCTTAGAAAAATCCCAAAAAAATACGGTGATACTCCTCGCGACGCGTAGATGCAAAAAGTGTATAGGCTCGCAACAAACCGATGCTCGAGCGCGGAGAAATCCACGAATCAACCTGCTGTCCCGAAATCCTCACAGAAAACATGGGTCCTAGTAAACTCGGTAAATCTCCAAGAAAAAACCAAAACGAGGGGAAGCTGAAAATACCAAGATCGTAGCCCTACCTGTCGCGGATCCAACGGCGCAAGATTCGCTCGAAAAGGTGGTTGGAGTAGGCCGGGGGAGCTCGCGCACCGAAACGCGATGGGAGGAAACACCGATGAAGGAACGTCGCGACACGCCAAATAAAAAGAAATCCCGAAAAGCGTGCCACGTAAAATCCCAAAAATCCTCCAGATGGTGCAGCACAAGTGGGGGAGCAACTCCTCTGAAGAAACCGAGGTGAGAAATGGCCCGGAAACGCAAAAAAATCCAAGGTGAATGCGGCTCGGGCTATTTATAGGCCCACAGAAACAAATCCGAAAATACCCTGTGTCCCCGGATTCGGGCGCTGGACCACGATTCGGGCGCCCGAATCCGGCGGAACACCACACCGAGGAAAAGCGCCCGAAACGCCCTCGTGCAGCCACGTGTCCTGCACAGCAAACAGCTGTGCGGGGCACGCCGGGAGTGGCCACGTGGCCCTCCCGGAGACCGACGCGTCTCCCGCACAGCAAACAGCTGTGCGGGGCGCGCGCGGTGCCGCCGCGTGGCGTCTCCCCGGTCAAACGGGTATGTGAGGACCCGAATCCCCACTTAAGAGATTACTGATGGATTAGTGGCCCTTTGGAGTAATTGTGCGCGTGTCGGGCCCAAGAAATGGATTTATGGTGCAATTTGGGATTAAGTTTGCATCACCGGAGGCCTTTGGGAAATTTTAGATGTGGAATTGGGCAAATCGGACTTCGGATTTGGATTCAGCGTGTGAAAGCGATGAAAATGGACTATTCACTTGTATTTTTCGGAGCCCGGATGACGCACACGTTTTTCGAGGCAAAATGGTACTGTTCCGGCCGCCGGCGGGCAGCGGCGGCGGTAGCGGGCAGCGGCGGAGCGCGGCGGCGCGGCCGCGGGCAGGCGCGGGGGGCGCGCGGGCAGGTACGCGGTCCACCGCGGAGGCGTGCACCGGGCACGGGCCACGTGGCGGCTCTCGGTTGGCCGGCGCAGCGGGCGCGGTCCACGGGAGAAGCGCGGTGTACGGTGGACCGGGGGTGGCACGTGGCGGCGTGTGGTTGGTGCGGTGTAGCGCGCTCGGTGCACCGAGCTGGTGCAGCTCGCCTCGGGGCGCGTGCCTGGCAGGGTGCGCAGGCGGCGCTGACGCGCGCACGTGGGCGCGCCAGGCGCGCGTTGACCGGGAGTGCCGCCACGTTTCGACTCCTCGTTGGGTCACGTGTCGTGCGGGGGATGGCTCCGCACGGCTGTCCGCTGTTTTGTGGGCAACGTGGAGGCCTCTGGGCGATTCGGGCGTGAACAGTGTTGGGCCGGGCCCAACACTGTAGCCGCCCGAATCATTTCGGGCGCCCGGAAATCGGGACAAATCCGGCATTTCTCGATTTGTTTCACGCGCCTATTTAAGCAATCCGAGCGGCTTCTTCTTCCTCTTTTCTGTATTCCGGAGCCTCTTCTCACCTCGGCGTCTTCTACAAAGTTGTTCCCCTTCGTGTGCTGCATCCATCTGCAGAGTTTGAAGATTTTATGTGGCACTCTTCCCGAGGTTTCTATTTTTACGGCGCGGCGCGACGCTCGTTCATTGGTGTTCCCCTTCATCGCGTTTCGGTGCGCGAGCTCCCCCGGCCTACTCCGACCATTTTTTCGAGCGATTTCTTCGCCGCTGGATTCGCGACAGGTAAGGCTACGATTTTGGTGTCTTCTACATTTCTTGGTTTCGCGCTTTTCGAGGAGTTCTTCCATGCTCACTGAGGACCTTGTTTGCTCTGTGGATTTTTTAGGACAGCGGATTGATGGAATTTTATCTCCGCGCTCGGACATCGGATTGAGACGCTGTTGTACACTTTTTTCATCTACTCGACGCGAGGATCATCATAGTATTTTTCTTGGAATTTTTGGAGACCTTCCCGAAGGTATACACTTTCCTTTTTATCTGTACAAGAGTTTACAGTTGTATGGCTTTGGGATTTTGCGCACCGATACTGTGGAATTTGTAACTTGGCCTACGGTGCTCGGATTTGGACCCGCAGGTACCCGTTTCGAAGGTCTCGACGCGAGGATCGCTGTGATATTTATTTCATAATTTTTGGTGCTCTTTCTATAGGTGAAAAATCTACTTCTTTGCGGCTGAAATTTCAGTGTTGTATACTTGGCAGATTTTGGGTTTTAAGAGTAATTGTAGCCTTGTGTTGTACCCAGGAGAGTTTGTGGACGGTACTGGACCTGTTGGACTTGAAGTTGCTGTTTCCTGGTATTTTCAGCTGTAGGACTTCTGACAGTTCGACTCTTCAGGTGGGTGGCCTTGTCTCCAAGTTTTATGGACTGAACAGTAAATCTACTGATGTAGGATCATGCATGTTAGAGTATTTCTTGTGTAGCATGCTAGATTGTAGGAATTGTTATTTCCTTTATTATCTGAGGTTCTTGTGACCTCCTTGCTCTCTATCATCTGTTAATGATAGTATCTTGGAACCTGACCTAGCACCCCCGTCATATGTTGCATGTGTAACCAGACCAGCAGAAAACCCTCACTTGGGCTAGGGTTAGTTATGTTTAGATATCCACACTGTTCTTTCATTCCTGGACATAGTGTTATCCTCGCCCGGGTAGTGGGCCGAGAGGTCGGGACTTTCTTTTAGTGTGGGATGCATTTGCACTCGTGCTTGGGAGCAGAGTGGAGTCTGGTAGATGTAGTGGATCGCTTGTCTGTACTGGGAACCGTTTGGGGTAAACGGTGGTCCCGGGAGGTCTTGTTTCCCCTGTTTGGGTTGTCGCCACTGTGTTAGTGGCAGTAGTGTACCTGTGTTAGCTGGACCTAGAACCCATAACCCTTTTCGACATACACATGATTTTAGCCTATCAAATATTTTCTTCCAAGCATCGAAGGGCCGCTGGAGTCTATTCTTGTTTGATTGGACAAAGGCATCAGCCCTTCGGGGTTTGGGTAAAACACTTGTTTTCTAACTGTTTTCTAAAAAGAACTAAAAATCATTAAAAATAGATTTCTTCTCAAAACAAGATAGCTTTTCAAAAAAGGTACTACTTTTAATCCCCGCCCCGTGTGGGTTGAGTGAAAATAGTTTCAATAACAAATGTCATCTCTTTCCGGTAAATCTCCCCACTCGAAAGGATTCGAGTGGTCTGGGTTCTAGGGGCCGTTCCTTTGTCGGGACGAAAGCCACGGGGGCCGAGCTTGGAACCTGTTCTTATTTGATAGGGTTGTAGGTGTAGGTCTCCCGGAACTTTTGGGCCCTGGTTGGTGTCTTCTGCGTGTTGTACCGAGGTTGTTGTGTCCCCGAACTATAAGGGGTCGGGAACTTCGATAGGCGGAGCCTAGAGTCTGTTCTTGTTTGATAGGGTTCTATGCACCGGCCTATCGGGTTTCCGAACCCTTATGGTGTCGGTCTTTCCTGTGAGTTTAGTGTTCTGTTGTGGGAGCCGTCTGGTGGACGGTGGTCCTGGCTGTGGAATATCTCCATCCAGTGTGTTGTGCTGTGAGCTGTTGGTGAGGCTTGTGTCTCGTGTTTCGTGAGAGCGGATCAGCTGAGTCGTCGAGAGTGCTCCGACTGTTGTGCGAGAGGTTTGAGGATTGAGTCCTTCCGTTCAGAGCATGAGCATGGATTTTGGACTATAGCCTGCAGTGCCACCTGAGCTCGACAGAGTGCGCGGATACCTTTGTCCTCGTTGGGGTCGCTCCCCTCGAGTGCCACGTCCGGGGTGGGTCTGCACTTTGGTATCGCGACTTGTCGACGCCGTCCCACTGACTGGGCCAGTTAGTGGCAGTTACGGACGCCGTCCCTCTGACTGGGCCAGTTAGTGGCAGTTACGGACGCAGTCCCTCTGGCTGGGCCAATTAGTGGCAGTCACGGACGCCCTACGTAAGTCCGGTCCTCCGTGGATATAACGGCAGTAGGTAGGCGCAGGTTTGACTGGACCCTATGCGACAGTCAGTGTAGATTGGGTGACTGTACTGTGTGTGTTAGTAGATGCATCATGCTTCCATCTGTTTCATTTTCTTCAGCATCTAGATAGAGGCATAGTAGCTGTAGAGTTATTTTTCCAGCCCCTTTCATTTCAGTTTTATACTACTGTGGGAAGTAGTTCTCATACCCGTCGTGGTGTTTTTCCCCAGGGACTTCTTCTCCTGTTCCTGTTGCTCCAGTTGCTGTTTCTTCTGACCGAGGCGAGGGAGTCGCGAGCTAGTTCCCTACCCGTCGTTGGAGTGTAGCGGTACCCCTTCTGAGGAGAGCTTCAGTAGATTAGTTTACCTCTTTTCCCTCTGTTGAGAGACCCTTTGTCACGCCCCGGGGTCGAAACTGCGACCCGGGCTCGCCAACAGATCCGCCACCTATGCTAACCTGCATAGGCGAAGCGTCCTACCTGCAAGAAAAGTACTCCAGCTAAACATAATATCAGAGCTATAAATAAGAAGATCTGCTGTAAAACTAAAATCAATCACTGTACAACTGGAAAATAATACAACAAGGCCCGTCTTCCCAAAAATAATAGTAATACAATATCCTCATGCACAAGCTCTGGACTCAACCGGGAGGTATCTCCAATAAATACAACAGTGTACAGTCTCTCGGTACATAATATGTCCTCACTACATCAGTCTCTCAAAAGAGGAAAAAGTAAAACAACTAATCTGCTGTAGATCTCCCCTGAAGGGGTACCGCTACTCTCCACCGGCGGGTAGGGATCTAGCACGCGACTCCCTCACCTCGAACAACAACCGCAGACTCTGCAACACCTGCTAGGAATCTGCAAAACAAGGGAGAGAAAAGAAAGGGAGGGGGGAAAAACCCCCAACGGGTGTGAGAACTACACGTAAAAAGGGGAGCTCTCAGTGGGTACCACTGCCAGACCCGACGGTCTGCCCACCAAGTCCTCAAGAGACAAAAACTAACCAAAGCCGTAAAGACAGAAATAAGGAAGCTGGAGACTCTCAACAGCTACCAAGCTTCTAACTAAAAGCCCAAAAGGGGAGAACCAAAGGGTGGTATGCAACAACCAGCACATGAAGTGCACAAACGACCCAACCAATGGACTAGTAATCACTGGCACTGCCAGCTATGCCTGCCATACAACGGTCAAAACTCACAATGACCTTGGGACAACCGTCGATCCCCAAACGGTTCCCAACCACACTAGCACTGGTCTAAACACGGCTACTAGACTCCACTCGGTCCCCCTGACACGAGTGTAACAGTAAAGTAAACATCTGTAATAGACCCAATCTAGTAACGCCAGAAATACTGGTACTGTCTGCTCTGCTGTCGAACTCATCTGCGGGAATACTGACCGACTACTGACCGGTACGGTCGAATCCCAAAATAGGTGAACGACCGGCTCCTGACCGACACGGTCGCACCCAAAATAAGTAATAGACCGTGTAAAGTACCGGATTTTCGGCACATAAATAAATGTAAATAAATGTGGGATGAAATCCTATTGTTATGAAAATTGGGGAAGTAAAGAATATTTGGAAGCGAGTTGGGTCCAAATCGGGATTAAAATGAGAGTTCTGGAATTTTATTCGAGAAAAGGGGCCCAGATTTTTAGTGGAAAATTCACAGTGCCGGAAAATTCTGAGAAAATTACGGGAGCCCCGTAAATATGTTTTAAGCTCACAGAAAAAGTTTTGCGTTGATCGGAGGACGGATAGTGAGAACGGGCTCCGCCAACAGTGTCGAAAAATTCTAAAAAAATTACGGGAGCTTCGTAATTATGTTTTAAGGTTACAGTAAAAATTTCGTGTTGATCGGATACCCGGATTGTGAGAACGGGGTCCGCCAGCAATTTTGGATATAGGGAGGCTTTTGGTGGCCCAGAAATGGCCCAAATTGAAAATTTAAAATTTTCTATGATAAATTAAACTGAAACAAAGCCGCCTGTTAAATTTGGACGGAAACGGACGAAAAAAGAGGCAAAAACGGAGCAAAAACGGATTTCCGAGGTGGCGGCGCGTGGATCGAGGGGGCACAGCTGGCGCTTGGAGGGGCGCGGGTCAAAGGGGGGCCGCCACATGGCGGGCCCCCATTGGGCCCGTACGGCGCGGGCACGCGCGCCTGCAGGGGCGCGCGGGGGTGCGCGCCTGTGTGGCGCACACAGTGTAGCACGCGTGGACCGGGTGCGCGCACCCTTTTGTGGTGGACCGCCACCCGGCAATTTCCCATTGGGTGCCCCCGTGAGCCCGGTCCATAGACCACCCTTTTCTCCTCCTTTTTCTTTTTCTTCTCTTTTTCTTCTTCTTCTTCCTTCTCCGCCCGCACAGCATTCCTCCTCCCTTCTCTTCTTCTTCTTCTCCAACAGAGTGTCGAGAGGGAGAGATGGAGGGAATTTCGTGGGTTGGAGCGGCGCGGCGGCGACCTCGTAAAGCGCACAAAGTGTTTTAAAAATTAGATGGGCGACGTGATACTGTACGAGGTAAATCCCGTATATTATTTTTATGGTATTTTTGGCACAGTTTTGAAGTTTACTTTTGGATATTGGATTTGACCCTATGCTGTTATGCATGTTAGGGATCGAGTTTTACTGTGCCGTTTTGCTGCCCGAACTGTCACGGGCATTTTTGGTGCGCCTCGTTTTACGTGCAAGTTGTCAAAAAAATACACCGTTTTACGTGCCAACCCGAGGTACGTGCTCCGTTTTACGCGCAGATTGAGTTGTCGTGCACCGTTTTGCGTGCAGTCTGTAATATTATACATCATTTTTCGTGCAGGGATAGAAAAATGTGCACCGTTTTGCGTGCAATCTTACAGTTAAACGTGCACCGTTTTGCGTGTAGATTGTTTTGTCGCGCACCGTTTTGCGTGCAGTCTCTAATATTACACATCATTTTTCGTGCAGGGCTAGAAAAATGTGTACCGTTTTGCGTGCAATCTTACAGTTAAACGTGCACCATTTTGCGTGCAGATCATTTTATCGCGCACCGTTTTGCGTGCAGTCTCTAATATTACACATCATTTTTCGTGCAGGGCTAGAAAAATGTGCACTGTTTTGCGTGCAACCCTACAGTCAGATGTGCACCGTTTTGCGTGCAGTTTTGAGGTACGTGCACCGTTTCGCGTGCAGATCGTGTTGCCGCGCATCGTTTTGCGTGCCGGCTGAAATGGCGCGCACCATTTTACGTATGGATTTTAATGACATGCATCGTTTTGCGTGCAGGATTGTAGGACGTGCACCGTTTTGTGTGCGGACTCGAGGGATGTGCACCGTTTTGCGTGTAAGCTCGAGAAGATAAGTGGAATCGCGCGGAGACCAATTGCAAGTGTTTACGAGCAATTGGGGACATTACAAGGTGGGGGATTCTGCCGAAATTGGGTGACCTCTCCCCTTGCTCCTTTGCTTTTCGATCCAGAAGCATGATAGTAGCCTGTTAGAGGCGTTAGGTAATCAGGATAGTAATGGCATGCATAGAAAAATATATATTATTTTGTTCTGGAGATGAAAATAATTGCATGCATGAAAATAATTAGCTATTTATGATTGTGATAATATTAGGGTCTAACCCTAGGAATCATGTGAGACATAAGGGAAAAGAATATGTTGGTAGTAAGACTAGGAGAAAACCTAGATTTAGGTTTAACGAGTGGCATGATGACCTAGGAGATATACCTAGATCGACAAGTGGCATTATCTTAGGAAAATAACCTAAGGTTGGGACTAGAGTGTTAAACATAGAGTCAGAGAACTCTAGGTTAAACAAGTTATGGAACTTAGGTAAAGGAACCTAAGAGGAACTAATAGGGTTAAACTCTAATGAGGAGATAGAGTTAATGCAACCCTAGGTTAAACATGGAACAAAAAAATAGAGTTAGTAAAACTCTAGGATTCAGTAAGGAATCAGGAAAAAGGGAAAATTAGATTCCCAAGTTAGAGAATTAATTAAGGTAACCCCCAGGAAGTCATAGGAAGTCTGGGTAAATGGATCAATTAGTTTAACTGCAATCTGAGTTAAATAAGGAAAATGGAAAATGATCAAATGTGGAGACATGAAAGGAAGAGAAAATGGAAATAGGATTAATAAACTCTTAAGTTAGATAAGATTGAAAGTAACTAGTGTCCTAGTGACATAGTGCAGTGATATAGTGCAACCTTAAGGGTAATTGAAGTTTAGGGTTGTGAATTGAGAACAAGTAAGAAAAGTATAAAGTGGTCAGGAAACTTAAGATATTGCCAAGTGGCAAAATAAGTGGAAATGTGAATGAGTAAATTGTTCAAACTTAAATTGGTGTTATAGACACCCAAATTATCCTAGAGTAAAGAACTTAGGATAAAGGAAATAAAGCTTAAGTGAAAGCTAAAGTGACTAATAAGCAAGATAAGCAAATTGCTCGAGAGCGAGCTAAAAGTGATTAATGATCAAGACAAGCAAATTGCTCGAGAGCGAGCTAAAAGTGATTAATGATCAAGACAAGCAAATTGCTTGAAATAAAAGAGAAAAGTAAAAGAGAAGCATTGAGGCATGAATGCTAACGGGAGGGTTGAGCATATGTCACTCCCGGGTGGATGAGTGCCAAGGTGCCTTAAACTCATATGAACATAAAGTGTAAAGAGAATGGTTAAAGAAAGAGAATGATTAATGAAAGGTAAAAAGGATAAGATAAAATGTATTGGGCCGAGCACTACGTGAGGCGATGCTACGACCTGTTCTTGTTTGATTGGGGTTGTAGGCATTCGTCTTTTGGAACCCTCGGACCCTGTAAAAGAAAAGCCTAAATGGCCCTTGGGAGGGTTGAGCATATGTCACTCCCAAGTGAATTAAAGAATTAAAGCTAAGTTGCCAACGGGAGGGTTGAGCATATGTCACTCCCGGGGGAAGAGTGTGAGCAAGACTCAGCTTCCCAAGTAAAGGCAAAGCAAAGAGCTAAAGGCAAAAGAAAAGATAAAGATAAAACGGGCGGACCTACGGAGTGAAACGCGGCCCAAGTTGGAGCAGTTGGCAGTGCCCCTCTCCCGGGTAGAGACCCGTTCGGGACGTTTCTTCCGTAGGACGGGGTAACACTTGCGGGTGTTATCGGCAACCTTAGAAATCTTATCTTATGGTAGCAGGACTACCGGGCTGGGGCCCGTTGGATAAGAATTTCCGAGGGTTAACTTGAACTAAAGCACCAGAATGTAAAGAAAAAAAGAGAAAGATAGAGTGGCCAAGGTGGCCGGGTTAGCTTAACCCTGTGTACAGCGGCATAGTGGCCGAGTTGGTGCTTAGTAGCCTAGTATGACTAGACAGAGTAGTGCTGGGTCGATGATTATATACAGACAGTGATATATTGTTTTGCATAGCTGCATTTGATATCGAGGATTTTAGTTTCCTAGCACTATTATTATTGCTTCCATTGGACCAAGTGGTGTAGGACACTTTTTCTCGGTGGTTGAACCCACTGGGAACTCTGTCAGGAGTTCTCACACCCCTTGGGTGCACCCCCCACAGGTTCAGGTATGGATGCAGCGATCGCGACGGTTCAGAGGCAGACGGCGAGGTATACGACAAGGGCAAGGGCCCAGCAGCATAGAGACCTAGAGGGTCTAGCAGAGGTATCCCTTTTTATATATTTCTTGAGTGAACTTTGTATGGTGAGGAATTTATGTAAAGGAATTGTAATAATTTTATTAGCAAGTTCAGAAATGTAAAGTGTAATAAATTTAAGTTATGGTTCACTCTTGTATGCTTTCATTATCGCTTAAACTGTTTGTTTATAAAATGAAAGTTCAAATTTATAGTGATTTTTAGTACTCTGATATTGAGCTTCCGCATATACTTGTTGTATGATTATGGATATTACCGTTCCTTTCGGGTAGTGAAAGGTCATACCCGATTGGCGGGTCTGTTGGCGTGCCCGAACCGTACAAATTGGCGGACTCGGGGCGTGACAGACCGGCTCCTGACCGGCACGGTCGCATACTGAATAAGTAATAGACCGGCTCCTGACCGGCACGGTTGCATACTGAATAAGTAATAGACCGGCTCCTGACCGGCACGGTCGCATACTGAATAAGTGACAGACCGGCACGGTCGCACACCGAAGAAGTAGGAAATTCCGCCCACCAGAGAGATCTGATAACCAATCTGGTGCATAAATAAATGTCCGGTCAACCGCCCAATGTCCGCGGTTGCCGCAATACCCTGCCGTCTGTAATCCAGCACAACCCGTCCCTGACACTAATGTCCTGGCTACACTACCCCAGACCCCTGCTCGCCCCTGAGCAATATAGACCGCCTGACTAACAAAGGAGGAGAAAAGGGAAAAATATGGTTTCTCCTAAGTCAAGTCCCAATAAGTAGTGTAGCAGTAAAAGATGGCCTAACTAGATGACCATACAAGCATGCAAATGTCATTCACATAGGGTAAGTCCCTTAAGTAAACATTTACAATTCATCATCATGAATAAATGAATGCTGCAAGTTCCCGATAACATTTAATATGAATATTAATCATGCAATTCCCTTTATTCAATCATCCTTCCTAGCTTACCTCCCAATAACATACAATTATTGTACCTTAAACATGCGTGTATTCTAATATAAGAATTAAAGAACTGTCCATCAGTTCTAGGAACAAAGCACCCACCTGGAACGCTTTCCGCAGGCAACGCCGAAGTCGGGGAAGCGCCGAACCTTCAAACTGAGGAAAAACGAGAACCGTGCCGCGCGCGCACTGCCGCGAACCACGAAGGATTCCCCGGAAGCTCCAATAATCCCGTCGAGTTCACACCAAGACCTGTGCGCCACTGGATCAGTCCACGGCCAAAGTCACAGAACAATAAGTGCCCAAGTACACCGAAAACTCCGACTCACCTCCGGTACACATTACTTAAAGTAGAAGAGAAAAAGGCCGCCAAGGAGTTCCACCAACAACACTAGCAGCTTACACAAAATCAAGCTCATATAAGCCCACTTCATAAATCTGAATCCATTAAAAGAATCTGCACAACAAGTCCATTACAACATCTATCGCTTGCACTTAAATACTTGTTCCAATGCATACCATAATTAAAGTCCAAAGTCCAATTAGGTACATAAGTCATTCCCAACACACATGCAGAATTTCAGCAACAATGAACTACAAAGAGGACTAAAGATGGTATATCAAATCTTATACAAATTTTAAGAGTAAGGTATCAAATTGTTCCTCTTGAAGTCTAGAAAATTACGCAACTTGAAATTCACCATTTCATAAAGAGGAGAAAAAGATATTCCAAAATTACCACATGCTGTCCAAAACTGTAATCTGAACCAAGGGTTCCAAATATGATGAAATTTATCTGATTCGAAGCAAGATTTGGCCTTCCTCTTCAATATGAAAAATGTAGGTCTCTGAGTCCTGGTGAATTCCCCGCAAAAATTAGCCTAAAACTCCACTTCGTCAGTTCTAGGGAGCAAAAACACTAAACATTGCTCAAAAACACATCCAGAATCTCAGCTGGGCACAAAAGTCTCAGAAATGACTTAATTCACCCAATTTAGAGTCCAAATTTGAAGTTTTAGAAAATACGAAAATTGGATCTATTTAAGTCCTGGAAATTTTCCCACAAAAACCAACTTAAAATTCCATTTTTACATCCCAGGGGAGTAAAAACACTAACCTCTGCTCGAAATCCTCCACAGAAAATAAGTGTCTCAAAGATTGCTATAATTACCTAGTTTAGAGCTCCAATTAGGTTCCACCTTCAATACAAAAGTTGTAAATATTGAAGTCGTGAAGAGAACCCCGCAAGAATCACCCAAAAATTCCACTCCTACAGTTCTGGAGACCTCCAGGAAGAAAATGCGACGAAGTGGAATCCAAAACCAGCAATGACCAAGCTCCAACAATGGTGGTTTCCTTGATGAAGAAGGAGAAGTTGAAGGCTGCTTCTTGGACTCCTTAGCAGCTAAGAGGTATAAAATGTCCAAAAGAGAAGCCCCATTCCAAATAGCCCTCTTAAATAGCCTTAAACTATACCAAAAATAGGCTTAAGGTACACTACAAACCCTTCACCAACTCCCCTCTCATACCAAATCCCTTGCACCCGATCCGGTGCAAGGCGGGTCGGACCAAATGGTTCGACCGACCAAAGTCCAGGCAACGTAGCACGGCCCAGCCCACGCGCGGGCGCGGGCGCGCGCCACGCTGGCGCGTGCATGCGCGGCGCATGGCTGCGCGGTGCACCGCCCGTGCACCGCCCCCCCCCGCGGTCGCCTCCTGCACCGGGTGTACGCCCCCACCGCGCACCTCGCTTCACCTGCCGGTGCATGGCCCGTGAGCCGGCCGCCGTGAGCCCGGTCCACCATTCCAGCAAGACCAAAAACTCCATTTTAAGCCCAAAATGTAAGGAAAAAGTGTAATTCGCACAGTTTTTTCGCGCTGAGTCCAATTTTAATATCCATTGTGCGCAAAAACACTTCTAAGAATTCGACGGGGTCATCAGACTACTCTTGTGATCCATTTAACACACCGGGTCCATCACAATGTCCAAATGGTGCACAAATACCACCGACACGCCACACAGGCCTCCAGAAGCTGCAGATGCAACAGTAGTCTAATAGTGGGAATTTCGGGTCTTCACATCCTCCCCCACTAAAAGAAAGTTTCGTCCTCGAAACAAGCTCAAGTCCACCAGGAGTCACAAATACCACAGGTAGATATCCATCAATAACGCCTCCAGCTCCCCAAACACCACTCACTCCCCGTGATTACTTCTCAACAACAACAACAACAACAAGTACGGCATGGCCCGATGTGCAATTCTCTCATCTCTCGAGCCAGAAATCGCAACGGGCGTCCCTCGTACTCCAACAATCTCAGATATCAAAGGGCAAGTCAATCACGGGCGAGGAATCCAAAACACATAACTCCAGAGCTGAGACGTGAAATACCAGAGGGCTCCAATAAAAGCTGGGGAAAACGAAAATAACCACATCCTGGTGCCAATCTCAACAAGGCGACCCGAAGCATACCCACACATTCATCCAATAAGAAAAAGAATCCAATAAGCTGGGGTCTTCACTTGGTAGACCACTCTAATCTGTCACAAAGTATAGAACAGAAATGCTGAGTAATCAAGACTGATAGCCAACCAGGCATGGCCTACGCCCAAGTATATCAATCAAAGCCGGAAATAATAGGCGTACTGAAAGGCTCAACTGTGGGATCCAAGCTACCTACAAAGCAGCGGTTTGTCCAGCCACAATACTCATAGGGTTGGACTAATGAAGTGCGGACCGAAGCTTAACCCACGGTAACTCCACAGCCACAATGGGAGGTACCACTAAAAAAACACAAATCCATCTCCCAACATGGAAACGCTAGCATTGGCGCTGGCATCAGTTTCATTAATTCAATAGCCATGCTCCTCTGGCACGGCCAAGTCCAAGAAGCTCCTCACTTCAAGAATAACTGTTGGTCTCAGATCTCGAATAACATCCATTTGGTCGGGTTTCCACTGCCGCCCCTACGGCTAACACAATGTGACCCAAGAAAGTATGCTTCTGAAGCTAAAACTTGTATCTCAATAACTTGGCATACAGCTTCATCCAGACAGGCATGGTAGCACATCTACAAGTGCTCCACGTACTCCAAGTCGCTCTGGGAGTAAATCATAATATCCTTGGGGAACACCACTCCCAATTCGTCCAAGTACAACTGGGACACACAATTCCTCAAATCATAAGAGCGGCAGGGCATTTGTCATTCCATCAGGCCTCACTATGAGCTCATAATGCCCCTGTCGGATCCTGAATGCCCTCTAGGCAAAGTCCTCGGCTGTCTGATTCCAAGTAGGTACTCGCATCATACACTAACTGCCGAAGTATGACCCCATCAAAAGGTCCTAGATACCACCCGGACCTGTCTACACTCGAACCATAAAAGGACTCTCACCGTCGTGTATCAACGACGTGGCATCACCACTGTGTATCAACGGCGTGGCACTAGGTCAAACAGACCCCTCGATCCATCAGATCCTGCAACTGCGCCATCAGCTCTCTCAGCTTCACAGGCGATATCCAATGAGGTGCTATCGTGGGTGGCGCGGTCCCCCGAACCACGTCAAACGTAATTTCTATCTCCCTAACCGGCGGCATTATCAACGGCATAGGTGAAATCACACCCGGGATTTCGTGGGCAACAGAGATATCCTTGGGTCCCGGTGCCACCGTAAGCACCTCCCGCACAGTCGCTATAACCTGTGTGCCCTAACACTCTCAACCACCAAGCCTCCTCCCGTCTGCCTCGTAGAAGGTCAAAATCCGATCTCCCAGCAGTCAAACATCTTGTGGCACTAAGCCAATCAAAACCCAAGCACTAGGTCAAACACCGAATTGCCACAATTCCCAATAAGTCTGCCGATACAACTCACGGTCTCAACTGCATTGGACATAATCCACAAGTGCTCCTCCACATGCACAACACCAACAGAAACCGGTACCTCTAGTGTACGTGGTAACAAATCTGTCTCTAGTCCATGCAGGAATGCAACCTACTCTAACTCCGACTGCTGTGATGAATTCACACCTGCGATAACCCGATCCGCTGCTGTGGCGCCCTCCAACCGGGCGGCACAGGTTCATCCGCTCAAAGCAAGTGGTTGTCGCTCAATCTGCAAGGAAAATCAGGACTATTCACATAGGGAGCACGACCTCTGTCCCTGCTCCCACTGAGGTGACGAATAAGGTCCTCCGCAGATAACAAATCCACGCTACCACTGCGCCACTCCGATACAGATACTGATGCTGCCATCGGGGTCCACCCGATCTCTGGCATTTCGGGAATCTACACCCCTTGGGAAGAAAACTAGAATGCCACTGCCGGTCGGTCTGTACTCCATCACCCGGCGCCAAGCGCCTAAATCTAGAACTCACCTCTGGCGGCAGATCCCTATCCAAGGGGACCACAGCGCCACGCTCCACACACAACCCTACACCATCGAGGCGTCAATAATCCATAACAGAGGGACCAACTAAACTGAAAGGTATCCAGGCGCAATCCACTCCCAGACACACAAATCCTATGCGCCTCGTCCCTCGAACCTGGAGCGCGCAGTTTCACAACTGCATAAACTCTCTAGCACAGGGAGGCTCTCATTTGTTCACTCCATCACCACCAACCACGACTCTGCCTCCAAAGGCTCCAAACTCAATCTTACGAGTCGGGGTGGTTCATCTGCCAAATCTGGCTCAATAGCTCGATCATGTCCCACAGCTCCTCTACTGTCAACTATCCACCCTGCCTCGGTGCCTCGACACTAAACATTGGCACGGAGGGGGATACTCGGTGCTCTGACAACTGTGTCACTAAAACCAGTTGCTCGCTCACTCTGCCGCTGATAAGCCTCTGCCAATCCTGTCATCTGGGTCCGGAGTTCTCTGACCTCAATCCAGGTATCCGGCCCAAAACCAACCGCTTAAGCCCAACTGCTAAGACAGGATGCACACGGGTCAAAACCCAGCGTCGGGGAGACACCCCTCGCCACGACGAAACAGCAGATCAGCACACAAAAGCCACTCGACCCAATCCAGCGAAAGTCTAGAGCATGTCACCCGTTCCACAGCATTATGTTGTCTGCAGCCAACATAATTACTTAGGAGAATAAACATGCCAATCACTCCTCCCGTCCCTTGGGAGGGGTATAAAACTCAATCAGGACTCTCGCTAAAAGTCACGACTCTCACGAAGTCAACCAAGGGTCAAACCATAAGCCTAGGGTTTCTAAGTCCACCATGACCTACAATCTAGGCTCTGATACCACTCTAATCTGTCACGCCCCGGGGTCGAAACTGCGACCCGGGCTCGCCAACAGATCCGCCACCTATGCCAACCTGCATAGGCGAAGCGTCCTACCAGCAAGAAAAGTACTCCAGCTAAACATAATATCAGAGCTATAAATAAGAAGATCTGCTGTAAAACTAAAATCAATCACTGTACAACTGGAAAATAATACAACAAGGTCCGTCTTCCCAAAAATAATAGTAATACAATATCCTCATGCACAAGCTCTGGACTCAACCGGGAGGTATCTCCAATAAATACAACAGTGTACAGTCTCTCGGTACATAATATGTCCGCACTACATCAGTCTCTCAAAAGAGGAAAAAGTAAAACAACTAATCTGCTGTAGATCTCCCATGAAGGGGTACCGCTACTCTCCACCGGCGGGTAGGGATGTAGAATACCGGGATTTGGACGACGCACCGACCTTGCAAGATGGTGTGGTGAGGAGGAGATTGCCTTGGGCGTGTTTCGTATGTTTTTACAGATGGGTTCGGGTTGATTCGGATCAACGCGGAAGCCCCCAGCTTGTTTCGGAATTTTCCGGGCCTTGTGCGCGATAGGAGACTGGTATGGGAAGCACCGACTCCTCTATGGGTTACAGAAAAATTGGGAAACACTTGGAACAGGTGTGTTTGATGTTTACAGTGAAGTTTGGGAGGTTCCGGACTGACGCGAAGGACCCGAGGGCAAAAAGTGAGTTGGAACGGGCAGTTTTGGAGCCGGTTTTTGGATTGAGCACACGGACTCCATGGTTGAGCTTTTTGAGGAGATAAAGCCTTGAGCATGTGTATTTTAAGATTACAGTGGAGTTCGGGAGGTTCCGAACTGCGGCGGAAGGCCCGAAGCCAAAAAGTGAGTTATCGGGGCACTTTGGATTATTTTATTCAATTAATTAATTAAGTGTAGGCTTAATTATGTGTTGCTTTTGTTGGTGCTGTTGAGGTGGGGTGTTGGCAGGGAGGTGGAGGAGGTGGTGAATTAATTAAGGATGGTGGATTAATGAGTTTAATTAATCCCTTAATTAATCCCCTTGCTTTATTAAGCAACTCCCCTCTTAAGTAGGGCTCCACCTCACCTCCTTCCTCTCAAATTGGTGGGAGCTCCTGTAGCTTGGAGTGAAGCAGAGGAGAGGGAGAGGGAAGGAAGAAAAGAGAAGAAGGGTTTGAAGAGGGGTTTCTTGAGCTTTTTCTTCCCCGAGCGAGGACGTGAAGCCGAGCGAGGTCGGCGAGCCTCGTCGAGGTTGGTATTATTTGTATTATTTTATTGCAAGTTGTGGTTTTAGCTTATCTCCTCTCCTCTCTTTTTCTTTTCTTTCTTTACTTCTTGTGGAGAGTTTTGTTGTCCGGGTAGGTGGAGCTAGGCGAGCCACGTGCGCGCTGTGTTGGGCGGCGCGAGGCTGTGAGGGCCGCCGCTGCGCGGCCGCGTTGGAGCGACGCCCGCAGCTTGCGCCCTGCTGCCATAGTTGAGCAGCAGGGCGCCGGTCCGCCATGGCTGCGCAGCAGGCCGCGCGGCATGCGGCTTGCTGCCCTGGTGCACCGCAGGCCGCGCGCTAGGCGCGCGGCACTGCGGGCAGGCCGCACGGGTGCCCCAGGGGCCACGCGGCACTGCAGGCCGCGTGGGTACCCTCGGGGCCGCGCGGCACTGCAGGCCGCGCGCTAGGCGCGCGGCACTACAGGCAGGCCGCGCGCTAGGCGCGCGGCACTGCAGGCAGGCCGCACGGGTGCCCCAGGGGCCGCGCGGCACTGCAGGCGGGCCGCGCGCTAGGCGCGCGGCACTGCAGGCGGGCCGCGCGGGTGCCCCAGGGGCCGCGCGGCACTACAGGCCGCGCGCTAGGCGCGCGGCACTGCAGGCAGGCCGCGCGGGTGCCCTCGGGGCCGCGCGGCACTGCAGGCAGGCCGCGCGGGTGCCCTAGTGGCCGCGCGGCACTGCAGGCCGCGCGCTAGGCGCGCGGCTCTGCAAACCCCCGCGCGGGTGGGCCCTGGGCTGTTGGGCCCCGCGCGGGGGGGTTGTTGGGCCCCGCGTGGGCGGCCCCTTGGGCCGCGCGGGCTGCAGGCCGCGCCCTGGGCGCGCGGCACTGCAGGGCCCCGCGCGGGCGGCCCCTTGGGCCGCGCGGCGCTGCAGGGTCCCGCGCGGGCGTCCTTCGTGCTACGCGGCCGGGTTTTCGGAGCTGTTCGGCCGCGCCGCTTTTGCCGCGCAGGCTGCGGCTCGGCGACGCGCTGCGGCTTTGCGCGATGGGTTTTTCCGCGCAACGCGCGCGACGTGTTTTCGTCGCCGGTTGGGTTTTCCGCGCCACGCGCGGCGCTTTAGTCGCCGGATGGGTTTCTTGTGCCTTTTGGGAGCGCGGTTTTCGACCGCGGGTTTTCTGATCCCGGTTCCTCTTCTTATCTCGCAGTTGTGGCATAGTGTTAGCTTCCTACGTGGCCGGTGGCGCGTGTTTTGCCGTGTGGAGCTGCGGGATCGCATCGGGACCTCCGTTTGGCGCACGGTTCTGCGGATTGGTCGCAGGTGGGTTGTTTTCCTTCCAAATCACAGAATGCGCATATTGCTTCCGTATGCATAGGTATTGTGACCCTTTTTGCCATTTATTGTTTTATATGTGACGGTCGGATAGTCAGGATAGGTTTGGAGGACCCCGGGCTTGCATTGGTGCACCCTCCTATTAGTGGGCACTGTTATTGCCCCGGGCCATTTCCCTAGACTGAGAGAACCCTTTTTATGCAAGAGTTGGTCCTAAGCGGATGTTTTAGTAGGTGATACATCTAGTCGTGTAGAGGGTTCGGGATTTCTTGCGGGTTCACCAGATTGTAGTCGAGGGATGTTGATCCGGCTTGGACACGAGCTTGAGGGTTGTCCTTTGAGCATTGAGTCGTTCCGATCTAGTTGATCGTAGACTTTAGCCTGCTTATACTACTTGTCGAGATATAGGAGACATGTTTGATACCCGGTGGGGTCGCTCCCCCCGGGTCACGCTCCGGAGGCGTCGTTGTGCTGATATCACTGGCCGAGTTACCAGGGGGATACATACCACTGGCCGAGTTACCAGATGGATGCATATCACTGACCAAGTTACCAGGTGGATATATATCACTGGCCGAGTTACCAGAGGGATAAATATCACTGGCCGAGTTGCCAGGTGGATAAATATCACTGGCCGAGTTACCAGATGGATGCATATCACTGGCCGAGTTACCAGGTGGATATATACCACTGGCCGAGTTACCAGAGGGATAAATATCACTGGCCGAGTTGCCAGATGGATAAATATCACTGGCCGAGTTACCAGAGGGATGAATATCACTGGCCGAGTTGCCAGGTGGATAAATATCACTGGCCGAGTTACCAGAGGGATAAATATCACTGGCCGAATTACCAGAGGGATAAATATCACTGGCCGAGTTATCAGAGGGATAATTATCACTGGCCGAGTTACCAGAGGGATAAATATCACTGGCCGAGTTACTAGATGGATAAATATGCCCTGGCCGAGTTACCAGGTGGTTACTTGAAGGAATTGAGGTGGCTTTCTAGTGTTTTGTGAGAGTTCTAGCATTTCCAGTGCGGGGGCGGAAACGATGGGCGGCTATGCCTACAGCCTGTTCTTGTTTGATAAGGGTTGTAGGGGGCAGTCGTTCATAATTTCCAAGCCTCCCGTGAGAGAGATTGAGAACTTATTCCCTGCATTGCATCGAGACATGTAGTGGTAGATTCATTTCCAGCTTTTCTATCTATCTATCTATCTATCTATCTATCTATCTATCTATCTATCTATCTGTTTTTGTCTCCAGCGGACTTAGTGGGCGTACCGTGGGTTTTAGCGTTGGTACCCACTGAGATCTGCCTGTTGCAGTAGATCTCACACCCGCTGTGATGACAGGTGTTCCTGAGGCGACCGTTCCAGGTTTGGCTCGTTCGGAGTTTTCAGACCGAGGTAAGGGCGTGGCCGACTAGTTCCTACCCGAGTCTGTGGAGTCAGTGTTAGCATCACATGTACTTTTTAGTTTCCACTTTTGTACCAGATAGTGTTTTTGTACCTATGTTTTGGGGAGTTAGTGGACTGTTGTACTTGGACTTTTATCACTTAGTGTTTCAGCTACTTCTTTTTCTGTATAGCTTCCATCCAGCTCTGATACTTGTGTAGCTATAGATCTCTTCTGCAGGTTAGACGCTTCGTCTGTACGGCAGTTTCCGTACAGGCGGCGGATCTGTTGGCGAGCCCGGGGCGCAGTTCGACCCCGGGGCGTGACAGATTAGGTCGTATCAGAGCCTAGGAATATAGGTTGTTGAGGACTTAGAGACCCTAGGCTATTGGTTGGACAGTAGGAAGACTGTCGTGAGAGACGTGACCTTAGCGAGAGTCTGGTTGAGTTTGTACCTCCCCCAGAGGATTGGGGCGAGTGATCTCACATGTTATTTCTCTAAAGGTGATTATGTTGGCTGCAGACAACATAATGCGTTAGAATGGTTAACATGTTATAGACTCCCGCTCGATCGGGTCAAGAGAATTTTTGCTCTCTGACATCTTTTGTTTGTTGCAGAGTTGCTTGCGATGCCTCCGAAACGTCGCATGGGGACGATGGCGCACTCCGTTTCAGGTGAGGAGCCCGAGCGCCAGGAGGCAGGGCAGGGCGAGATTTAGGAGCTACGGGCCCAGGTAGCCCAGTTGTCAGAGGCTTTGCGGCGCCAGGAGGAGGCGGCCAAGCGCCAGGAGGAAATCATGGAGCGTATGTTGAGGTTACTTGAGCAGAGGACGCCGGGGTCTAGTTCAGGAGAGAAACGCCCGGCGCCATCTGAGTTGGGTCAGCCGAGCAGGCCGAGGCCACCTAGACCACCACGATTCCAGCCTCGAGGCCGCGGGATGCAGAGGAGGCCGAGATCGGGGGGCCCTCGACCCCCTAGACCGCAACAGCGGTGGAGGCACGTTGATAGTTGTATGATTTGTGTCGGACCCCACGCACCTCCTGTCACGCCCCGGGGGATTAATTTAGCGGAAACGGATTACAAAAGGTATGTATTTATTATTTTTTTTTTTTTGAAAACCTTCTTTCCCGGCGCGTGCCCAGATCCGCCGCATATACAGGATCACTCTACAAACGGACAGAGTCTCCCCTGTATATGCACGGCGTCCGGTTTGTACAATGTTCAAAAATGAGTAAACATTCAATCACAACAATCCAAACGTACAACCATTCACAATGTGCTGAATAAACTCACGGCCGATTAGTTTGAAAGGATAAAACCCACAATTGTTGAAACGACGCCCACCCGGCACCCATATTTTGGAAACCCTTTTTCGAAAGCAACATAAACTCAGGGGTTTGAAAAACAGTGCCCACACGACACTTAGGTTTTGAAATCCATTTTCGCAAACCATAAATCCACAAGGTTTTGAAAACGGTGCCCACACGGCACCCGAGTTTTGAAATAGTAGTTTTCGCAATCTGTTCTTTTATTTGCTATTTTATTTTCCAAAGCGGCCCACAGAGATGTAAAGAAAACTAAACAATTCATTTGTCACCATACCGACATCCACACCGACCCCACGAGGGTATCGAGAACCATCCACAGTCTACAAATAATAAATGGAATGCGAAAGTAAGAGGTAAAGTACTGTTCCGGTCTCCTGGGACCCAAAATCTCTAGCCGCGGCCTCACCGTCGCCTAACTCTCCCCCCTGTAGGACCCTGTCGCAAAGTGGGAAGTCAGCGACTAAACAAAAGTGATAAAAGTAAAGCAGGTAAAGAAACCGTCCAACCGTAGTCTATCCGGAGCAACCACCCTCGCAAGGGAAAAGTAAAATCAAACACCTGTAAACCTGCAATACCCGATCCCGTCGGACAACTAAACCGACGGATCGCACCGCGCCCAAGTCGGACAACTAAACCGAATGGGCTGCACCGCTCCCACGTCGGACAACTAAACCGACGGGTCGCACCGCTCCCACGTCGGACAACTAAACCGACGTGTCGCACCGCTCACACCTTGGCGCATCCAAGCCCCACAACTAAAGAGGCCCCACTCCGTCCTGTGGGTATACACGGGTCATCGACCACTTTTCTGGAAAAGCGCACCCTTTGCGGTGGCCAAACCGCGGGTGCGCGTGCTGCAGCCTCGAGCCAAGTAACCGAACAACAGTAGTATACCAGGTAATAGTGACCATAAGGATTACCAGATTAGTATCAACAAGTACCTTGCAATTTTACTCAATCTAACATAAATCGAAATGACTGGAAACACTTAAAGATTGAAGTATAGCTGTCGGGGACCCGACGTTTGATCCCAAAATAAAACCCACCTGAATGCAGGCTGATCCCGAATTCCCGCTGGTCTACTGGGAAGCTGGTGCTGAACTGCTAGACCCTGAACATACAACTAGCAATCAGTAACAGACTCGCTCAATCCCATCCCGAGAACACTATAATGCAATTTACACAGGAACTCGAGAAGCCAAATAACTGTAAATCGACTCGCTAACGGTCTACAACTAACCGAAATCTGCTAACCCACAACTGCTGATCCTAATCATCATATTTTTGACGTTCACATAAACAGGATCTACATCAGGACCATATGAGTCCATAATTACCAAAATACCCCTGCAACTCTTTTAAAGCCCAATTTGGACTTCAAGGTTTTCCGGCGATAATCACAAGACACCCTAAAATTGCATAAAATCACGACTTAGGACAATCGTTTTGGTCCGTTCTTTAAATCCGGGCAACCAAAATCAGCGCCGTAAGTTTCAGCGTGTCTGGTTTGATGAGACAGAACTCGTGCTCATGAGCTTGGGCCAACTTGGAACAAACCCCGTTCAACCCTGGAACCAGGTGAAGCACGAGTTACAGCAACCTTCCAGAGGATTCCTGGTCGTGGTCAGGATCGTCACCGGCCGCCGGAGGCGGCGGTTGGCCGGAAAACAACAATAATTATCTTTTTAATTAACGAGGTTGGAACACCTATTTTTAACCGAGTTCTCGGCTAAACTGAAATTACCAGAAGGCTTTAAATATTATTTAGGGCTTACCTGAGTCGATGGCCGGCAACCAGGAGCGGCGGCGACGGCCGGCGGTTGAAGTTCGGGCTACCTATGGTGCAACCACAGAGATCCAAATCCACACGTTCAAGTTTCCATGCAATGACATGGGAAGCTCCAACATAGCCTCATGAACTCCCCTAGGTCGTTGTCCCACCGTGCGAAGCCCCGGGATCGCCGGAATTCAAGTTCGCCGGAAAACAAGTGCTCTAATGGCGGAATTCGGTCCGGTGCACTTGAGCCTCTGCAATTTGGACCAAAACACTCTGCTGGAAGCCCTGGACCTTCCTGTAGTGGTGGCCGGCGACGGGGACGAGCGGCGGCGCCGGGCGGCGGAGCTCGGACGAAATGTTCAAAAACCCGTTTCTAGGGTTGGCTCGGGCGGCGCGGATCCTCAACCGATGTCGTTAAAAGTTTCACGAAACCTTGCAGTCACCGAGAAGAGGAGATCCAACGGATCTGATCTCGATTTTGTCGGTCGGATGAAGCCCGCGATCGATCTCGGTCAAATCTTGCTTTTCCGGCGAAGAGTTGTTCCCGTCGGCGATCGGGACGTCGGCGGCGGCTCAAACTTCACAGGCACGTTACACTCATTGTCAGGAACAATTCTACAAGGGTCCATGGGCCTTTTAAAGTAAATAAGTTCCAACCTCGTACCTCGCCGGAAAACTTAGGGAAGAAGATTGCTCCCGCGGCGGCGCACGGCGGCGGCAGACCCCGGGTTCACCTCAGCTCGGCTTCTCCGACACGGGGAAGTCGTCAGTTGCAGTTCGGTCCTCCCTGGGTCTCTGGGAGCTGATCACCCAGCCTAGCAACCGAGGTGAAGAAGGTCTTGGTTATCCTCCTTCTCCGGCGACGGGGTGGCAGCGGCCGGTGCGCAACCCCCCGTGGAGTGCGGCAGAGAGGGGGAGGTTGTTGGAGTGGGCGGCTTGGGCAAGGCTTCAGGGTTTAGGGTTTAAGGGACCCTAACCCTAGCTACATATATATATATAATATATATGCACAATGCATTTTAGTCCCCCAGTTCTTCATATTTAGAGATTAGCCCCCCCACACAGCTTACTCTCACACTTAGGTCCCTCTCCAAGCAGTGGCACGCAAAACGAGGCATAAAACGTAGGGTGTTTTGCGCAAAATACTGTATTTTCACTATTTTTCATGCTTTTCGAGGCATTTTAGTCTTCGAAACGAAAAACAGACTTTGCCACGACGTCCGGCTCGACGAAACCTATCAGGTAGCGATTTTTGTTTTTCGAGAAAACTCCCGGATAAATTCTCGGTCCATAAATACTGTACCAAAATACAGTTTATCATGTTTTTCGAGACTCTAGGGTCGTCAGACGGAAATTCCGTCAGTTTCCTTGCGTTCAGATCGACGAAACGGGTCGAAACGACTACTCGGATCACTATGTTCGGAATCCGAACAGTGAAATGGTCAGCATTGCAACCGAGGGAGATTCAAAATAGAGGTTACTGTTCATCTACAGTAACCACTTAAGTGACACTGTGCGCGCAGACCACTGTTACATTAGTCACGGTAATTCGTCCGCTTCTTCGCTGAATTCTGGAAGATCCGACCGTCAGATCGAAAAGTGCTGAAAATGAATCTCGCTCAGTTCGACGAGACGATCACAACGGTCATCTAGAATTTCCAAGATCATGTCCGGATCGGAAAAATAGTCTTTAGCTTTGTAAATTGTGCAAATTGCACACTGGCGATTGGCCAAGTAGGTCAATATAGGACTTTTGAATCCCAAACCAACTCAAATTTTACTTTTAATCTATTTATTAAAAAGATAAGATATTTCGAATTGCTACATCACTTACAACTTAAAAGAAGTTTCGTCCCCGAAACTTACAACTTAAAAAAAAACTAGAATCGTCTACTCATACTACTAGGTTTGGATTTTGGACAGTGAAATGGCCAACGACCGATCAAGAGGGGACCGAAAACAGGGGTTACCATTCATTTTACTATTCACTTAAGTCGTGGGTCCCACTAGTTTTCTTGCTGATTTCCGGATGATCCGTCTCTAGATGGGTCATCGAGAAAACTCGCCCGCCAGGTTGTGGCTGCCTATCCTCCTCTCGCCCTGGTGCAGGGGGTCTAGAAGTCGACCCCACAGGAGTTTTCCCCCGCCCCGACAGCTGTGGCGAGGGCGTAGAAGCTGCGGAGGACGCGGATCCCCAGGCTAAGGGGCAGTTGCGGCGAAAGTGCCCCTGTTTGCCGCATCGGAAGCAATGGTCACCCCTTTGGGGGCAATCTCCCACTCGGTGCCCTCCCCCACATATAACACAAGGCCTGTATCCCGTCCTCGGCCCTCCTGCCGGTGCACTCCGAGATCCCGACTGTGGCCTCCACCGCTTGGGGGGTCGGCTTTCACTAGAAGAGCCTCCCCCGGAGTACTGCTGCTGTCGCTTCCTTTCTTCATGGTGCGCCGGGCCCTCCCTCCTGGCGCGCGTAACCGCGAACCCGCGCTCCACCACCGTGGCCCTGTCGACCACCTTCTGAAAAGTGTGCAAATCGGCCGCTTGCACCACTTCGAAAATATCACTCCGTAATCCGTCGACGAAAAGTTGCGCCTTGTGGGACTCGTCCCTTATAACGAAAGGGACGCAGTTGGCCAGTCGTACAAATTCGCGCTGATAAGCCATCACTGTCTTACTGCCCTGCTGAATGTGGTTCAGGTCGTCTTCCAACTTCTTTTTAACGCTGCTTGTGAAGAAAGCTCCAAACAGCTCCTGTTTGAACGCTGTCCATGACGGAAGTACGGCGACGCCCTTTGTGGGATCAGGGCGTACCGTCTTCCACCATAAGCGGGCGTTCCCCTCCAGGAAGTGAACCGCCAGGGGAACCCGCTCGCCATCCTCCATGAGTAAGTCCTCGAATAACTTCTCCATCGATCCCACCCACTTCTCGACAACCCAGCGATCAGTCGTCTCCCCGTCGAACGTGGGTGGGTCGTACTTCTTAAAGTCGGCCAGGTTGGCCCGCATGCGGTCCCGCTCAGTTAGCGGAACTGACCCCTCCCCCGTGGCGGCGGCAGCCACAGAAGGGAAAGGGGTGACCACTGTCTCCCCCGAGGCACCCCCGCCGGTGCTTCCCGGCGCCGGTCCCGCAGTTGCTGTCGCGGTTACCGCCGCTGGTGTCGTCGTCTGGGGTGGAGGTACCTCGTCTGCGGCAGTCGCTGTAGGGGCCACTCCTGCGCTGACCCCCGTCGTCGGCGCGCCTTGCCCCTGCGGAGGGGCGGTGGCGACCGTCACCGTCGCGGCCGGTTGTTGCTGCGTCAATTGACGCACGTGAGACGTGAGAGTCGCCAGCTGCCCCGCCATATCCCTCAGTTGTTGTCGCAGGAGCTGGTTCTCCGCGGCCGCCGACGTCGTCGCGTCTGCCCCTGCATCCTCGGCCGATGATCTAGTACGGGCCATTGCTGTACACAAAAGCATAAGTCAGCTCTAGACTCCACTAACAAACAACGAACCACCTGTCGAGAGAAGAGGACTCGGACTCGTTTCCCCCCCCCCTCGATCACTCGCGTCCTACTCTCCTACGACCTATCCATTCCATTCCTTTGTAGTTAAGTGGGGTATTCCTGTGGACGTCGGCACCAATTGTTGTGATTGAAAGCAAGTCTCTGATACCATCTTAATCTGTCACGCCCCGGGGGATTAATTTAGCGGAAACGGATTACAAAGGGTATGTATTTATTTTTATTTTTTTTGAAAACCTTCTTCCCCGGCGCGTGCCCAGATCCGCCGCATATACAGGATCACTCTACAAACGGACAGAGTCTCCCCTGTATATGCACGGCGTCGTGGTTTGTACAATGTTCAAAAACGAGTAAACATTTAATCACAACAATCCAAACGTACAACCATTCACAATGTGCTGAATAAACTCACGGCCGATTAGTTTGAAAGGATAAAACCCACAATTGTTGAAACGGCGCCCACCCGGCACCCATATTTTGGAAACCCTTTTTCGAAAGCAACATAAACTCAGGGGTTTGAAAAACAGTGCCCACACGACACTTAGGTTTTGAAATCCATTTTCGCAAACCATAAATCCACAAGGTTTTGAAAACGGTGCCCACACGGCACCCGAGTTTTGAAATAGTAGTTTTCGCAATCTGTTCTTTTATTTGCTATTTTATTTTTCAAAGCGGCCCACAGAGATGTAAAGAAAACTAAACAATTCATTTGTCACCGTACCGACATCCACACCGACCCCACGAGGGTATCGAGAACCATCCACAGTCTACAAATAATAAATGGAATGCGAAAGTAAGAGGTAAAGTACTGTTCCGGTCTCCTGGGACCCAAAATCTCTAGCCGCAGCCTCACCGTCGCCTAACTCTCCCCCCTGTAGGATCCTGTCGCAAAGTGGGAAGTCAGCGACTAAACAAAAGTGATAAAAGTAAAGCAGGTAAAGAAACCGTCCAACCGTAGTCTATCCGGAGCAACCACCCTCGCAAGGGAAAAGTAAAATCAAACACCTGTAAACCTGCAATACCCGATCCCGTCGGACAACTAAACCGACGGATCGCACCGCGCCCAAGTCGGACAACTAAACCGAATGGGCTGCACCGCTCCCACGTCGGACAACTAAACCGACGGGTCGCACCGCTCCCACGTCGGACAACTAAACCGACGTGTCGCACCGCTCACACCTTGGCGCATCCAAGCCCCACAACTAAAGAGGCCCCACTCTGTCCTGTGGGTATACACGGGTCATCGACCACTTTTCCGGAAAAGCGCACCCTTTGCGGTGGCCAAACCGCGGGTGCGCGTGCTGCAGCCTCGAGCCAAGTAACCGAACAACAGCAGTATACCGTTTAATAGTGACCATAAGGATTACCAGATTAGTATCAACAAGTACCTTGCAATTTTACTCAATCTAACATAAATCGAAATGACTGGAAACACTTAAAGATTGAAGTATAGCTGTCGGGGACCCGACGTTTGATCCCAAAATAAAACCCACCTGAATGCAGGCTGATCCCGATTTCCCGCTGGTCTACTGGGAAGCTGGTGCTGAACTGCTAGACCCTGAACATACAACTAGCAATCAGTAACAGACTCGCTCAATCCCATCCCGAGAACACTATAATGCAATTTACACTGGAACTCGAGAAGCCAAATAACTGTAAATCGACTCGCTAACGGTCTACAACTAACCGAAATCTGCTAACCCACAACTGCTGATCCTAATCATCATATTTTTGACGTTCACATCAACAGGATCTACATCAGGACCATATAAGTCCATAATTACCAAAATACCCCTACAACTCTTTTAAAGCCCAATTTGGACTTCAAGGTTTTCCGACGATAATCACAAGACACCCTAAAATTGCATAAAATCACGACTTAGGACAATCGTTTTGGTCCGTTCTTTAAATTCGGGCAACCAAAATCAGCGCCGTAAGTTTCAGCGTGTCTGGTTTGACGAGACAGAACTCGTGCTCATGAGCTTGGGCCAGTAGATTGCCCCAACACAAAGTTGGCCCATAGAAACCAAAGTCCAATTCACATCTTCACGACTTTATGCTATAACCTCAATATAACTGAGCTATATCTGGAGCATCATATGTAAAAACGTCTGAGAAGTGTGATGCTCACCTGAGATCGGCTGAAGGATGGCCGAAAAGATCGCCGGAGCAACACCCGATCCAATCAAGAGCTCGGGTTGGGCCAACTTGGAACAAACCCCGTTCAACCCTGGAACCACGTGAAGCACGAGTTACAGCAACCTTCCAGAGGATTCCTGGTCGTGGTCAGGATCGTCACCGGCCGCCGGAGGCGGCGGTTGGCCGGAAAACAACAATAATTATCTTTTTAATTAACGAGGTTGGAACACCTATTTTTAACCGAGTTCTTGGCTAAACTAAAATGACCAGAAGGCTTTAAATATTATTTAGGGCTTACCTGAGTCGATGGCCGGCAACCAGGAGCGGCGGCGACGGCCGGCGGTTGAAGTTCGGGCTACCTATGGTGCAACCACAGAGATCCAAATCCACACGTTCAAGTTTCCATGCAATGACATTGGAAGCTCCAACATAGCCTCATGAACTCCCCTAGGTCGTTGTCCCACCGTGCGGAGCCCCGGGATCGCCGGAATTCAAGTTCGCCGGAAAACAAGTGCTCTAATGGCGGAATTCGGTCCGGTGCACTTGAGCCTCTGCAATTTGGACCAAAACACTCTGCTGGAAGCCCTGGACCTTCCTGTAGTGGTGGCCGGCGACGGGGACGAGCGGCGGCGCCGGGCGGCGGAGCTCGGACGAAATGTTCAAAAACCCGTTTCTAGGGTTGGCTCGGGCGGCGCGGATCCTCAACCGATGGCGTTAAAAGTTTCAGGGAACCTTGCAGTCACCGAGAAGAGGAGATCAAACGGATCTGATCTCGATTTTGTCGGTCGGATGAAGCCCGCGATCGATCTCGGTCAAATCTTGTTTTTCCGGCGAAGAGTTGTTCCCGCCGGCGATCGGGACGTCGGCGGCGGCTCAAACTTCACAGGCACGTTACACTCATTGTCAGGAACAATTCTACAAGGGTCCATGGGCCTTTTAAAGTAAATAAGTTCCAACCTCGTACCTCGCCGGAAAACATAGGGAAGAAGATTGCTCCCGCGGCGGCGCACGGCGGCGGCAGACCCCGGGTTCACCTCAGCTCGGCTTCTCCGACACGGGGAAGTCGTCAGTTGCAGTTCGGTCCTCCCTGGGTCTCTGGGAGCTGATCACCCAGCCTTGCAACCGAGGTGAAGAAGGTCTTGGTTATCCTCCTTCTCCGGCGACGGGGTGGCGGCGGCCGGTGCGCAACCCCCCGTGGAGTGTGGCAGAGAGGGGGAGGTTGTTGGAGTGGGCGGCTTGGGCAAGGCTTCAGGGTTTAGGGTTTAAGGGACCCTAACCCTAGCTACATATATATATATATAATGTATATGCACAATGCATTTTAGTCCCCCAGTTCTTCATATTTAGAGATTAGCCCCCCCACAGCAGCTTACTCTCACACTTAGGTCTCTCTCCAAGCAGTGGCACGCAAAACGAGGCATAAAACGTAGGGTGTTTTGCGCAAAATACCGTATTTTCACTATTTTTCATGCTTTTCGAGGCATTTTAGTCGTCGAAACGAAAAACAGACTTTGCCACGACGTCCGGCTCGACGAAACCTATCAGGTAGCGATTTTTGTTTTTCGAGAAAACTCCCGGATAAATTCTCGGTCCATAAATACTGTACCAAAATACAGTTTATCATGTTTTTCGAGACTCTAGGGTCGTCAGACGGAAATTCCGTCAGTGTCCTTGCGTTCAGATCGACGAAACGGGTCGAAACGACTACTCGGATCACTATGTTCGTGTTACGGCATTTTGGTATTGGCATATTTCGTGAGTCAAGTCAGTGAGTTGAGTCGGAGTCTTAAAGGGATCAAATTGTCAATCAGCAATCAAAGACTTAGAGAAGATTCAACAAGAGCTCAAGTTGACACTCAGTGTCCTGAGTCTTGAAGATTGAAGTTGAAGAATTGTGGATCAGTTACATCAATCTCAAGAAGAAAGTATTCAAGAGGATCAGGTATGTTTAACTAAATAATTGTGGTGATCCGAATACTTTCTTATAGTGTAGAAACACTTGGATGAACTTTTATTTGCATAAAAATCAAAAACTGGACATGGGACATGTTCAGGATCCGGATCAGATCTTGCAATCCGGATCCCGAAGGGTACTTGTTCATTGGCAATTTCAATCCGGATCCTAGGCCATTCCGATCCGGATCCCGAACATGGGACTTTGCTGAATTGCATGAACGATCCGGATCGGGCCTTGCAATCCGGATCCCGAACCCTTGGTTTTCTGGAATCGTCAATCTCGTTACGACGATCCGGATCGCAATAAATCTGATCCGGATCGCCGTCCTGAAAATTTCCAGATAAGGTATGTTTTTGATTCTTATCTCTTTCCAAAGGTTTCTAAACTATAAATAGACGTTTAGGGTTTCTCAAAAACGTGGGAGCTACGGCCGATTAATTTATAAAACACATGAGAGCAACCCTAGAGGCTAGGTTTTCACTGTTCTTCTTAATAGCCTCTTTTAGGTCAATTCGACGGTTCTTCCAAGATCTGTTTTTTGTCGAATTGATCTAATCTTTGCTTAGAGATTTTTCCCATGGATCTTCATTGATAATCTAAGCAAAGGATCACCATCGAAGTCAATATTCTTATCGACTGAGTTTGCGTCGTGGATTCGACGTGGCATCGTGGATTCGGTGTGCTAAAGGCGTTTCGTGGATTCGAAACGTGTGCTCGTGGATTCGAGTGGCGTTCGTGGATTCGAACGTGTGCAGTGGGCGTGCAAAATCGGTGGAGCGCGAGGTCCAAGAAATTGAAGGAGAGGTTAAATCCGTGGAGACGGTAATCACCTTGTTATTCTTCTTTTCTTAGGGATTGTTATTGCGTGGATATCCAACCGGTCAGCGCAAGGTCCGAAGAAGCTGAAGGAGGGGTTTGAGTCCGTGGAGTCGGTAATCACCTTGTTATTCTTCTATTCTTAGTGGATTGTTATTGCGTGTTGGTCCCGTGGTTTTTCTCCTAGATTGGAGTTTCCACGTATATCTTGGTGTGCTGTTTTTATTTTCCGCATTGGTTTTTATTTTGCACTGAGATTTGGTTTTATAAGTATTACACCTATTCACCCCCCCTCTAGTTGTTTGATAGTACCTATTTAGATCCTTATTACATATAACCCAACAATTGGTATAAAAACCTACAATTGGTATCGGAGCGGGTTTTAGGTTTATCTATCATGATGGGTGAAAGTGGTAATATTTATAGACCTCCTCTTTTTGATGGGACCAATTATGCTTATTGGAAAGTGCGGATGAGAGCTTTTCTCATCGCATTTGATGAGCGGGTATGGCAAACCGTGGAACACGGTTGGGTGCATCCTGTTGAGGAAGTAGGAAATTCTACTACCCCAAAACCTCGCTCTAGATGGTCCAAAGAGGATTTTGAAAGATCTTCTTACAATGGGAAAGGTATGAACGCTTTATTTAATTCTCTTTCCTCGACTGAGTTCACACGAATTTCCGCGTGTGAAACCGCGAAGGAAACTTGGGATATTCTCAAAATTACACATGAGGGTACTAATCTGGTAAAAATTCAAAAGCTCCAGATGCTTACAAGTCAATTTGACTCTATTCATATGGAAGAGCATGAATTGTTTACAGATTATTACACTAGACTTCAAGATGTAATAAATACATGTGCTAATTTAGGAGAAAAGATCCCGGAGTCGAAAGTTGTAAGAAAGATACTTCGGACTCTTCCGGAACGGTTTAGGGCAAAGGTTACCGCCATTGAAACCGTTAGTCATCCGGATGAGATGAGTATAGAGGAATTAGTAGGTGCTTTGCAAACTTATGAAATGACTTTTCCTACTAATCAAGTTTCTTCCAAGTCTTCTTCTAAGCTTACAGGTATTGCATTCAAATCAACAAAGGAAGAAGATAGCGAATCAAGTTCCGACGATGAAATCTCTTTTGCCGATTTGAAGAACAATTGGCGCGGATCGTAAAGAAATTTCGTCGGAAGTTTTGGAAGAATCGAACCGATGGATCTTCATCCACGAAATCCTCTAAAGGATCATCGGGTTCTAATCCTCTAAACTCAAAAGCTTTGCAAAACCTTCTAAAGAAAAAGAAAAAGATGATTTCGAAGGGGAAATCCAATGCTATCGATGCAAAGGCTACGACCATTTTTCAATGGATTGTCCTTCTAAGAAATCATATAAAAAGAAGGCTTTGCAAGCGAAAACTTGGGACGATTCTACTTCTAATGAATCAACCTCAAGTAAAGAGGAAAAAGAAAAATCGTTGCTTCTCATGCCTCTCATTTTCCCTCTTCTAATAATTTTTTATCATCTTTAGTCACTGACTCTACTCCTTTGATTTTGTATGAAACATCAACAACCGGCGGAGAGTCATCAAGTGAGGGGGAGTCGGACGAGGAAGAACTCGTTGAGGCATATCAACAACTTCTTGGGGAATCTAAGAAGATGGCCAAACATATCAAGAAGTTGAGGAAGCAACGACTTGAGAATCAAGACGAGAATCATGCTTTAAAAATCAAACTTCATGATCTCGAGGAGGAACGAGAGCTTTTATTGAATAATAATAAAATCCTCCAAGAAAAGATAAATCAATCGGAAACGTCGTTAATTCCCATATTAACAAGATTGATTTTCTTGAAAAGCAGTTTGAGGAAATTCATGTCACCAACCAAGCATTGACCAAGCAAGTTCATCAACTTAAATCCGACATACAAAGGATTTCAACCGGTTCCAAGAAACTTGAATGTATGTCCGGATTAGGTCAAACAAGCAAGGTTGGTTTGGGATTCAAAAAGAACCAAACTGTGAATGCTTCAAGTTCCACAATGAAATTGAAAGGAAGAACTTGTCACTTATGTGGACTTGAAGGACATTTGGTGAAGGATTGCCCGGAAAAAGAGAAAGAAAAATTCTTCGGCAACTTCATCTACGGAGCGAACTCAACGGAATCAAAAGACACATCAAGTCAAAGGAGTTCACTCAACCCACCAAAGGTTCGAGCCACATCATCAATCATACAAGTGGATCACTGCGAGGCAAAGACCTAAGGTGGATCAACAGTCAAAGCTATCATCTCCCAACCACAATGAATCAAGACAACCCAGAATTCGACAATTTTGGATTCGGAAAGGTGATATCTTTCCTTGTCTTAAGTTCTAATTAGCTTATGACTGTATGTAATGCTTTGATTGGTTTTCCTCTTCATATCTTTCTTAATCTTTGCATTACATGGGTTTCAATGCTCTTCGTTTTTATACTTTGTTTTTGAACAAAAGGGTTTTTACTGAACAAGTGCATTGAATAAAAAGGGCTTCACGTTTATTCACGTCCAAATTAATTTTATATGGATTATCAACTTTACTCCATAATCATAATCTTGAAGATACTTCATTATAGGAGTTTTTGATATTATAGCATCAATTTTAGAAATCATGTGTGATCTTTAGATGCTTAATCTATCTCGGTGTGTGAATTCATTGTGATAAACGTGAGACAACCGATAGACTAAAATTTGGGATATAATTCTTTCACGTAAGAGATTGTATTCTTACAAGGGTATTGAAATAATTTGCAAAAGATGTGGAAAGAGTTACATCCAAAAGGAGTGTGAAAACTACCACCACATGTTGGAAAGAGCTGCCACCCCGGTCGTCCGGTCTGTGTGTGAAGCTACCACATGTTTTGATGCTTGAAAAATATTTCTTGAATTTTTTAGTTGAAGCATTTGGAGATTTATATGCAAAGCTCTTATATTTTGAATAATCTCCTGGTTGGTATAAGGTGGGATAGTTGAAAGATGCTCAAAGAGCCACCCTTAGGTATTTTAGTGCTTATCTCAAATTTGAAAGGGTAAGAAATCAAATTGATGTCATTTGGAAATCTCTGTAAGTCATCTTTGTACATCCGTTACATCTTGATAGACTTTGGATCTCAAGATTATTTTGATGACTTGTGTTTGATGAATATAACATGAAAAACGGTTTATAATGTTTTACCTTTATTTTTCATGATTTTGGAGTAAATCTTTTAATTTTGTGAAATTAATTGGATTGAATGACATCTGTGTGAATTCACTGTTTAAAGCACTTAAATTGATTTCTTGATGGAATACAAATCGGTATTTGAAAAGATTCTAAAATCTGGATTTGTTTCAAGAAATTATTTGATTTTTGCTTTCTGGTACAGGTACGGAATCTCCATTTTTGTTATATACCAGAACTGAGCTTTTATCTCTCTTTCTCTATGAACTAATATTGTTAGTGATTTCCTTTTGTCTAGTATGTTCACTGTTTGACAATTTGTGACAAAAAGGGGGAGAACAGAAATTAATGATCGTATCACAAAGGGGGAGAACATAAATGCTCAAGACAGGGGGAGAACATGGAGAACATGGAGAACATGTTAGAGATGCTCTTGATAGGGGGAGATAAAGAAAAGGTTGAAAGAGCCGGAAAAACAAAAGAACCAAAAGGACGAATCAAATGTAGGATTTTAATTTCTAACGACTAACGTTTGATTTGTTTGGAGTTTTGTTTTGCAGGAATTACATCACTTTAAGACTCCAAGTCCTAAGTCGTAGAGTATGTTCTAGGACTGTTTGGTTCAAATGTAATTTTGTATTTATTGGATCTTTCACGCAAAGAAAATCAATGTTTTGGTGATAACATTGAATTTCGACTTTTGGTTTAAGATGAGTGACTTGAGCGCTTTTATGTATTTTTGGGTTTTGTCACGAAATTGCCAAAGGGGGAGATTGTTACGGCATTTTGGTATTGGCATATTTCGTGAGTCAAGTCAGTGAGTTGAGTCGGAGTCTTAAAGGGATCAAGTTGTCAATCAGCAATCAAAGACTTAGAGAAGATTCAACAAGAGCTCAAGTTGACACTCAGTGTCTTGAGTCTTGAAGATTGAAGTTGAAGAATTGTGGATCAGTTACATCAATCTCAAGAAGAAAGTATTCAAGAGGATCAGGTATGTTTAACTAAATAATTGTGGTGATCCGAATACTTTCTTATAGTGTAGAAACACTTGGATGAACTTTTATTTGCATAAAAATCAAAAACTGGACATGGGACATGTTCAGGATCCGGATCAGATCTTGCAATCCGGATCCCGAAGGGTACTTGTTCATTGGCAATTTCAATCCGGATCCTAGGCCAGTCCGATCCGGATCCCGAACATGGGACTTTGCTGAATTGCATGAACGATCCGGATCGGGCCTTGCAATCCGGATCCCGAACCCTTGGGTTTCTGGAATCGTCAATCTCGTTACGACGATCCGGATCGCAATAAATCTGATCCGGATCGCCGTCCTGAAAATTTCCAGATACGGTATGTTTTTGATTCTTATCTCTTTCCAAAGGTTTCTAAACTATAAATAGACGTTTAGGGTTTCTCAAAAACGGGGAGCTAACGGCCGATTAATTTATAAAACACTTGAGAGCAACCCTAGAGGCTAGGTTTTCCACTGTTCTTCTTAATAGCCTCTTTTAGGTCAATTCGACAGTTCTTCCAAGATCTGGTTTTTGTCGAATTGATCTAATCTTTGCTTTGAGATTTTTCCCATGGATCTTCATTGATAATCTAAGCAAAGGATCACCATCGAAGTCAATATTCTTATCGACTGAGTTTGCGTCGTGGATTCGACGTGGCATCGTGGATTCGGTGTGCTAAAGGCGTTTCGTGGATTCGAAACGTGTGCTCGTGGATTCGAGTGGCGTTCGTGGGATTCGAACGTGTGCAGTGGGCGTGCAAAATCGGTGGAGCGCGAGGTCCAAGAAATTGAAGGAGGGGTTAAATCCGTGGAGACGGTAATCACCTTGTTATTCTTCTTTTCTTAGGGATTGTTATTGCGTGGATATCCAACCGGTCAGCGCAAGGTCCGAAGAAGCTGAAGGAGGGGTTTGAGTCCGTGGAGTCGGTAATCACCTTGTTATTCTACTATTCTTAGTGGATTGTTGATTGCGTGTTGGTCCCGTGGTTTTTCTCCTGGATTGGAGTTTCCACGTATATCTTGGTGTGCTGTTTTTATTTTCCGCATTGGTTTTATTTTGCACTGAGATTTGGTTTTATAAGTATTACACCTATTCACCCCCCCCTCTAGTTGTTTGATAGTACCTATTTAGATCCTTATTACATATAACCCAACAATTGGTTAAAAAACCTAAGTTCGGAATCCGAACAGTGAAATCGTCA
>CM055067.1:22601798-22648595 GCA_029204045.2 Tillandsia leiboldiana
GGGCGGCTTGGGCAAAGGCTTCAGGGTTTAGGGTTTAAGGGACTACCCTAGCTACATATATATATATAATATATGCACATGCATTTTAGTCCCCAGTTCTTCATATTTTAGAGATTAGCCCACCCCCCACACAGCTTCTCTCACACTTAGGTCCCTCTCCAAGCAGTGGCACGCAAAACGAGGCATAAAACGTAGGGTGTTTTGCGCAACACAATACCGTATTTTCACTATTTTTCATGCTTTTCGAGGCATTTTAGTCTCGAAACGAAAAACAGACTTTGCCACGACGTCCGGCTCGACGAAACCTATCAGGTAGCGATTTTTGTTTTTCGAGAAAACTCCCGGATAAATTCTCGTCCATAATACTGTACCAAAACAGTTTATCTGTTTTTTCGAGACTCTAGGGTCGTCAGACGGAAATTCGTCAGTTTCCTTGCGTTCATATCGCGAAACGGGTCGAAACGACTACTCGGATCACTATGTTCGGAATCCGAACAGTGAAATGGTCGCGTTGCAAACCGAGGGAGATTCAAAATAGAGGTTACATGTTCCTCTACAGTAACCACTTAAGTGACACTGTGCGCGCAGACCACTGTTACATTAGTCACGGTAATTCGTACCCTTCTTCGCTGAATTCTGGAAGATCCGACCGTCAGATCGAAAAGTGCTGAAAATGAATCTCGCTCAGTTCGACGAGACGATCACAACGGTCATCTAGAATTTCCAAGATCATGCCGGATCGGAAAAAAAATAGTCTTTAGCTTTGTAAATTGTGCAAATTGCACACTGGCGATTGGCCAAGTAGGTCAATATAGGACTTTTGAATCCCAAACCAACTCAAATTTTACTTTTAATCTATTTATTAAAAAGATAAGATATTTCGAATTGCTACATCACTTACAACTTAAAAGAAGTTTTCCCCGAAACTTACAACTTAAAAAAAAACTAGAATCGTCTATCATACTACTAGGTTTGGATTTTGGACAGTGAAATGGCCAACGACGATCAAGAGGGGACCGAAAACAGGGGTTACCATTCATTTTACTATTCACTTAAGTCGTGGGTCCCACTAGTTTTCTTGCTGATTTCCTGATGATCCGTCTCTAGATGGGTCATCGAGAAAACTCGCCCGCCAGGTTGTGGCTGCCTATCCTCCTCTCGCCCTGGTGCAGGGGGTCTAGAAGTCGACCCCACAGGAGTTTTCCCCCGCCCCGACAGCTGTGGCGAGGGCGTAGAAGCTGCGGAGGACGCGGATCCCCAGGCTAAGGGGCAGTTGCGGCGAAAGTGCCCTGTTTGCCGCCATCGGAAGCAATGGTCACCCCTTTGGGGGCAATCTCCCACTCGGTGCCCTCCCCCACATATAACACAAGGCCTGTATCCCGTCCTCGGCCCTCTGCCGGTGCACTCCGAGATCCCGACTGTGGCTCCACCGCTTGGGGGGTCGGCTTTCACTAGAAGAGCCTCCCCCGGAGTACTGCTGCTGTCGCTTCCTTTCTTCATGGTGCGCCGGGCCCTCCCTCCTGGCGCGCGTAACCGCGAACCCGCGCTCCACCACCGTGGCCCTGTCGACCACCTTCTGAAAAGTGTGCAAATCGGCCGCTTGCACCACTTCGAAAATATCACTCCGTAATCCGTCGACGAAAAGTTGCGCCTTGTGGGACTCGTCCCTTATAACGAAAGGGACGCAGTTGGCCAGTCGTACAAATTCGCGCTGATAAGCCATCACTGTCTTACTGCCCTGCTGAATGTGGTTCAGGTCGTCTTCCAACTTCTTTTTAACGCTGCTTGTGAAGAAAGCTCCAAACAGCTCCTGTTTGAACGCTGTCCATGACGGAAGTACGGCGACGCCCTTTGTGGGATCAGGGCGTACCGTCTTCCACCATAAGCGGGCGTTCCCCTCCAGGAAGTGAACCGCAGGGGAACCCGCTCGCCATCCTCCATGAGTAAGTCCTCGAATAACTTCTCCATCGATCCCACCCACTTCTCGACAACCCAGCGATCAGTCGTCTCCCCGTCGAACGTGGGGTGGGTCGTACTTCTTAAAGTCGGCCAGGTTGGCCGCATGCGGTCCCGCTCAGTTAGCGGAACTGACCCTCCCCCGTGGCGGCGGCAGCCACAGAAGGGAAAGGGGTGACCACTGTCTCCCCGAGGCACCCCCGCCGGTGCTTCCCGGCGCCGGTCCCGCAGTTGCTGTCGCGGTTACCGCCGCTGGTGTCGTCGTCTGGGGTGGAGGTACCTCGTCTGCGGCAGTCGCTGTAGGGGCCACTCCTGCGCTGACCCCCGTCGTCGGCGCGCCTTGCCCCTGCGGAGGGGCGGTGGCGACCGTCACCGTCGCGGCCGGTTGTTGCTGCGTCAATTGACGCACGTGAGACGTGAGAGTCGCCAGCTGCCCCGCCATATCCCTCAGTTGTTGTCGCAGGAGCTGGTTCTCCGCGGCCGCCGACGTCGTCGCGTCTGCCCCTGCATCCTCGGCGATGATCTAGTACGGGCCATTGCTGTACACAAAAGCATAAGTCAGCTCTAGACTCCACTAACAAACAACGAACCACCTGTCGAGAGAAGAGGACTCGGACTCGTTTCCCCCCCCCTCGATCACTCGCGTCCTACTCTCCTACGACCTATCCATTCCATTCCTTTGTAGTTAAGTGGGGTATTCCTGTGGACGTCGGCACCAATTGTTGTGATTGAAAGCAAGTCTCTGATACCATCTTAATCTGTCACGCCCCGGGGGATTAATTTAGCGGAAACGGATTACAAAGGGTATGTATTTATTTTATTTTTTTTGAAAACCTTCTTCCCCGGCGCGTGCCCAGATCCGCCGCATATACAGGATCACTCTACAAACGGACAGAGTCTCCCCTGTATATGCACGGCGTCGTGGTTTGTACAATGTTCAAAAACGAGTAAACATTCAATCACAACAATCCAAACGTACAACCATTCACAATGTGCTGAATAAACTCACGGCCGATTAGTTTGAAAGGATAAAACCCACAATTGTTGAAACGGCGCCCACCCGGCACCCATATTTTGGAAACCCTTTTTCGAAAGCAACATAAACTCAGGGGTTTGAAAAACAGTGCCCACACGACACTTAGGTTTTGAAATCCATTTTCGCAAACCATAAATCCACAAGGTTTTGAAAACGGTGCCCACACGGCACCCGAGTTTTGAAATAGTAGTTTTCGCAATCTGTTCTTTTATTTGCTATTTTATTTTTCAAAGCGGCCCACAGAGATGTAAAGAAAACTAAACAATTCATTTGTCACCGTACCGACATCCACACCGACCCCACGAGGGTATCGAGAACCATCCACAGTCTACAAATAATAAATGGAATGCGAAAGTAAGAGGTAAAGTACTGTTCCGGTCTCCTGGGACCCAAAATCTCTAGCCGCACCGTCACCGTCGCCTAACTCTCCCCCTGTAGGATCCTGTCGCAAAGTGGGAAGTCAGCGACTAAACAAAGTGATAAAAGTAAAGCAGGTAAAGAAACCGTCCAACCGTAGTCTATCCGGAGCAACCACCCTCGCAAGGGAAAAGTAAAATCAAACACCTGTAAACCTGCAATACCCGATCCCGTCGGACAACTAAACCGACGGATCGCACCGCGCCCAAGTCGGACAACTAAACCGAATGGGCTGCACCGCTCCCACGTCGGACAACTAAACCGACGGGTCGCACCGCTCCCACGTCGGACAACTAAACCGACGTGTCGCACCGCTCACACCTTGGCGCATCCAAGCCCCACAACTAAAGAGGCCCCACTCTGTCCTGTGGGTATACACGGGTCATCGACCACTTTTCCGGAAAAGCGCACCCTTTGCGGTGGCCAAACCGCGGGTGCGCGTGCTGCAGCCTCGAGCCAAGTAACCGAACAACAGCAGTATACCGTTAATAGTGACCATAAGGATTACCAGATTAGTATCAACAAGTACCTTGCAATTTTACTCAATCTAACATAAATCGAAATGACTGGAAACACTTAAAGATTGAAGTATAGCTGTCGGGGACCCGACGTTTGATCCCAAAATAAAACCCACCTGAATGCAGGCTGATCCCGATTTCCGCTGGTCTACTGGGAAGCTGGTGCTGAACTGCTAGACCCTGAACATACAACTAGCAATCAGTAACAGACTCGCTCAATCCCATCCCGAGAACACTATAATGCAATTTACACTGGAACTCGAGAAGCCAAATAACTGTAAATCGACTCGCTAACGGTCTACAACTAACCGAAATCTGCTAACCCACAACTGCTGATCCTAATCATCATATTTTTGACGTTCACATCACAGGATCTACATCAGGACCATATAAGTCCATAATTACCAAAATACCCCTACAACTCTTTTAAAGCCCCAATTTGGACTTCAAAGGTTTTCCGACGATAATCACAAGACACCCTAAAATTGCATAAATCACGACTTAGGACAATCGTTTTGTCCGTTCTTTAAATTCGGGCAACCAAAATCAGCGCCGTAAGTTTCAGCGTGTCTGGTTTGACGAGACAGAACTCGTGCTCATGAGCTTGGGCCAGTAGATTGCCCCCAACACAAAGTTGGGCCCATAGAAACCAAAGTCCAATTCACCATCTTCACGACTTTATGCTATAACCTCAATTATAACTGAGCTATATCTGGAGCATCATATGTAAAAACGTCTGAGAAGTGTGATGCTCACCTGAGATCGGCTGAAGGATGGCCGAAAAGATCGCCGAGCAACACCCGATCCAATCAAGAGCTCGGGTTGGGCCAACTTGGAACAAACCCCGTTCAACCCTGGAACCACGTGAAGCACGAAGTTACAGCAACCTTCCAGAGGATTCCTGGGTCGTGGTCAGGATCGTCACCCGGCCGCCGGAGGCGGCGGTTGGCCGGGAAAACAACAATAATTATCTTTTAATTAACGAGGTTGGAACACCTATTTTTAACCGAGTTCTTGGCTAAACTAAAATGACCAGAAGGCCTTTAAATATTATTTAGGGCTTACCTGAGTCGATGGCCGGCAACCAGGAGCGGCGGCGACGGCGGCGGTTGAAGTTCGGGCTACCTATGGTGCAACCACAGAGATCCAAATCCACACGTTCAAGTTTCCATGCAATGACATGGGAAGCTCCAACATAGCCTCATGAACTCCCCTAGGTCGTTGTCCCACCGTGCGGAGCCCCGGGATCGCCGGAATTCAAGTTCGCCGGAAAACAAGTGCTCTAATGGCGGAATTCGGTCCGGTGCACTTGAGCCTCTGCAATTTGGACCAAAACACTCTGCTGGAAGCCCTGGACCTTCCTGTAGTGGTGGCCGGCGACGGGGACGAGCGGCGGCGCCGGGCGGCGGAGCTCGGACGAAATGTTCAAAAACCCGTTTCTAGGGTTGGCTCGGGCGGCGCGGATCCTCAACCGATGGCGTTAAAAGTTTCAGGGAACCTTGCAGTCACCGAGAAGAGGAGATCAAACGGATCTGATCTCGATTTTGTCGGTCGGATGAAGCCCGCGATCGATCTCGGTCAAATCTTGTTTTTCCGGCGAAGAGTTGTTCCCGCCGGCGATCGGGACGTCGGCGGCGGCTCAAACTTCACAGGCACGTTACACTCATTGTCAGGAACAATTCTACAAGGGTCCATGGGCCTTTTAAAGTAAATAAGTTCCAACCTCGTACCTCGCCGGAAAACATAGGGAAGAAGATTGCTCCCGCGGCGGCGCACGGCGCGGCGGCAGACCCCGGGTTCACCTCAGCTCGCTTCTCCGACACGGGGAAGTCGTCAGTTGCAGTTCGGTCCTCCCTGGGTCTCTGGGAGCTGATCACCCAGCCTTGCAACCGAGGTGAAGAAGGTCTTGGTTATCCTCCTTCTCCGGCGACGGGGTGGCGGCGGCCGGTGCGCAACCCCCGTGGAGTGTGGCAGAGAGGGGGAGGTTGTTGGAGTGGGCGGCTTGGGCAAGGCTTCAGGGTTTAGGGTTTAAGGGACCCTAACCCTAGCTACATATATATATATATAATGTATATGCACAATGCATTTTAGTCCCCCAGTTCTTCATATTTAGAGATTAGCCCCCCCACAGCAGCTTACTCTCACACTTAGGTCTCTCTCCAAGCAGTGGCACGCAAAACGAGGCATAAAACGTAGGGTGTTTTGCGCAAAATACCGTATTTTCACTATTTTTCATGCTTTTCGAGGCATTTTAGTCGTCGAAACGAAAAACAGACTTTGCCACGACGTCCGGCTCGACGAAACCTATCAGGTAGCGATTTTTGTTTTTCGAGAAAACTCCCGGATAAATTCTCGGTCCATAAATACTGTACCAAAATACAGTTTATCATGTTTTTCGAGACTCTAGGGTCGTCAGACGGAAATTCCGTCAGTGTCCTTGCGTTCAGATCGACGAAACGGGTCGAAACGACTACTCGGATCACTATGTTCGTGTTACGGCATTTTGGTATTGGCATATTTCGTGAGTCAAGTCAGTGAGTTGAGTCGGAGTCTTAAAGGGATCAAATTGTCAATCAGCAATCAAAGACTTAGAGAAGATTCAACAAGAGCTCAAGTTGACACTCAGTGTCTTGAGTCTTGAAGATTGAAGTTGAAGAATTGTGGATCAGTTACATCAATCTCAAGAAGAAAGTATTCAAGAGGATCAGGTATGTTTAACTAAATAATTGTGGTGATCCGAATACTTTCTTATAGTGTAGAAACACTTGGATGAACTTTTATTGCATAAAAATCAAAAACTGGACATGGGACATGTTCAGGATCCGGATCAGAGCTTGCAATCCGGATCCCGAAGGGTACTTGTTCATTGGCAATTTCGATCCGGATCCAGGCCATTCCGATCCGGATCCCGAACATGGGACTTTGCTGAATTGCATGAACGATCCGGATCGGGCCTTGCAATCCGGATCCCGAACCCTTGGTTTTCTGGAATCGTCAATCTCGTTACGACGATCCGGATCGCAATAAATCTGATCCGGATCGCCGTCCTGAAAATTTCCAGATAAGGTACTGTTTTTGATTCTTATCTCTTTCCAAAGGTGTCTAAACTATAAATAGACGTTTAGGGTTTCTCAAAAACGTGGAGGCTACGGCCGATTAATTTATAAACACAGTGAGAGCAACCCTAGAGGCTAGTTTTCATGTTCTCTTAATAGCCGCTTTATGGTCAATTCGACGGGTTCTTCCAAGATCTGTTTTTTGTCGAATTGATCTAATCTTTGCTTAGAGATTTTTCCCATGGATCTTCATTGATAATCTAAGCAAAGGATCACCATCGAAGTCATATTCTTATCGACTGAGTTTGCGTCGTGGATTCGACGTGGCATCGTGGATTCGGGTGTGCTAAATGCGTTTCGTGGATTCGAAACGTGTGCTCGTGGATTCGAGTGGCGTTCGTGGATTCGAACGTGTGCAGTGGGGCGTGCAAAATCGGTGGAGGCGCGAGGTCCAAGAAATTGAAGGAGAGGTTAAATCCGTGGAGACGGTAATCACCTTGTTATTCTTCTTTTCTTAGGGATTGTTATTGCGTGGATATCCAACCGGTCAGCGCAAGGTCCGAAGAAGCTGAAGGAGGGGTTTGAGTCCGTGGAGTCGGTAATCACCTTGTTATTCTTCTATTCTTAGTGGATTGTTATTGCGTGTTGGTCCCGTGGTTTTTCTCCTAGATTGGAGTTTCCACGTATATCTTGGTGTGCTGTTTTATTTTCCGCATTGGTTTTTATTTTGCACTGAGATTTGGTTTTATAAGTATTACACCTATTCACCCCCCCTCTAGTTGTTTGATAGTACCTATTTAGATCCTTATTACATATAACCCAACAATTGGTATAAAAACCTACAATTGGTATCGGAGCGGGTTTTAGGTTTATCTATCATGATGGGTGAAAGTGGTAATATTTATAGACCTCCTCTTTTTGATGGGACCAATTATGCTTATTGGAAAGTGCGGATGAGAGCTTTTCTCATCGCATTTGATGAGCGGGTATGGCAAACCGTGGAACACGGTTGGGTGCATCCTGTTGAGGAAGTAGGAAATTCTACCTACCCCAAAACCTCGCTCTAGATGGTCCAAAGAGGATTTTGAAAGATCTTCTTACAATGGGAAAGGTATGAACGCTTTATTTAATTCTCTTTCCTCGACTGAGTTCACACGAATTTCCGCGTGTGAAACCGCGAAGGAAACTTGGGATATTCTCAAAATTACACATGAGGGTACTAATCTGGTAAAAATTCAAAAGCTCCAGATGCTTACAAGTCAATTTGACTCTATTCATATGGAAGAGCATGAATTGTTTACAGATTATTACACTAGACTTCAAGATGTAATAAATACATGTGCTAATTAGGAGAAAAGATCCCGGAGTCGAAAGTTGTAAGAAAGATACTTCGGACTCTTCCGGAACGGTTTAGGGCAAAGGTTACCGCCATTGAAACCGTTAGTCATCCGGATGAGATGAGTATAGAGGAATTAGTAGGTGCTTTGCAAACTTATGAAATGACTTTTCCTACTAATCAAGTTTCTTCCAAGTCTTCTTCTAAGCTTACAGGTATTGCATTCAAATCAACAAAGGAAGAAGATAGCGAATCAAGTTCCGACGATGAAATCTCTTTTTGCCGATTTTGAAGAACAATTGGCGCGGATCGTAAAGAAATTTCGTCGGAAGTTTTGGAAGAATCGAACCGATGGATCTTCATCCACGAATCCTCTAAAGGATCATCGGGTTCTAAATCCTCTAAACTCAAAAGCTTTGCAAAACCTTCTAAAGAAAAAGAAAAAGATGATTTCGAAGGGGAAATCCAATGCTATCGATGCAAAGGCTACGACCATTTTTCAATGGATTGTCCTTCTAAGAAATCATATAAAAAGAAGGCTTTGCAAGCGAAAACTTGGGACGATTCTACTTCTAATGAATCAACCTCAAGTAAAGAGGAAAAAGAAAAAATCGTTGCTTCTCATGCCTCTCATTTTCCCTCTTCTAATAATTTTTTATCATCTTTAGTCACTGACTCTACTCCTTTGATTTTGTATGAAACATCAACAACCGGCGGAGAGTCATCAAGTGAGGGGGGAGTCGGACGAGGAAGAACTCGTTGAGGCATATCAACAACTTCTTGGGGAATCTAAGAAGATGGCCAAACATATCAAGAAGTTGAGGAAGCAACGACTTGAGAATCAAGACGAGAATCATGCTTTAAAAATCAAACTTCATGATCTCGAGGAGGAACGAGAGCTTTTATTGAATAATAATAAAATCCTCCAAGAAAAGATAAATCAATCGGAAACGGTCGTTAATTCCCATATTAACAAGATTGATTTTCTTGAAAAGCAGTTTGAGGAAATTCATGTCACCAACCAAGCATTGACCAAGCAAGTTCATCAACTTAAATCCGACATACAAAGGATTTCAACCGGTTCCAAGAAACTTGAATGTATGTCCGGATTAGGTCAAACAAGCAAGGTTGGTTTGGGATTCAAAAAGAACCAAACTGTGAATGCTTCAAGTTCCACAATGAAATTGAAAGGAAGAACTTGTCACTTATGTGGACTTGAAGGACATTTGGTGAAGGATTGCCCGAAAAAGAGAAAGAAAAATTCTTCGGCAACTTCATCTACGGAGCGAACTCAACGGAATCAAAAGACACATCAAGTCAAAGGAGTTCACTCAACCCACCAAAGGTTCGAGCCACATCATCAATCATACAAGTGGATCACTGCGAGGCAAAGACCTAAGGTGGATCAACAGTCAAAGCTATCATCTCCCAACCACAATGAATCAAGACAACCCAGAATTCGACAATTTTGGATTCGGAAAGGTGATATCTTTCCTTGTCTTAAGTTCTAATTAGCTTATGACTGTATGTAATGCTTTGATTGGTTTTCTCTTCATATCTTTCTTAATCTTTGCATTACATGGGTTTCAATGCTCTTCGTTTTTATACTTTGTTTTTGAACAAAAGGGTTTTTACTGAACAAGTGCATTGAATAAAAAGGGCTTCACGTTTATTCACTCCAAATTAATTTTATATGGATTATCAACTTTACTCCATAATCATAATCTTGAAGATACTTCATTATAGGAGTTTTTGATATTATAAGCATCAAATTTTAGAAATCATGTGTGATCTTTAGATGCTTAATCTATCTCGGTTGTGTGAATTCATTGTGATAAACGTGAGACAACCGATAGACTAAAATTTGGGATATAATTCTTTCACGTAAGAGATTGTATTCTTACAAGGGTATTGAAATAATTTGCAAAAGATGTGGAAAGAGTTACATCCAAAAGGAGTGTGAAAACTACCACCACATGTTGGAAAGAGCTGCCACCCCGGTCGTCCGGTCTGTGTGTGAAGCTACCACATGTTTTGATGCTTGAAAAATATTTTCTTGAATTTTTTAGTTGAAGCATTTGGAGATTTATATGCAAAGCTCTTATATTTTGAATAATCTCCTGGTTGGTATAAGGTGGGATAGTTGAAAGATGCTCAAAGAGCCACCCTTAGGTATTTTAGTGCTTATCTCAAATTTGAAAGGGTAAGAAATCAAATTGATGTCATTTGGAAATCTCTGTAAGTCATCTTTGTACATCCGTTACATCTTGATAGACTTTGGATCTCAAGATTATTTTTGATGACTTGTGTTTGATGAATATAACATGAAAAACGGTTTATAATGTTTTACCTTTATTTTTCATGATTTTGGAGTAAATCTTTTTAATTTTGTGAAATTAATTGGATTGAATGACATCTGTGTGAATTCACTGTTTAAAGCACTTAAATTGATTTCTTGATGGAATACAAATCGGTATTTGAAAAGATTCTAAAATCTGGATTTGTTTCAAGAAATTATTTGATTTTTGCTTTCTGGTACAGGTACGGAATCTCCATTTTTGTTATATACCAGAACTGAGCTTTTATCTCTCTTTCTCTATGAACTAATATTGTTAGTGATTTCCTTTTGTCTAGTATGTTCACTGTTTGACAATTTGTGACAAAAAGGGGGAGAACAGAAATTAATGATCGTATCACAAAGGGGGAGAACATAAATGCTCAAGACAGGGGGAGAACATGGAGAACATGGAGAACATGTTAGAGATGCTCTTGATAGGGGGAGATAAAGAAAAGGTTGAAAGAGCCGGAAAAACAAAAGAACCAAAAGGACGAATCAAATGTAGGATTTTAATTTCTAACGACTAACGTTTGATTTTGTTTGGAGTTTTGTTTTGCAGGAATTACATCACTTTAAGACTCCAAGTCCTAAGTCGTAGAGTATGTTCTAGGACTGTTTGGTTCAAATGTAATTTTGTATTTATTGGATCTTTCACGCAAAGAAAATCAATGTTTTGGTGATAACATTGAATTTCGACTTTTTGGTTTAAGATGAGTGACTTGAGCGCTTTTATGTATTTTTGGGTTTTGTCACGAAATTGCCAAAGGGGGAGATTGTTACGGCATTTTGGTATTGGCATATTTCGTGAGTCAAGTCAGTGAGTTGAGTCGGAGTCTTAAAGGGATCAAGTTGTCAATCAGCAATCAAAGACTTAGAGAAGATTCAACAAGAGCTCAAGTTGACACTCAGTGTCTTGAGTCTTGAAGATTGAAGTTGAAGAATTGTGGATCAGTTACATCAATCTCAAGAAGAAAGTATTCAAGAGGATCAGGTATGTTTAACTAAATAATTGTGGTGATCCGAATACTTTCTTATAGTGTAGAAACACTTGGATGAACTTTTATTTGCATAAAAATCAAAAACTGGACATGGGACATGTTCAGGATCCGGATCAGATCTTGCAATCCGGATCCCGAAGGGTACTTGTTCATTGGCAATTTCAATCCGGATCCTAGGCCATTCCGATCCGGATCCCGAACATGGGACTTTGCTGAATTGCATGAACGATCCGGATCGGGCCTTGCAATCCGGATCCCGAACCCTTGGTTTTCTGGAATCGTCAATCTCGTTACGACGATCCGGATCGCAATAAATCTGATCCGGATCGCCGTCCTGAAAATTTCCAGATAAGGTATGTTTTTGATTCTTATCTCTTTCCAAAGGTTTCTAAACTATAAATAGACGTTTAGGGTTTCTCAAAAACGTGGGAGCTACGGCCGATTAATTTATAAAACACTTGAGAGCAACCCTAGAGGCTAGGTTTTCACTGTTCTTCTTAATAGCCTCTTTTAGGTCAATTCGACAGTTCTTCCAAGATCTGTTTTTTGTCGAATTGATCTAATCTTTGCTTTGAGATTTTTCCCATGGATCTTCATTGATAATCTAAGCAAAGGATCACCATCGAAGTCAATATTCTTATCGACTGAGTTTGCGTCGTGGATTCGACGTGGCATCGTGGATTCGGTGTGCTAAAGGCGTTTCGTGGATTCGAAACGTGTGCTCGTGGATTCGAGTGGCGTTCGTGGATTCGAACGTGTGCAGTGGGCGTGCAAAATCGGTGGAGCGCGAGGTCCAAGAAATTGAAGGAGGGGTTAAATCCGTGGAGACGGTAATCACCTTGTTATTCTTCTTTTCTTAGGGATTGTTATTGCGTGGATATCCAACCGGTCAGCGCAAGGTCCGAAGAAGCTGAAGGAGGGGTTTGAGTCCGTGGAGTCGGTAATCACCTTGTTATTCTACTATTCTTAGTGGATTGTTATTGCGTGTTGGTCCCGTGGTTTTTCTCCTGGATTGGAGTTTCCACGTATATCTTGGTGTGCTGTTTTTATTTTCCGCATTGGTTTTTATTTTGCACTGAGATTTGGTTTTATAAGTATTACACCTATTCACCCCCCCCTCTAGTTGTTTGATAGTACCTATTTAGATCCTTATTACATATAACCCAACAATTGGTATAAAAACCTACAGTTCGGAATCCGAACAGTGAAATCGTCAGCGTTGCAACCGAGGGAGATTCAAAATAGAGGTTACTGTTCATCTACAGTAACCACTTAAGTGACACTGTGCGCGCAGACCACTGTTACATTAGTCACGGTAATTCGTCCGCTTCTTCGCTGAATTCTGGAAGATCCGACCGTCAGATCGAAAAGTGCTGAAAATGAATCTCGCTCAGTTCGACGAGACGATCACAACGGTCATCTAGAATTTCCAAGATCATGTCCGGATCGGAAAAATAGTCTTTAGCTTTGTAAATTGTGCAAATTGCACACTGGCGATTGGCCAATTAGGTCAATATAGGACTTTTGAATCCAAAACCAACTCAAATTTTACTTTTAATCTATTTATTAAAAAGATAAGATATTTCGAATTGCTACATCACTTACAACTTAAAAGAAGTTTCGTCCCCGAAACTTACAACTTAAAAAAAAACTAGAATCGTCTACTTATACTACTAGGTTTGGATTTTGGACAGTGAAATGGCCAACGACCGATCAAGAGGGGACCGAAAACAGGGGTTACCATTTATTTTACTATTCACTTAAGTCGTGGGTCCCACTAGTTTTCTTGCTGATTTCCGGACAATCCGTCTCTAGGCGGGTCATCGAGAAAACTCGCCCGCCAGGTTGTGGCTGCCTATCCTCCTCTCGCCCTGGTGCAGGGGGTCTAGAAGTCGACCCCACAAGAGTTTTCCCCTGCCCCGACAGCTGTGGCGAGGGCGTAGAAGCTGCGGAGGACGCGGATCCCCAGGCTAAGGGGCAGTTGCGGCGAAAGTGCCCCTGTTTGCCGCATCGGAAGCAATGGTCACCCCTTTGGGGGCAATCTCCCACTCGGTGCCCTCCCCCACATATAACACAAGGCCTGTCTCCCATCCTCGGCCCTCCTGCCGGTGCACTCCGAGATCCCGACTGTGGCCTCCACCGCTTGGGGGGTCGGCTTTCACTAGAAGAGCCTCCCCCGGAGTACTGCTGCTGTCGCTTCCTTTCTTCATGGTGCGCCGGGCCCTCCCTCCTGGCGCGCGTAACCGCGAACCCGCGCTCCACCACCGTGGCCCTGTCGACCACCTTCTGAAAAGTGTGCAAATCGGCCGCTTGCACCACTTCAAAAATATCACTCCGTAATCCGTCGACGAAAAGTTGCGCCTTGTGGGACTCGTCCCTTATAACGAAAGGGACGCAGTTGGCCAGTCGTACAAATTCACGCTGATAAGCCATCACTGTCTTACTGCCCTGCTGAATGTGGTTCAGGTCGTCTTCCAACTTCTTTTTAACGCTGCTTGTGAAGAAAGCTCCAAATAGCTCCTGTTTGAACGCTGTCCATGACGGAAGTAGGGCGACGCCCTTTGTGGGATCAGGGCGTACCGTCTTCCACCATAAGCGGGCGTTCCCCTCCAGGAAGTGAACCCCCAGGGGAACCCGCTCGCCATTCTCCATGAGTAAGTCTTCGAATAACTACTCCATCGATCCCACCCACTTCTCGACGACCCAGCGATCAGTCGTCTCCCCGTCGAACGTGGGTGGGTCGTACTTCTTAAAGTCGGCCAGGTTGGCCCGCACGCGGTCCCGCTCAGTCAGCGGAACTGAACCCTCCCCCGTGGCGGCGGCAGCCACAGAAGGGAAAGGGGTGACCACGGTCTCCCCCGAGGCACCCCCGCCGGTGCTTCCCGGCGCCAGCCCCGCAGTTGCTGTCGCGGTTACCGCCGCTGGTGTCGTCGTCTGGGGTGGAGGTACCTCGTCTGCGGCAGTCGCTGTAGGGGCCACTCCTGCGCTGACCCCCGTCGTCGGCGCGCCTTGCCCCTGCGGAGGGGCGGTGGCGACCGTCACCGTCGCGGCCGGTTGTTGCTGCGTCAACTGACGCACGTGAGACGTGAGAGTCGCCAGCTGCCCCGCCATGTCCCTCAGTTGTTGTCGCAGGAGCTGGTTCTCCGCGGCCGCCGACGTCGTCGCGTCTACCCCTGCATCCTCGGCCGATGATCTAGTACGGGCCATTGCTGTACACAAAAGCATAAGTCAGCTCTAGACTCCACTAACAAACAACGAACCACCTGTCGAGAGAAGAGGACTCGGACTAGTTTCCTCCCCCCTCGATCACTCGCGTCCTACTCTCCTACGACCTATCCATTCCATTCCATTGTAGTTAAGTGGGATATTCCTGTGGACGTCGGCACCAATTGTTGTGATTGAAAGCAAGTCTCTGATACCATCTTAATCTGTCACGCCCCGGGGGATTAATTTAGCGAAAACGGATTACAAAAGGTATGTATTTTTTTTTTTTTTTTTTGAAAACCTTTTTCCCCGGCGCGTGCCCAGATCCGCCGCATATACAGGATCACTCTACAAACGGACAGAGTCTCCCCTGTATATGCACGGCGTCGCGGTTTATACAATGTTCAAAAACGAGTAAACATTCAATCACAACAATCCAAACGTACAACCATTCACAATGTGCTGAATAAACTCACGGCCGATTAGTTTGAAAGGATAAAACCCACAATTGTTGAAACGGCGCCCACCCGGCACCCATATTTTGGAAACCCTTTTTCGAAAGCAACATAAACTCAGGGGTTTGAAAAACAGTGCCCACACGACACTTAGGTTTTGAAATCCATTTTCGCAAACCATAAATCCACAAGGTTTTGAAAACGGTGCCCACACGGCACCCGAGTTTTGAAATAGTAGTTTTCGCAATCTGTTCTTTTATTTGCTATTTTATTTTCCAAAGCGGCCCACAGAGATGTAAAGAAAACTAAACAATTCATTTGTCACCGTACCGACATCCACACCGACCCCACGAGGGTATCGAGAACCATCCACAGTCTACAAATAATAAATGGAATGCGAAAGTAAGAGGTAAAGTACTGTTCCGGTCTCCTGGGACCCAAAATCCCTAGCCGCGGCCTCACCGTCGCCTAACTCTCCCCCCTGTAGGACACTGTCGCAAAGTGGGAAGTCAGCGACTAAACAAAAGTGATAAAAGTAAAGCAGGTAAAGAAACCGTCCAACCGTAGTCTATCCGGAGCAACCACCCTCGCAAGGGAAAAGTAAAATCAAACACCTGTAAACCTGCAATACCCAATCCCGTCGGACAACTAAACCGACGGATCGCACCGCGCCCAAGTCGGACAACTAAACCGAATGGGCTGCACCGCTCCCACGTCGGACAACTAAACCGACGGGTCGCACCGCTCCCACGTCGGACAACTAAACCGACGTGTCGCACCGCTCACACCTTGGCGCATCCAAGCCCCACAACTAAAGAGGCCCCTCTCCATCCTGTGGGTATACACGGGTCATCGACCACTTTTCCGGAAAAGCGCACCCTTTGCGGTGGCCAAACCGCGGGTGCGCGTGCTGCAGCCTCGAGCCAAGTAACCGAACAACAGTAGTATACCAGGTAATAGTGACCATAAGGATTACCAGATTAGTATCAACAAGTACCTTGCAATTTTACTCAATCTAACATAAATCGAAATGACTGGAAACACTTAAAGATTGAAGTATAGCTGTCGGGGACCCGACGTTTGATCCCAAAAGAAAACCCACCTGAATGCAGGCTGATCCCGAATTCCCGCTGGTCTACTGGGAAGCTGGTGCTGAACTGCTAGACCCTGAACATACAACTAGCAATCAGTAACAGACTCGCTCAATCCCATCCCGAGAACACTATAATGCAATTTACACTGGAACTCAAGAAGCCAAATAACTGTAAATCGACTCGCTAACGGTCTACAACTAACCGAAATCTGCTAACCCACAACTGCTGATCCTAATCATCATATTTTTGACGTTCACATAAACAGGATCTACATCAGGACCATATGAGTCCATAATTACCAAAATACCCCTGCAACTCTTTTAAAGCCCAATTTGGACTTCAAGGTTTTCCGACGACAATCACAAGACACCCTAAAATTGCATAAAATCACGACTTAGGACAATCGTTTTGGTCCGTTCTTTAAATCCGGGCAACCAAAATCAGTGCCGTAAGTTTCAGCGTGTCTGGTTTGACGAGACGGAACTCGTGCTCATGAGCTTGGGCCAGTAGATTGCCCCAACACAAAGTTGGCCCATAGAAACCAAAGTCCAATTCACATCTTCACTACTTTATGCTATAACCTCAATATAACTGAGCTATATCTGGAGCATCATATGTAAAAACGTCTGAGAAGTGTGATGCTCACCTGAGATCGGCTGAAGGATGGCCGGAAAGATCGCCGGAGCAACACCCGAACCAATCAAGAGCTCGGGTTGGGCCAACTTGGAACAAACCCCGTTCAACCCTGGAACCAGGTGAAGCACGAGTTACAGCAACCTTCCAGAGGATTCCTGGTCGTGGTCAGGATCGTCACCGGCCGCCGGAGGCGGCGGTTGGCCGGAAAACAACAATAATTATCTTTTTAATTAACGAGGTTGGAACACCTATTTTTAACCGAGTTCTCGGCTAAACTAAAATGACCAGAAGGCTTTAAATATTATTTAGGGCTTACCTGAGTCGATGGCCGGCAACCAGGAGCGGCGGCGACGGCCGGCGGTTGAAGTTCGGGCTACCTATAGTGCAACCACAGAGATCCAAATCCACACGTTCAAGTTTCCATGCAATGACATGGGAAGCTCCAACATAGCCTCATGAACTCCCCTAGGTCGTTGTCCCACCGTGCGGAGCCCCGGGATCGCCGGAATTCAAGTTCGCTGGAAAACAAGTGCTCTAATGGCGGAATCCGGTCCGGTGCACTTGAGCCTCTGCAACTTGGACCAAAACACTCTGCTGGAAGCCCTGGACCTTCCTATAGTGGTGGCCGGCGACGGGGACGAGCGGCGGCGCCGGGCGGCGGAGCTCGGACGAAATGTTCAAAAACCCGTTTCTAGGGTTGGCTCGGGCGGCACGGATCCTCAACCGATGGCGTTAAAAGTTTCAGGGAACCTTGCAGTCACCGAGAAGAGGAGATCCAACGGATCTGATCTCGATTTTGTCGGTCGGATGAAGCCCGCGATCGATCTCGGTCAAATCTTGCTTTTCCGGCGAAGAGTTGTTCCCGCCGGCGATCGGGACGTCGGCGGCGGCTCAAACTTCACAGGCACGTTACACTCATTGTCAGGAACAATTCTACAAGGGTCCATGGGCCTTTTAAAGTAAATAAGTTCCAACCTCGTACCTCGCCGGAAAACTTAGGGAAGAAGATTGCTCCCGCGGCGGCGCACGGCGGCGGCAGACCCCGGGTTCACCTCAGCTCGGCTTCTCCGACATGGGGAAGTCGTCAGTTGCAGTTCGGTCCTCCCTGGGTCTCTGGGAGCTGATCACCCAGCCTTGCAACCGAGGTGAAGAAGGTCTTGGTTATCCTCCTTCTCCGGCGACGGGGTGGCGGCGGCCGGTGCGCAACCCCCCGTGGAGTGCGGCAGAAAGGGGGAGGTTGTTGGAGTGGGCGGCTTGGGCAAGGCTTCAGGGTTTAGGGTTTAAGGGACCCTAACCCTAGCTACATATATATATATATAATATATATGCACAATGCATTTTAGTCCCCCAGTTCTTCATATTTAGAGATTAGCCCACCCACAGCAGCTTACTCTCACACTTTGGTCCCTCTCCAAGCAGTGGCACACAAAACGAGGCATAAAACGTAGGGTGTTTTGCGCAAAATACCGTATTTTCACTATTTTTCATGCTTTTCGAGGCATTTTAGTCGTCGAAACGAAAAACGGACTTTGCCACGACGTCCGGCTCGACGAAACCTATCAGGTAGCGATTTTTGTTTTTCGAGAAAACTCCCGGATAAATTCTCGGTCCATAAATACTGTACCAAAATATAGTTTATCACGTTTTTCGAGACTCTAGGGTCGTCAGACGGAAATTCCGTCAGTGTCCTTGCGTTCAGATCGACGAACTGTTTCGCTAGCAGATTTTGCGCTGTTTTCGCCGACGGAGGCTGGTTTTCGCCGCCGCGCGCTGTTTTCGCCGTCGGAGTCTGTTTTTCGCCGTCGGGCGCTGGTTTTCGCTGACGGAGGCTGTTTTTGCCGACGGAGGCTGGTTTTCGCCGCCGCGCGCTGTTTTCGCCGTCGGAGTCTGTTTTTCGCCGTCGGGCGCTGGTTTTCGCTGACGGAGGCTGTTTTTGCCGACGGAGGCTGGTTTTCGCCGCCGCGCTGTCACGTGTCGATCGTGTTGGTTCGACCGTGACATACTTGGGGGCCACTTTTGGATGACATTTGGTAGGCATTTGGGTTGACAGAGTTACGGGTTTGCGAAGTTGGGACAATCCGTCAGGGTTGAGCCGCGGGCGAACCAACGGAGGCAATTCCCTAGCAATGGCCCATGCCATGACCATGGAAATGGTGCCGCATGCGGGGTTTCAAAACGTACCCCTCGGTGAGTACCTTTGTACCCCCGGGGTGCCAAAGGGGTGGATGCCTCGTGGGTTATATAGAGGAGGGGTTGGACACTTGCGAAGTGGCCCCGACTCCCCCGTTGGCCTATAGGACATAGGCCATCCCTTGGCGAGCGGAGTCGCCAAGCCTAAGTTCGTGTGAGCGGGATTTGATGGTCGTTGAGCACACAGGCTTAGGGTAATGCCAAAGACACGAGGTCGACGGCATTACGGAGCTGGGTTGGCCCAGAGGTTTTGCCTCTCGGTTCGCTTGCACTACCTTATGCCGTTTCGGATCTCTGTAGTGGAGCGAACGAGCGGATGAGGGACAGTCTTGAGAAGGTTGGTCCGCCTCAAGGGACAAGGCTTGCGAAGGCACGTATGTGCCGAGCGGGGATTCGTGAGGCGCGAGGCCTACGAAGTTTGCTAGGCGAAGGAACGGTCGGTCCGCCGTAATGGACAAGGTTCGCAAAGGCAGCGATGCCGAGCGGGGATTCGTGCGGCGCGCGGCCCACGAAGGTGGGGATTTTATTGAATGATGCTCAAAGAGCCACTCCTTACAATAATTTGACTAGATATATTATCTAATTTATCTGGGATTTCAAACATCTATTGATCTTGGTATTTCATTTTCTTTACCAAATTGATGATTTGATAAAGGCATTACTCATAAGATCATGATAGATGTAATTGAACTTGTTCAACTTTAAGGGATTTAATTTTTATAAATTTTCGTTTCATTATTTGGATATTTTTGATAGATTTTGCATAATCTATTTCTTTTATTATGAAATGATGATTTTCATTTAAAGTTGACATGCAAAAGTGCTTACAATCTTTTTCTGGATTTTCTAGAATTTTTCAGAATTTTTCTGAAGAAAAAGTTTGGAGCCGATCCGGACTGGACAATCCGATCCGGATCCCAAACGCAAGAATTTCCTGCGGGTAGCCGATCCGGACTGGATTCACGATCCAATCCGGACCGCGGCTAGGGTTTTATATAGAACAAAAGAGTTTTGATTTCTTTTTACTACAATCTTTTGTTCCTAAGTCTCAAGAGCTTCTCTCTCTAGAAATCAACTGATTTGGAGCCTTTTCAACTCAGGTTCTTCGATTCCAAGTGAGTTTTCTTGATCAAAAACTCGGTTTTTCACAGTTTTTCACTATTTTGCTCAAAACGTGATGGAAATCTTGTAACTTTTTCGTTTGAGATTGGTTTTTGGTCAAATTTCTTTTGAAATAAGAACTCTAGGTAGATTAGTTTTGATTATATGGCAGGTATTCTCTTGATTAATGGATTTTTAGGCTTCGATTTCTGAAAATTCGGTTGTAGGGCATATAATAGGAATTTTTGAAAATCATGGGATTGATCTATTTTTAAAATTCTTTTTGCAAAACTAATTTGATTCCTAGTCTCTCTACATGATAATGATTGTTTGGGTACAATTTTTCCAATTTTTGAAAATAAACAATTTTTTGTGTGTTCTTGAGTTTTGCTCACAGGTTTTTCTATCATCTGAGCACTAGTAGCAAAAATGGCTTTTGCTTGGATTATTGCATTCATTGTAGCAATGGTGGGAACTCGAGCATCTGTTAAAAAGGAACAAGCTGGACCAAGTCAAGAGGAAACGAAGAATGTTCTTCAAAATGGTTTAGAATCAGAAGACGAAGAAGATTGGGACACATTTTGTAAAGAAATACAAGTGGTTGATGACGAAGATAGGTTCTATCTAAAGCAAAAGAAGCTGATGAAGTCTTCCTCAACAACCAAGCAGCACACAAGGAGCAAGAATTCGAGGGGCAGAGGAATTCAGATCAATGAACCCCTCGCCAGAGCACGCTCTCTGTGTAGAGTACCGGGTCTTCGGATGGCGCGCCGACCACATAGATGGCTTGGAGTAGAGAGTTGCCTTAGGCATGTTGCATTTGAGTTTACAGTTGATGCCGGGTTGATTCGTATCAACGCGGAAGCTCCAGCTCGATTCGGGGTTTTTTCGGGCTTTGTATGCCGATTGAGGATGAGATTTGGAAATTACCGACTTCACCGTGGAGTGCCGGAAATTCAGGAACACTTAGAACACGTGTACTTTCGATTTACAGCGAGGTTCGGGAGGTTCCGGACTGACGCGGAGGACCCGGAGGCAAAAAGTGAGTCGGAACTGGCAATTTTGGAGCCGGTACTTGATTTGAGCACCCCGACTCAACGGATGAGCTTTTTGAAGAGAAAAAGCTGTGAGCACGTGCACTTTCGATTTACAGCGGAGTTCGGGAGGTTCCGGACAGCGGCGGAGGGCCCGAGGGCAAAAAGTGAGTTGGAGTTGGATTTTTGGATTAAGTTAATTATTTAATTAAATTGCTTTCTTTATAAAAGGGGCCCTGTTGCTTTGGGGGAAAGCAGAGAAAGAAAGAAAGGAAGAAATAAAGAAAGGAAAAGATAAGAGAGGAAAAAGGAAGAGGGTGAAGGAAAAGAAGAGGAAAAGAGAGGACTTGAAGGCATTCTTGGTTTGGACTCGCCGTTGGAGGCCGAGTGGAGCTCGTGGGCGTGCGGCGAGCGTCGACGAGGTAAGCAAATGCAGTTTTTTTTTTTGGAGTTTTTGAGCTTTGGGGATTTTATTTGGTTTTTAAAAAGCTAAAAATGGATTTTGGGATTTTTCGGATTTATTGGGGTTTTTTATAAATCTTTTTAGCTTTTCCGTCGCCGGCGGCCGCGCGCGAGCGCAACGGCGCACGCGCGGCGCCAGGGTGCTGCTGTTGGCAGCACCCTGCGGCGACGTGCCGCTGGGCGCGGCGCCGCGTGCAGCAAAGTGCTGCACGCGGCGCTGCCAGGCCACGCGCAGGCGCGGGACGTGCCGCTGGGCGCGGCGCCGCGTGCAGCAAAGTGCTGCACGCGGCCCTGCCAGGCCGCGCGCAGGCGCGCGCGGCAGGGCCGCGCGCAGGCGCGCGCGGCATTGTCTGGCCACGCGCAGGCGCGCGCGGCATTGCCGCGCGCGGCAGGGCCGCGCGGGCCTGCGCGGGCGCGCAGGAGGCCGCGCGCGCGGGCCTGCGCGGGCGCGCAGGAGGCCGCGCGCGGCGGGCTGCGCGCGGGCGCGCGCAGCGCCGCTGGGCGCCGCGCGCAGCGCCGCTGGGCACCGCGCGCAGCGCCGCAGGGGCGCTGCGCGGCGCACTCCGACGCCGCGCAGCTGGCCCCGGCTCCTCGCGGCCGACCTTTTGGGCCGCGCGACTGTGTTTTTTGCCGCTCGGCGTGCCCCGGGACAGCGGCGGCACCTTGGTTCGCGTGCCTGCGCCGCTTTTGCCGTCGGCCGCTGTTTTTGCCGTCGGGCGCTGTTTTTCGCCGACGGAGCTGTTTTTCGCCGTCGGGCGCAGTTTTTCGCCGACGGAGCAGTTTTTCGCAAGCTGTTTTCGCAAGCCGGTTCTGAGCAGTTTTTGCAAGCAGTTTGTGAGCAGATTTTTGAGCGGTTTTCGCGAGCAGTTTCACAGGGTTTTCACGAACTTTTTCGCTAGCAGATTTTGCGCTGTTTTCGCCGACGGAGGCTGGTTTTCGCCGCCGCGCGCTGTTTTCGCCGTCGGAGTCTGTTTTTCGCCGTCGGGCGCTGGTTTTCGCTGACGGATGCTGTTTTTTGCCGACGGAGGCTGGTTTTCGCCGCCGTGCGCTGTTTTCGCCGTCGGAGTCTGTTTTTCGCCGTCGGGCGCTGGTTTTCGCTGACGGAGGCTGTTTTTGCCGACGGAGGCTAGTTTTCGCCGCCGCGCGCTGTTTTCGCCGTCGGAGTCTGTTTTTCGCCGTCGGGCGCTGGTTTTCGCTGACGGAGGCTGTTTTTGCCGACGGAGGCTGGTTTTCGCCGCCGCGCTGTCACGTGTCGATCATGTTGGTTCGACCGTGACATCCTTGGGGGCCACTTTTGGATGACATTTGGTAGGCATTTGGGTTGACAGAGTTACGGGTTTGCGAAGTTGGGACAATCCGTCAGGGTTGAGCCGCGGGCGAACCAACGGAGGCAATTCCCTAGCAATGGCCCATGCCATGACCATGGAAATGGTGCCGCATGCAGGGTTTCAAAACGTACCCCTCGGTGAGCACCTTTGTACCCCCGGGGTGCCAAAGGGGTGGATGCCTCGTGGGTTATCTAAAGGAGGGGTTGGACACTTGCGAAGTGGCCCCGACTCCCCCGTTGGCCTATAGGACATAGGCCATCCCTTGGCGAGCGGAGTCGCCAAGCCTAAGTTCGTGTGAGCGGGATTTGATGGTCGTTGAGCACACGGGCTTAGGGTAATGCCAAAGACACGAGGTCGACGGCATTACGGAGCGGGGTTGGCCCAGAGGTTTTGCCTCTCGGTTCGCTTGCACTACCTTATGCCGTTTCGGATCTCTGTAGTGGAGCGAACGAGCGGATGAGGGACAGTCTTGCGAAGGTTGGTCTGCCTCAAGGGACAAGGCTTGCGAAGGCACGTATGTGCCGAGCGGGGATTCGTGAGGCGCGAGTCCTACGAAGTTTGCTAGGCGAAGGAACGGTCGGTCCGCCGTAATGGACAAGGCTCGCAAAGGCAGCGATGCCGAGCGGGGATTCGTGCGGCGCGAGGCCCACGAAGTAGGAGGAGACAATCGATGCTGGTTTTCGTAAAGTGAGCCATGGAGTGGACCGAGGGTGTTGGCGGCCAGGCATGGCCGTGCAATGGAGGTGCCGAATGGCTAGCGAAGCGGAGCGAGGCTGATTCGATTGTGAGCGACATCCGTCAAGCAACCTTGGATGCTGGGCCGAGTGTGTTGGCGGCCAAGCATGGTCGTGCAATGGAGGTGCCAGGGGGTTGGCGACGCGGGGAGAATGTCGCTAGGTTGGCAAACCCTTGCGAAGGGAACACACGCGGGGACAAGTAGTGTGGGGTATTCGGGAAGCGGACCTTGGACCGAATCGGGAGCGATGACGGAACTAGGTGGCCGGCGGAACGGGACATGCCCAACCTGACTATGGATCCTGTCGTGGGAATTGCGGGGCGCGCGGCGCCTTCGCAAGGCAACGGGCTGGCAGACGGGCGAGATGCGTGGGACGGGTCGCTCGGTTAAGCAGACGAGCGGAACGCGCAAGGGCAACTCGCTCGGGCCCATTCAAATGGACTAAGTTGTGAGAACTTGTATTGTCCTGGATGTTTGCTTCGGAGGCAAAGGGACATTCGGTTAGTAGCACTCTCGAGGAGAGTTTGTCCGGCTAGGCGGAATATACTCGGCTTGAAGGCCAGCCTCGGTGGCGGGGCTGTTTGTTCGGAACTCGCGGAGTTCGACAAAGGGTTCGACGTAAGGCGCGGCGCCGGGCAGTCAGGCTCGTGGAGGAGCATGCTTGGTTAATGCTTGAGTTTGATCCCGCTGTTTAAGTTCGAGGGCGTGTCCGTGGCAAGGGGACTCGGGAAGGCTGGCTCGGGTGTGCGACACTTGAGCGCCGCACGGGGTAATGTTAAGGCGAAAAAGCTGACCCCGTGACAAGTGGTATCAGAGCTAAGTTGAGCTCATGGGATGAAGATTTGGCCGGAAGGTGCGACCTTGGCGGCGAAGTTGGTGTGAGTGGAGTCACTCCAACGAAGGTACTAGGCGTCGGCGTGGCACTATGGCGGTACTACGCTTGTGGGAGATGCGGAGTCGGAGTGCAGCGGATTCTAGTACGGTTACTTGTGAAAATGGCTAAGTCCTAAGTCGTGTGACAGGCGACGAGGCAATGATTGGGAGAATCATTATGTGGTCCGTGGTTGCGGTCACCACGGAGTGGAATTAGGTGGGTGCCTAAGGAACCTGAGCTCGTGAAGTGGCATTCACGGCTTAGGAAAGGAGAGGAACACATTGAGCGGCAATGTGCTTCTGGGGTTGTGGTCTTGCAGCGAATGGATCTCTAGAATGGAAGGATTGGGATGTAGCACACGCGGCAAAAGGGTTACTTCGTAGTGATTGAGTTTAAGTATTTCAGTACAAGAAGATCGATGGGGAGGTCGATTACTCTTCGAGTGTGTACCCATGAATTGAATAGAGTTATCTCGGTGCGAGAAAGAGATCACAATTGGACCTTTACTCTTCGGGTAAGGAGAAGAGTCTGTATCTGGACAGGGCGCTGACAGCGTTGATTGTTCAGTGCAGCATCCACGTGTACAATGGACGGATGACGTGGATCCCGCTGATGGGTGTAGTCAAGGTTGTGGTAGAACCGAAACTTGCACAGCGGAAGTGGGCATTACGAATGCCTGGGTTTGGTCTGAGTTCGCTCGGCGGTGCTTGCGACTCAGGGTGGGGGAGCACATTTGAGCAAAATGTGTCCCGATGTTTGGTGACTCGATAAAAGGGATCTCGTCTAAGGAACGTGGCGGATAAAACACACAGATCAGAAGAGTTCACTTCGTGGAGCACAAGTTGGGAACCAAGACTGATCGGGTCCGTGGCAGTAGCAGCTAAGCTTTGGGCTAGGTTGTGAAGTGGGCCATGGGTTGCTGGATGGTTTGGTGTTTCTCACTTGGGGCGAGAAGGCCGATGGTGAGATCGGTTGCTCTCGATGGTGTGGCCAGAGGTTGGACGAATGGGACTCCCGATTCGAGCGGATCAAACGACGAGATTGGACTTTGTTCAGAGGAACAAGGTGAGGAGCTATGTTCGGGAAAAGCAGTGACAGTGCTAAGGTCTCGAGATAGCGGGCACGTATCCGTGCGACGGATCGTGTGGGCTCTGCTGGCAGATTGCAAAGGTTGTGCGAGGACCTGAGCTTTTGGAGCGGAGAGACTGGGACTCGAGTGTAGACGAGGAGACAAGTCATGACACTCGGTGGACCGTGGTCCAGGATCGCCTAGTGACAGGTTGCTGGGAGGGGAAAGACTCAGTTGTCAACTCAAAGGGTCGAGGTATCGCATTTGTGAGGGGGTGGACGTTGGATGGCGACATCACCGTTATCAGCAGTTGTGAGAAAGACTAGCAGATGGGTTAAGCTCGGGTTCCGTTCAGCGGCTATTGCGAAGGTGATTGCTGGAGGTATGGAGGTCGGCAAGTTTGAGCAATGGAAACGAGGTGTCGTTAGTCTCGAACTTGGCCGAGGACTTTGGTGGAGGACCGAAGTCGGGTTTAGCGAAAGCCTAGAGGGAGTGGGCTTGAGCGACCGGGAGTACTGAAGCCATAAGTGCTAAGCAGCAACGAGTAGCGAAAGTGCAGAGCAGTCAGGAGGCATAACAAGAGTTCATGGGGGAGCAAGTAGATGTGCGAAGTAGCCGAGGACAAGCTTGTCTCGACGAAAGACTCGAAAACTCGTGGAGACCATGGTGATGGCTTGACGTTATGTGATTGCAGTGGCATTTGTGAGGCAAAAGTTGTGTGCGGAGTGGCACGAGAAAGGCAGAAGTACTCATGGATATTGGAAGGGGTTGGATGTGATCTGGCCCGACCACAGTTTGTGTCTAGGGTGTTCCAAGGTGGGGAGCCCTAGATTGACATTGTGACATTTCGAGGTGGCGAAGCGAAGCCGAGCTGCGAGCTGATTCGCGTTGGACGCTCCAAGACGTTGGGACGTTTGGAGTTTGACCTCGGAGGGAGCGAGGGAGGGCCACTCTACTGATTTTCAGAGGAACTCGTGCACGCTTGGGATGGGTGTATTCGCGGAGTACACCGAGTGCACTGGTTGGTCCGGTAGCGTTCTGGGAAGAGATCGCTAGCTGGAAAGGGATTTCCCTGAGAGGGAGGCACAAGGTTGGCTACTAGATGCAGGAAACTTGGGTTAAGTAGGGGCGAAAAGGACAGAAGGGTCGAGTAACGCCTCGAAAAGGACCGAGTTGCAGAGGAGTGCCAGTGCCATTTGGATAGTCGTGAGCAGACTACAAGGTTAACATTCTAGTTCCGTGTAGGAGTTTTGTGGCGCGGGGGAGGCATCCGGAGCTGGGGAGCTTCAACTCAAGGGGACAGAATGGTTTGTACAGAGTATTGGGTCAGCGTGGCATGCGATGCCAAGGCCGTGGGCGGCTCTGATCTAGAATTGGTCGGGAAGGACCAGGGAGCTTCAGCAACGCGTTGGGTAGCGGACATACTCAATGGCGGGTCAGTGTGGCATGTGATGCCAAGGCCGAGGGCGGCTCTGATCTGGAGTAGTAGTTGGCAGCTATCAACAAAGCTGGAGAATGGATGGACATCGACGAGGACGTCGATAACTTGGGTGGGGGAGTCTGTCACGTGTCGATCGTGTTGGTTCGACCGTGACATCCTTGGGGGCCACTTTTGGATGACATTTGGTAGGCATTTGGGTTGACAGAGTTACGGGTTTGCGAAGTTGGGACAATCCGTCAGGGTTGAGCCGCGGGCGAACCAACGGAGGCAATTCCCTAGCAATGGCCCATGCCATGACCATGGAAATGGTGCCGCATGCGGGGTTTCAAAACGTACCCCTCGGTGAGCACCTTTGTACCCCCGGGGTGCCAAAGGGGTGGATTCCTCGTGGGTTATATAGAGGAGGGGTTGGACACTTGCGAAGTGGCCCCGACTCCCCCGTTGGCCTATAGGACATAGGCCATCCCTTGGCGAGCGGAGTCGCCAAGCCTAAGTTCGTGTGAGCGGGATTTGATGGTCGTTGAGCACACGGGCTTAGGGTAATGCCAACGACACGAGGTCGACGGCATTACGGAGCGGGGTTGGCCCAGAGGTTTTGCCTCTCGGTTCGCTTGCACTACCTTATGCCGTTTCGGATCTCTGTAGTGGAGCGAACGAGCGGATGAGGGACAGTCTTGCGAAGGTTGGTCCGCCTCAAGGGACAAGGCTTGCGAAGGCACGTATGTGCCGAGCGGGGATTCGTGAGGCGCGAGGCCTACGAAGTTTGCTAGGCGAAGGAACGGTCGGTCCGCCGTAATGGACAAGGCTCGCAAAGGCAGCGATGCCGAGCGGGGATTCGTGCGGCGCGAGGCCCACGAAGTAGGAGGAGACAATCGATGCTGGTTTTCGTAAAGTGAGCCATGGAGTGGACCGAGGGTGTTGGCGGCCAGGCATGGCCGTGCAATGGAGGTGCCGAATGGCTAGCGAAGCGGAGCGAGGCTGATTCGATTGTGAGCGACATCCGTCAAGCAACCTTGGATGCTGGGCCGAGTGTGTTGGCGGCCAAGCATGGTCGTGCAATGGAGGTGCCAGGGGGTTGGTGACGCGGGGAGAATGTCGCTAGGTTGGCAAACCCTTGCGAAGGGAACACACGCGGGGACAAGTAGTGTGGGGTATTCGGGAAGCGGACCTTGGACCGAATCGGGAGCGATGACGGAACTAGGTGGCCGGCGGAATGGGACATGCCCGACCTGACTATGGATCCTGTCGTGGGAATTGCGGGGCGCGCGGCGCCTTGGCAAGGCAACGGGCTGGCAGACGGGCGAGATGCGTGGGACGGGTCGCTCGGTTAAGCAGACGAGCGGAACGCGCAAGGGCAACTCGCTCGGGCCCATTCAAATGGACTAAGTTGTGAGAACTTGTATTGTCCTGGATGTTTGGTTCGGAGGCAAAGGGACATTCGGTTAGTAGCACTCTCGAGGAGAGTTTGTACGGCTAGGCGGAATATACTCGGCTTGAAGGCCAGCCTCGGTGGCGGGGCTGTTTGTTCGGAACTCGCGGAGTTCGACAAAGGGTTCGACGTAAGGCGCGGCGCCGGGCAGTCAGGCTCGTGGAGGAGCATGCTTGGTTAATGCTTGAGTTTGATCCCGCTATTTAAGTTCGAGGGCGTGTCCGTGGCAAGGGGACTCGGGAAGGCTGGCTCGGGTGTGCGACACTTGAGCGCCGCACGGGGTAATGTTAAGGCGAAAAAGCTGACCCCGTGACAGCGCGCTGTTTTCGCCGTCGGAGTCTGTTTTTCGCCGTCGGGCGCTGGTTTTCGCTGACGGAGGCTGTTTTCACCGACGGAGGCTGTTTTTCGCCGTCGGGCGCTGGTTTTCGCTGACGGAGGCTGTTTTTGCCGACGAAGGCTGGTTTTTGCCGCCGCGCGCTGTTTTTGCCGTCGGAGTCTGTTTTTCGCCGTCGGGCGCTGGTTTTCGCTGACGGAGGCTGTTTTTGCCGACGGAGGCTGGTTTTCGCCGCCGCGCGCTGTTTTCGCCGTCGGAGTCTGTTTTTCGCCGTCGGGCGCTGGTTTTCGCTGACGGAGGTTGTTTTCACCGACGGAGGCTGTTTTTCGCCGTCGGATGCTCGGTTTTGACCGTTTTGATTGATTTTGCGATTTCTTCGCTCCTGGCAGCTTGCAGTGCTGTTTTTAGCTTCCGTCGGGGCTGGTTGTGAGTTTCTCCGCCGCGTTGAGCCGCGGGCTGGCTTGGGGCATTCGCTGAGAGCGCGGTCTTGTGGTTGGACACAGCGTGCCCCGATTTGCGTGCGGACCTCGTGGAGGCAAGGTAATCCCGCTGAGCCCAATTGCAAGTGTCGACGAGCAATTGGTGGCTTTCTGAGGTGGGTTGGTTTTTCTCTCCAAGTCTACGGACTTCCTTCTAATTCTATTGTGATAGGATTGCATGCTAGTTTAAGTGTTTTCTTGGAACTTAACTAGCACCCCCGTCATATGTGCATGTGTTTGACCAGACTGATAGAGAACCTTAATCTGGGCTAGGTTCTTTTATGCTTTAGACATCCCACACATTGCATATCCTTCTGGACTTAGAGTCCTTCGCCCGGATAGTGGGCTGAGTGGTCAGAGTGTTGTGGGACGGGTGTTGCACTCGGGCCCGGGGGGGGGGGGGGGGGGCGAGTGGGGTCTGGTGGCTGGATTAGGCCAGTGTTAGTGTTTTGGGAACCGTTTCTGATAAACGGTGGTCCCGGAGTTTTTCTTTTCGCCGTTCTTCTCGTCACCACCATGTTGTGATCGTGGTGCACGTGTGTTAGCAGGACCTTGAACCCAGAACCTTTTTGGACGAATACATGATTTTGGTCAGACAATGTTTCTTCCAAGCCTCGCAAAGTCGCCTGAGTCTGTTCTTGTTTGATAGGACGAGGGCATTAGCTCTTCGAGGTTTGGGCATAAAACTTGTTTTCAAAGGGGTTTTTCTAAAAAGACTAAAAATCATTAAAAAGATGGATTTCTCTCAGATCGAATGGTTTTCTGAAATAAATGACATGGTTTCTTATAAACTTATCCACCCGAGCGGATTCGAGTGATATGGGTTCTAAGGGCTGTTTTCTTTCTTGGGGACGTAGATGTTAGTCTCCCGGGGTTTCGGACCCTTCGTAGATCTGGCTGTGGAGCATCTCCGGTCGTGAGTTTGTGTGTTGAGTTCAGTGAGGTGTTGTTGTGGGAGCCGTTGGGAGAGACGGTGGTCCCAGCTGTGTAGTACCTTCGTTGAGTGGGTCAGTGTTGAGAGATTGAGTCGTGGAGGGTTCTCCGACTGAGTTGTGCTTCGAGCATCGAGATATCGATCTATTTGATCGTGGACTATAGCCTGCAGGAGCCACTTGTGAGACAGTGATACAGTTGTGATACTTGAGTTCGGTGGGGTCGCACCCCTCGAGCTACGCCCCGGGTGCGTTGATGATTCCGAGCCTGATGAGGCTGCGATGATGATACCGAGCCTGACGAGGCTGCGATGATGCGCCTAGTTGATATACTAGAGGTCGCTTGATACCCCTGGCCGAGCTACCATGGGGTCACTTTGTGAGATATCGAGTTGTCCGATTGGACACCCTGGTTGATACACCAGGGGGCGCAGGCTTGACTTGACTGGGCCCTATGAGGCAGTCGTTGGGATTGGGTGACACTGAGAGAGTGATGGCATAGCATGTATCATAGTAGAGTGTCTTGAGCATAGTACTAGTGACATATTGTCAGCAGTGAGTGGTTGCATACCATCATCCATAGTCTCTTCCTATTGAGCATAGTAGATAGAGGCATGATAGCTGTAGATTCTTTTCCAGCTTATTTATATTATCACAGTCTTTTCTGTTATCTTATGCCTCTAGTAGACTTAGTGGGCAGACCGTGGTTCTTGCAGACGGTACCCACTGAGAACTACTGTAGGATGTAGTTCTCACACCCTCTGTCGGTGACAGGTTGCTGAGGCTTTCCTTCCGTTCCTGCCGAGCTTGACTGGACGGACCGAGGACAGGGAGTCGCGTGATAGTTCCCTACCAGCATTGTTACTTTAGAGTGAGGTAGATGTACCATCCCAGACTGTGGGAGTTGGTTATGTTTGGCTATTTCCTGTTTAGCTATCTCCCAGTTGGATTTGTAGATGTTGTATAGGTGGACTTCTATTTGTATCATCTTGATTTTGGGAGATAGGCTATGTGTTGTTGCAACTTTGTAGTTGTGAAATTTTATAGTACAGCTTTCTTATCCGCTCTGATATCTGTGTAGCTGTAGTTCTGTCTTTGCAGGTTAGACGCTTCGTCTGTACGGCAGTTTCCGTACAGATGGCGGATCTGTTAGCGAGCCCGGGTCGCAGTTTCGACCCCGGGGCGTGACACTCTGCCTAAAGAATCTCCTTGTAATGAAGGTCAAAATACACTTTCAGTATCCACGCAATCCCCTTCTACCTCCAAGAGAAACACCACAAAAGCTGATATATTATCTATGTAACGAGAACAGCGGAGAATGTCTGAAGAACAAGAAAGAATGTCGGCTGACATTCACAAGATGAAAAAGAATTGTTCCAAATTATCAAGGATGCTTAAAGGGATTTTGAACAAATTGGACTGCAGTAGCTCTGAGGATTCAGAGTCCGATGATTGATTTTGTTTCTAATCATTTTTCTTTTGCAGGTTTTTAAGTTTTAGTTCTTACCTTTTATTTTTGAACTTTTAACACTCCCCTTTATTTTTGTAATTTTGGCTACTTTAGTGACAAAAAGGGGGAGAGATATAAGAACAATTGGAACAATGGTGTGTGAGAACTTTGAGCTTTGGAACTTTGAAGGTAAGTATCAAAACAACTTTTGGTTCTGTATTGTGTTTTGAATGGATGCCTCGACTAACTATTCGACTAACTATTTGGGCATGTATTATTACTAACAAGTTGTTTGATTACTATCAAACTTATGACATTTGAATTTTAATGCTTAGAAGATATGTCTATTTCTGATTATGATCTTAATACATATCTGAGTTCACAAATGTCATGGTAAGTATAAACTCTATCTCTATTTGGTTTTGAATGCTAAATATTCTTGAGGTATCTAACGATCTCTTTTGTCAAGAATGATTTCTTTTGCAGAGATTACAGATGTCTAAGTCTAGAGTCTGTTTTAGGAGTTTATCTCATGTACTTATTTCTTGGTTCTCAAATGTAAATTTTTGTTGTATGGTGATAGCAACAAAAATATCTTTTTGAATTTTCTTGAGTGGATTTTTTTTTGTTTTGTCACGAAACCGCCAAAGAGGGAGATTGTTAAGGAATTTGTTTTGGCGTATTTCGTGAAAGTGTTAAGTCTTGAAGATTGAAGATAAAGAAGTTTGGATCATATACCTCAATCTCAAGAAAGAAGAATTCAAGAGGATCAGGTACGTTTAACTAATTAATTTTGATGATCCGAATACTTCTTATAGTGTAGAAACACTTGGATGATTTTTTATTTGCATAAAAATCAAAAACTGGACATATTACATGTTCAGGATCCGGATCAGGCACTGCAGTCCGGACCCCGAACGTTGTTTGTTCATGCGCAAATCCAGTCCGGAACAAAGCCAATTCTGATCCGGACCCCGAACATGGGTTTTGCTGAAATGTATGAACAATCCGGACCTGGTACTTCAGTCTGGACCCCGAACGTATGTTTTTCTAGAAATTGTCTGTTTAGCCACGACAGTCCGGACCGCCGATTTTGCAGTCCGGACCGTCGTCCTGGAAAATTCCAGATTAGGTCAGTTTTTTATTCTTATCCTCTTCCAATAGTTTCTAACCTATAAATAAACCCTACGATTCATTTTTTAGGGTAATCCAAAAATACGGTCGAAAAGGAGAAATCCACATATAGGGAAGAAAGGAAATAACTAGATTTAATTCTATGTTTCTTCATCTATATTGATTAATTTGATTCTAGGTTTTCATACTCAGATTTTGAGTAGAATCAAATTAATGAATACTTAGATGGTATTTCCGATCTATCTTTGATCTAAGTATTCGGCGGATCATCACCACCCAAAAACAACGATTTTCCCAAAATCGGCGCGTGGACTCGCGTGGCCTTGTGGATTCAAGGTGCTACCGCTCTCGTGGATTCGGAGCGAGGTACGTTCGTGGATTCGAGACGTGCTACTGGGTGAAGACCGTGGATTCGGTTGGACGTCGTGGATTCGACGTTGGACGCCATGGATTCGGCGTTGGACGCTAATCGTGGATTCGAGGAGCGTTGCGGAGCGAGCAGAGAAGATCTACTAGGAGCGTATGGAAAAAGGTCGAGTCGTCTGTGAGTACGGTATATCACCTTTGTACGTGTTATAATTCTAGTGGATTTCACCGTGTTATCGGTCCCGTGGTTTTTTACTCCGTTTTTGGAGTTTTCCACGTAAAAATCTTGCGTGTTATATTTTCATTTCCACATTGGGTTTTATTGCGCAACGATTTTTGAGTGTTTATTGTTTACACCTATTCACCCCCCTCTAGGTGGTTTTTCCCCTATTTAGATCCATATTTTAACATAACCCAACACGCTTTTCCCCTCATGAGTCCACATCCCATGATTTAATTACATGATACCTGTCGGAAGGTCTAATGACCCCCCTCGTGAACGATCACTTTGCTTGCGTAATGCTTTTAACCCCTCCACGGTGCTAGTGCTACACCTATAGCTGGCACGAGGGGTCCCCACTCGACACCTTTACTTTCGTGGGGTACACGGGTCAACGTACCACGATTCTGAAAAAGTACACCCAATCGGTGGCCAAACCGCCGGTGTGCGTGTAAGCATCTAAGTACATGATTGCCGAAACCGGCGTGTAACAATCACCGCGACACTCAGTCGCCACAGTTAATAATGGAAGAAACAGGAAATACTCATGCGATGGGTTTAAACAGTTGATACATCTCATCTACTTTATTAGACTTGTTATTATACTTGTTATGATGACAAACAACACTTATTGCGAGGGTACCCACCTGGTTGCGGGGAGATCGGAACACCTGGATCTTTGACACACTCCCGCTGCTCACTTGGACCTAAAGAAGTCCCCAAAAATGATAAATCAATATGACGCACTAATGCCGCAAAGACGGAAACCAAAACATATCATCGCGACGAAGACCCCGTAACGGCGTGCGTACGACGACGGCTCCTCGCGCGGTACCCACCCGCGCGGACGCCATCGCCCGCGGCGTTTGCCCGCGCGGACGCAGCCGCCCGCGGGCACCCCGCGCGGCACGAGGCCGTGCGGGGCGCGCCCGCGGGTGGTGTCCGCGCAGTGCTTGCCCGCACGCGGGCGCCCCGCGCGGCCTCGCAGGTGGCGCCCGCGTGGCTCCCGCCCGCTCGGACGCCACCACCCGCGGGCGCCCCGCGCGGCACAGGGCCGCGCGGCTTGCGCTCGCGGGTGGCGCCTGCCCGCGCGGACGCCGCCACCCGCGGGCGCCCCCCGCGGCACAGGGCCGCGCGGCTTGCGCTCACGGGTGGCGCCCACGTGGCGCCCGCCCGCGCGGATGCCTCCACCCGCGGGCGCCCCGCGCGGCACAAGGCCGCGCGGCTTGCGCTCCCGCGGCCCGGCGTACACGCTGCCCGCGGGTGGCGCCCCGCGCGGCGCGCGCCACCGGCGGCGGTGCCTTGGGTGGCCCTAGATCGCGTGGCGGCGGCGGGGGCGGCGATGACGTCGGCGACGGAGGTGGCGACGATGACGACGGAAAAAGACACGAAAACCCCAACGATATAATAAAACGAAATTCACTTACCGCAAAATCTCGACGGGGAAGACGATCCGATCGCACTCCTATTTCCGGCACGTTGATCGGACTCCTCCGCCTTCTTCCTCTCTCTTCTCTTCTTTCTCCGGTTAGGGTTTCGTTCTTTTCTTTTCTCTTCTTTCTCTTCCTCTCCGGCTAGGGTTTCTCTTTTTTTTGTGAAAAGTGGGATTTTCTTTCGTACGTACAAATAATTCCCACATTTAAATATTTATAACTAATTAAGTGATTAATTAATTATACAGGATAAACCCATAATTTCCTCGAAAAGCGTGCGGGATATTTTGCACGGATTCCGATGCGCACCAAGTCACCGCAAACCTAAAAACCCTATTCCGGGAGATCCCGAGGTCGGATTTCAGATCTGATCGCACCGTCGGTCATCGTTTTTCGAGCCCTTTCACCGAAAAATATCCGTGTAGCACGACGGTTAACTTAAGAAAACTCGATCATTTAGTTTTCCTAAAAGAGTACATTAATGACCGGAGGGTAAAGTATTACACGAAAAGTCTTGTCATTACAAGTTAAGCCTACTTTGATCGAGAGGATCTTGGAAGGCCAGACAACGGACACAAAATCGCAACTGTTGCAGGACAGAATGTCTTCGGAACGAGGGGGCGATTTTATGATTGGCTCGGTTAACGCATTAAGGTTCCGGGGACGAATTTGTCTGCCCGATGTACCGGAAATAAAGAAAGAAATTCTGCCGGAAGCGCATAGTGCTCCCTACACTGCGCATCCCGGTGGTAAGAAGATGTATAAAGACCTTAGGAAGACCTTTTGGTGGCCTAAATTGAAGGGGGACGTGACGCAATTTGTGGCACATTGTTTGATATGCCAATAAGTGAAAGCAGAACACCAGCGTCCGGCGGGGGAAACTACAGCCATTGCCCGTACCAGAATGGAAATGGGAATGGATTACCACGGACTTCATGACTGGTTTTCCTCGATCGCAACAAGGACACGACGCGATATGGGTCATAGTGGATCGCTTGACGAAATCGGCTCGTTTTCTGCCCATCCACACGACATGGACCCGAGACCGGTTGGCGCAAACCTACATCGACGAGGTGGTAAGGTTGCACGGAGTACCAGCGTCGATAACTTCTGATAGAGACACACATTTTGTGTCGAACTTTTGGCAGAGCCTACAGTGGGCAATGGGGACCAAACTGCAGTTCAGCACGGCTTTCCACCCGCAGACTGACGGACAATCGGAACGGGTAATCCAGATTCTCGAAGATATGCTCCAAGCTTGCGTGCTTGACTTGGGTGAGGGATGGTCGCGTTACCTACCCCTCGTGAAATTCGCCTACCCTAACAGCTACCAAGCAAGCATTCAAATGGCGCCGTATGAAGCCCTGTACGGACGCCGATGTCGATCTCCTATATGTTGGGACGACTTGGGGAAGTGAAAATTTCTGGGACTAGATCTAGTGGAGGAAACTGAGGCAAATGTGCGCCTTATCAGACAGCGGCTGTTGACCGCCTAGAGCCGGCAGAAGAGCTATGCGGATCAGAGGCGACGTGATTTGGAGTTCATGGTGGGGGAACACGTGTTACTTCATGTATCGCCATCCAAAGGAACCAGACGTTTCGGCTTAAGAGGGAAACTGAGCCCACAGTATGTGGGACTATTCGAGATCTTGGAGCGCGTGGGCCCGGTGGAATACCGGTTGGCCTTACCGCCAAACCTCTAACGGGTACACAACGTGTTTCATGTCTCGATGCTCCAAAAATACCTTCCCGATCCGTCGCACGTCCTCGATGTCTCCGCTATCGAGTTGCGGGAGGACTTGACCTTCGAGGAAACGCCGGTACGAATATTGGCACGTGAAGATAAGAAGCTACGCAACCGGACGATTCCCTACGTGAAGGTGCAATAGAGTAACCATGAGGAGCGTGAGGCGACTTGGGAACTAGAGACGAAGATGAGAGAGTGTTTTCCCGATCTGTTTAGCGAGGGTTGAGGATAAGTTTCGAGGACGAAACTTCCTTTAAGGGGTGTGTGGTGTAATACCACGACTTTTTGTGTATCGTTTTACCCTCTTGCTAATAAATTACATGTTAGGAAAAACCGAATTATCAAGTTCTCTTAAGTTGCCTATCATGCGGTGCGAGTATTTTTCTGTGATAGAGCTCGAAAAACGATGAACGGCGGTGCAATCGGATCTAAAATCCAACTTACGGATCCCCCGGAATGGGGTTTTGAAGGTCGCGGTAACTGTAGTGATCCGGCCCTTAGGGGTATTTTTGACCCACATATAGTCATTTAAGCCTTTAAGTGAAATAAAATTATTCAATTCTTAAAAGTTGGCCAGTGTGTGGTGCTGGTATTTTTCTGCGATAGAGCGCGGAAAAAGATGGCCGACGGTGCGATCGGATCTGAAATCCGATATCGGGATCTCCCGGAACGGAATTCCTAGTGATACGGTGATTAGTCATGCATCGGAATCCGTGCAAAATATCTTGCACCCGTTAGAGATAAGGTGGGTTATCTCGTAGGGGATAATTAATTAGTTAATTAATTATCCGATGACGGAAAATAGAATTCTCTTACGTACGAATTAAAGAGGAAATTAATTAAAGATATAATACGAGCTATATAAGGGATACCGATTATCGGAAAGAAAAGAAAAGAAAAATAAAAACCCTAATCGGTGAGGAGAGAAAAAAAAAAGGAAAAGACGGAACCCTAGCCGGAAGAAAGGGAAAGGAGAAAGAGGAGCCCGATCTTCCCGGACATCGAACCGAAGGCAAGAACGCGACCGGACAACCTTCCCGTCGATCTTCGGTTAGTAAAATAATTGTTACAAATTATTTGGGATTTTTCCGTCGTCCTTTTTGTTTGAGTTCTTGGGTTTCTCCGTAGTATCCGTCGTCGTCGCCGTCATCGTCGCCATGCTAGGGCATGGAACGGACGGCGGAGGCGCGCGGTGCCGCTAGGGCATCGCGCGGAGGAGAGTCGCGGACGGCCACCGCCGCCGCAAGCGGTGACGGGACTGCGCCGGCTCCGCGCGGGCGCCACGCGGCTACCGCACGAACGGCACCCATGCGGACCCGCAACCGCGCGGGCAACGCATGGGCGCCGCACGGCTACCGCGCGGGCGGCACCCACGCGGACCCGCAACCGCGAGGGCACCGCATGGGCGCCGCGCGGCTACCGCGCGGGCGGCACCCACGCGGACCCGCAACCGCGCGGCTACCGCGCGGGCGGCACCCACGCGGACCCGCAACCGCGCGGGCACCGCGCGGGCACCGCGCGGCCGCCGCACGGGCAGCACCCGCGCGAGGCACCGCGCCGCGTGGGCGTCGCCCGCGGAGACACGCCGCGCGGTTCCGAACCGCGCGGGGCTCCGGCGGACGACGACGGCGGCGCGGGATTTCCGGTTTTCGTCAACCCGGACGGTGTTGGACTTTTCCGTCGAAAAGAGTAAATTGGGTCTTTTGTTTTGGGATGTTAGTACATGTTTTTTACTATAGTTATCCTTACGGACTTTCTTTAGGTCCAGGAGCGCAGCGGGGGTGCGCGAAGGATTCAGGTGTTCCGATTTCTCTTCAACTAGGTGGGTACGGTTGCGATAAGTGCAACAAGTGCAGTAAGTGCATCTATCGTTATTAAAATGCTCTTAATTTGTCTAACAAAGTAGATGGACAGTTTAACCTTTCGGATAATTGTATTTTATCTAACAATTGAAGCGGCTACGGTCGCGGTGCTCACTACACGCCGATCTTGGCAAATCCGTTTTCGAATGCTGCACGTACACAGGCGGATTGGCCTCCGCATGGGTGTATTTTTCCGGAGAAGTGGTCTCTTTTTGACCCGTGTACCTCACAAAGGGGTGGGAGCCGTGAGGACCTCTTCGCGCCTGCTGAAAATAGCACACCAGCACCGTGAAGGGGTTAAAAGCATCAAAAAGGTGTTTGCGCACGAGGGTAGACTTTAGTCTCCCCGACAGGTACTCTGGGGTTGGTGCCCAACTTAATTGGTAAATCTGGGGTTGGTGCCCAGCTTAATTATGTGCAGGGTTTTAGCGAAAGGTTCCGGTGTATTTGCTTTGCTCCTTATTCCTTATTGATATTAGACATCTACTTTGTTTGTCACTGACTTTACCCACTCCGTGACAGGTGTTACGAGGTGCGTTAGCCGGGAGGGCGGTGAGACTGCGTCGCGAGGACCGTAGTCAGGATACTTGGGTTTTTATCTCGTCTTCCTTATGCTTAAATTAGTTCATTTGCTTGTGGATCTTATTAGTCGTGGACATGTATTAGATAGCACTGTGGATGAGATGTACCTATGCGTTTTAGTTACTTTCAGTGATGTTTTCTTATGCGGCACGCTTTCAGGAAAAGCTAAATGATTTCGAAAACGTTTTCTCAAAACGAAGTGCCGTGTGGGCACGGGTTTTGCAACCGCTGGTTTTATCCTTTCCAAACCGTGACGCCGCTTTTATAACATTAGTTAAATTACTGTACTCTGTTTGACGATGTATGTCTATTGTATGGCTGATGGTTGGTGTATGATGTTGTAAACGAAACGCTTGTTGTAAATGAGACGCCGTGCATATACAAAGGAGACTCTGTCCGTGGGCAGAGAGAATTTGTGTATGTGGCGGTCTGGCACGCACCGGGGATGAGGTTTAAGTTACCTTGTTAAGAAAGAAAAAAAAAATAATACACGCAATTTTCCACTTTGATAGACTCAAAAACCCCCGGGGGCGTGACAGATTAAATGGTATCAGAGAAAACAACCATAACCATAGTAGACGTGATCCACATCCACAGTGTAGGGTGCCACAAGCAAATTGGACATGAGATAACCAAGGTATAGGTGCGTAGTACGTGAGAGTACGGGGAAAAAGGGAACGTAATATAGGTGTAATCGTAACACAGGGTGCTAGGGTTATAACCTTAGGGTTAACGTGGTTTCTTTGTATCACAGCAGACAACGGCCAGGATCCGGCCACCGAGCGCTAACCATTCTCAATGGACAGGATGGATCCCGTAGCCGCAGCCAACCGCTTACTCCGCAACCAGCTACGCGACATAGCGGGGCAAATGCTAACTCTCACTGAGCGCCTAGGCCTACTGACTCAGGATTTCGAGGGTGTTGACCGCACCCAGCGAGACGCCAGCAGGGTTCCCCACTTTTAACGAAGTGGTTATGTTGGCCCGGCGGGCAGAGCAAGAACTGGCCGAGACACGCGCTCGGCAGAGTTATCCCTATCCGAGTCCGGCGGAGGACCCTTTCCAGCAGGGCCCGGCACTCAAACGCCCGAGGACAGAGGGGAACTTTGGAAAGGCGATGAGAGGAGAATCCAAACCGCAGAGGAAGCTGTGTCCCATATGAAGTGGGGCGCATCAGGTGACTGATTGTCCATGGAGACACGGCCACTGCTACCGATGCGGCAGACCAGGACACGCACGCTATGAGTGCCCACGGAAACCGGGCACCACCAGGCCTCCGGCACCGCGACCGGAGGGGACAGAGAAGACTGCTACACCCGTTCCGCAAGGGGGCCCCGCCCCGGAGGGCCAAGAAGGAGGACGTCCGGAGAAAGCACAGAAGGACGAACCGACACCAGCGAGGGGCGCGAAACCACCTCAGGGACCGTGTGTAATCTGCGAGGGTGCTCACCCAGTGGCGGAATGTATGTGGAGGTACCATTACTGCAATCAGTGCGGCTTACCGGACCACTCCCGTGCCTTCTGCCCTCAGAGGGCCACCCCCGCCGCCGCCGCCGCGCCACCACAGCAGGAAGGACCAGAGAGTGCTGCGGCCCCCGTTCAGCCAAAGGATTTGCCCGGCGACCAGCAATCTGCAGACTCCTCAGACGTCAAGTCCCTTCCCCAGCACGCCGTACGACGCTGGCCCAAGGGCTGTGGACGGACTCCCCGGGACACTACAGTGGAGGACGCGACGTCCCAGACCTAGTAACGGCAGGTAATATTTGGTTTCTCTTTTCCCTCTTAGATTAGGAGCACCGGTTACACCTTAGCCTACTACCCCTGTTAGACTCTCTCTCTCTCTCCCTCTCTCTAAAATCCTTAAGTATTAGGTGAAGCCTTCCCCGGCCGATGTACGCGGGCGGGCTTCGAAGCATAGGAGAACCTTGTGTACTCGGGGCCCATTAAGGGCCATGCAAGGAATAAATAGGCTCCACCCTATGCCTTGCAGCCGAGAACCCAATGGGCCGATAGGTAGTTCAGGGCCGCTCCCCAGATAAGGATCAGCGGTCCCGTGGTAAGGGAATTTCCGGATGTATTTCCGGCAGAGCTCCCCGGAATGCCACCGGAATGAGAGGTCGACTTCCCTAATGAACTACTTCCCAGCACCAAACCCATCACCAAGGCACCGTACAGGATGGCCTTCGCGGAGTTGAAGGAACTCAAGGCACAGTTGGAGGACCTTTTGGATAAGGGCTTCATCAGACCTAGCGCGTCACCCTGGGGCGCGCCCGTCCTGTTTGTGAGGAAGAAGGACGGAAGTCTCCGGTTGTGCATCGACTACCGGGAGATAAATAAGGTCACCGTTAAGAACAAGTACTCCCTGCCAAGGATCGACGACCTCTTCGACCAACTACAGGGGGCGACGGTGTTTTCAAAGATTGACCTGCAGTCGGGCTATCATCAGGTCCAGGTTAAGGGGGAGGACATCCCCAAAACGGCTTTCCGAACTCGCTACGGCCATTACGAATTTACAGTAATGCCGTTCGGGCTCACAAATGCCCCGGCGGTGTTCATGGACATGATGAACAGGGTATTCAAACCCTTCCTGGACTTATTCGTGGTGGTCTTCATCGACGATATCCTCATCTACTCCCGTACAGACGAGGAACACGAAGAACATCTGCGCACAGTCCTCCAGACCCTACGGGAACAGAAACTCTACGCCAAACTCAAAAAGTGTGAGTTTTGGCTCCGTGAGGTCGGCTTCTTGGGGCACGTAATCTCGGCGGCTGGAGTCGCAGTCGATCCGAAGAAGATAGATTCGGTGACGGACTGGTCCCAACCGACGACGGTGACGGAGATTCGAAGCTTCCTGGGGTTAGCCGGGTACTACCGGCGCTTCGTGGAGGGTTTCTCCAAGATAGCTACCCCCTTAAACCGTTTGACTAAAAAGGGGGAAAAGTTCATCTGGACGGACAAATGTCAGAGGAGCTTCGAGGAGCTCAAGGATAGATTGACGCGAGCCCCGATTCTCGCCCCTGCCAGAACCAGGGGAGGATTATGAAGTGTATTGCGATGCGTCGCGAAGCTGACTGGGTGGAGTACTCATGCAACGGGGAAAGGTTATAGCCTATGCGTCAAGGCAGCTCAAGGAATACGAGCGGAACTACCCCGTGCACGATTTGGAACTCGCAGCGGTTGTGTTCGTCCTCAAGCTTTGGAGACACTACCTTTATGGGGCACACTCCAATGTGTACTCAGATCATAAAAGTCTTAGGTACCTTTCCACCCAAAAGGAGTTAAATTTGCGACAAAGACGGTGGCTCGAGCTACTGAAGGATTACGATTTAACGATCCACTACCACCCGGGAAAGGCAAACGTGGTGGCCGACACCCTGAGCCGCAAGGGGCAGGCCGAAAAGGCAGGGGTAAGTGCCATCACCCAGCAAGATAGTCTGATTGCGGAATTTTCGCGATTAAGACTAGAAGTAGTACCGGCAGATACAGTCGCACAACTTCTGACGCTGGTGGTCAGACCTACCTTGCTTGACAGAATTCTCGAGGGGCAGCCGACTGATGACCAACTCCAGCTGGTGCAAAGTAGAGTAACTGCCGACCAAGAAGGTGATTTCACAGTAAACTCCGACGGCACGATACGATTTCGGGGACGAATCTGCGTGCCGGATCTACCGGAACTCAAAGAGGAAGTCCTGCGGGAGGCGCATACTGCTCCATATACAGCGCATCCTGGGGGAACGAAGATTTACAAGGACGTCAAACAGACCTTCTGGTGGCCCAAAATGAAGGGAGACGTGACTCGGTTTGTGGCACACTGCCTGGTGTGCCAACGGGTGAAGGCCGAGCACCAGCGTCCGGTAGGAAAATTGCAACCCTTACCGGTGCCCGAATGGAAGTGGGACATGGTTACCATGGATTTTGTGACCGGGTTCCCGAGATCGTCACAGGGACACGATGCAATATGGGTAATTGTGGACCATCTGACGAAATCGGCCCACTTTTCTGCCCATACACACGACGTGGACGCGGGAACGACTGGCACAAACCTACATCAACGAGATAGTAAGGTTGCATGGGGTGCCGACATCCATCACGTCGGACAGGGACACGCGATTTGTGTCAAACTTTTGGCAGAGCCTGCAGCGAGCAATGGGAACCAAGTTGCACTTCAGTATGGCTTTTCACCCGTAGACCGATGGACAATCAGAGCGGGTGATACAAATTGTGGAGGACACTGCTTCGAGCATGCGTTTTGGACTTGGGGCGAAGGGTCGGCACGGTGTTTGCCCCTAGTGGAATTTGCCTACAATAACAGTTACCAGGCCAGCATTCAGATGGCACCATACGAGGCCCTGTACGGGCGCCGCTGTCGGTCTCCAATATGCTGGGACGACTTGGGTGAGACGTAAGTTTCTGGTCCAGATTTGGTGGAGGAGACCGAAGCAAAGGTGCGATTGATTAGACAAAGGCTACTGACCGCCCAGAGCAGACAGAAAAGCTACGCGGACACAGACGCCGAGACTTAGAGTTCATGGTGGGTGAGCATTGCGTTACTCCGAGTTTCGCCCTCCAAGGGGAAACGACGCTTCGGCATAAAGGGAAAAGTTAAGCCCGAGGTACGTAGGACCGTTCGAGATTCTAGAACGCGTAGGACCCGGTGGCGTACCGATTGGCCCTGCCGCCGAAACCTCGAACAAGTCCATAACGTGTTCCACGTCTCAATGCTCCGGAAGTACCTAGCTGATCCCTCTCATGCCTTGGATGCCTCCACCATCGAGTTGCGAGAGAATTTAAGCGTCGAGGCGACGCCGGTGCGGATTTTGGCAAGAGAGGACAAGAAGTTGCGCAAACGAACAATCCCCTATGTAAAGGTCCAGTGGAGAACCACGAAGAGCGCGAGGCGACTTGCGAACTGGAATCGAAGATGAGAGAATATTTTCCCGAATTGATTAGTGGGGTTTGTACTTAAGTTTCCGGGATGAAACTTTTTATAAAGTGTGAGTGGTGTAGTGATCCGAGCCCTTAGGGGTATTTTTGACCCACATATAGTCATTTAAGCCTTTAAGTGAAATAAAATTATTCAATTCTTAAAAGTTGGCCAGTGTGTGGTGCTGGTATTTTTCTGCGATAGAGCGCGGAAAAAGAAGGCCGACGTGCGATCGGATCTGAAATCTGATATCGGGATCTCCCGGAACGAAATTCCTAGTGATCCGGTGATTAGTCATGCACGGAATCCGTGCAAAAATATCTTGCACCCGTTAGAGATTAAGGTGGGTTAGCTCGGAGGGGATAATTATTAGTTAATATTATCCGATGACGGAAAATAGAATTCTCTTACGTATGAAAATAAAGAGGAAATTAAATTAAAGTATATAATACGAGCTATATAAGGGAATCCGGATTATCGAAAGAAAAGAAAAGAAAATAAAAACCCTAATCGGTGAGGAAAAAAAAAAAAAAGGAAAAGAGCGGAACCCTAGCCGGAAGAAAGGGAGAAGGAAGAAAGAGAAGGAGCCCGATCTTCCCGGACATCGAACCGAAGGCAAGAACGCGACCGGACAACCTTCCCGTCGATCTTCGGTTAGTAAAATAATTGTTACAAATTATTTGGGATTTTTCGTCGTCGTCCTTTTTGTTTGAGTTCTTGGGTTTCTCCGTCGTATCCGTCGCCGTCGCCGTCATCGTCGCCATGCTAGGGCACGGAACGGACGGAGGAGGCGCGCGGTGCCGCTAGGGCATCGCGCGGAGGAGAGTCGCGGACGGCCACCGCCCGCGCAAGCGGCGACGGGACTATGCGGCGCACCGCGCGGGCACCGCAGGGCGCCGCACGGCTACCGCGGGGCGCACCACGCGGACCCGCACGGCGCGGGACCGCATGGGCGCCGCGCGGCTACCGCGCGGGCGGCACCACGCGGACCGCAAACGCGCGGGCGGGCACCCCATGGCGCCGCGCGGCTACGCCGGGCGGCCCACAGCGGACCCGCAACCGCGCGGCAGACCGCGGGCGCCGCGCGGCTACGGCGCGCGGCGGCACCCACGCGGACCCGCAACCGCGCGGGCACCGCATGGCGCCGCGTGGCTACCGCGCGCGGCGGCACCCACGCGGACCCGCAACCGCGCGGGCACCGCGCGGGAGCCGCGCGGCTACCGCGCGGGCGCGCGCGGTACCGCGCGGCGGCACCCACGCGGACCCGCAACCGCGCGGGCACCGCGCGGCGCCGCGCGGCGCCGCACGGGCAGCACCCGCGCGAGGCGGCCGCGTGCCGCGTGGGCGTCGCCCGCGGAGACACGCCGCGCGGTTCCGAACGCGCGGGGCTCCGGCGGACGACGACGGCGGCGCGGGATTTCCGGTTTTCGTCAACCCGGACGGTGTTGGACTTTTCCGTCGAAAGAGTAAATTGGGTCTTTTGTTTTGGGATGTTAGTACACGTTTTTACTATAGTTATCCTTACGGACTTTCTTTAGGTCCAGGAGCGCAGCGGGGGTGCGCGAAGGATTCAGGTGTTCCGTTTCTCTTCAACTAGGTGGGTACGGTTGCGATAAGTGCAACAAGTGCAGTAAGTGCATCTATCGTCATAAAATGCTCTTAATTTGTCTAACAAAGTAGATGGACAGTTTAACCTTTCGCATAATTGTATTTTATCTAACAATTGAAGCGGCTACGGTCGCGGTGCTCACTACACGCCGATCTCGGCAAATCCGTTTTCGGATGCTGCACGTACACAGGCGGATTGGCCTCCGCATGGGTGTACTTTTCCGGAGAAGTGGTCTCTTTTGACCCGTGTACCTCACAAAGGGGTGGGGCCGTGAGGACTCTTTCGCGCCTGCTGAAAATAGCACACCAGCACCGTGAAGGGGTTAAAAGCATCAAAAAGGTGTTGCGCACGAGGGGAGACTTAGTCTCCCCGACAGGTACTGGGGTTGGTGCCCAACTTATTGGTAAATCGGGGTTGGTGCCCAGCTTAATTATGTGCAGGGTTTTAGCGAAAGGTTCCGGTGTGTATTTGTTTGCTCCTTATTCCTTATTGATATTAGACATCTATTTGTTTGTCACTGACTTTACCCACTCCGTGACAGGTGTTACGAGGTGCGTTAGCCGGGAGGGCGTGTGAGACTGCGTCGCGAGGACCGTAGTCAGGATACTTGGTTTTTTATCTCGTCTTCCTTATGCTTAAATTAGTTCATTGCTTGTGGATCTTATTAGTCGGGACATGTATTAGATAGCACTGTGGATGAGAGTTACCTATGCGTTTAGTTACTTTCAGTGATGTTTTCTAGCGGCACGCTTTCATGAAAAGCTAAATGATTTCGAAAATGTTTTCTCAAAACGAAGTGCCGTGGGGCACGGGTTTTGAAAACGCTGGTTTTATCCTTTCCAAACGTGACGCCGCTTTTATAACATAGTTAAATTACTGTACTCTGTTTGACGATGTAGTCTATTGTATGGCTGATGGTTGGTGTATGATGTTGTTGTAAACGAAACGCTGTTGTAAATGAGACGTCGTGCATATACAAAGGAGACTCTGGCGTGGGCAGAGAGAATTTGTGTA
>CM055067.1:22648695-22703696 GCA_029204045.2 Tillandsia leiboldiana
GTTACTTTCAGTGATGTTTTCTTATGCGGCACGGTTCAGGAAAGCTAAAATGATTTCGAAAACTTTTCTCAAAACGAAGTGCCGTGTGGGCCGGGTTTTTTGCAACCGCGGTTTTATCCTTTCCAAACCTGAACGCGCGCATCTTTTATAACATTAGTTAAATTACTGTACTCTGTTTGACGATGTATGTCTATTATGGCGATGGTTGGGTGATGTTGTAACAACGCTTGTTGTAAATGAGACGCCGTGCATATACAAAGGAGACTCTGTCCGTGGGCAGAGAATTTTGTGTATGTGGCGGTCTGGCACGCACCGGGGATGAGGTTTAAGTTACCTTGTTAAGAAAAAAAAAAATAATACACGCAATTTTCCGCTTTGATAGACTCAAAAACCCCCGGGGGCGTGACAGATTAAATGGTATCAGAGAAAACAACCATAACCATAGTAGACGTGATCCACATCCACAGGTAGGGTGCCACAAGCAATTGGACATGAGATAACCAAGGTATAGGTGCGTAGTACGTGAGAGTACGGGGAAAAAGGGAACGTAATATAGGTGTAATCGTAACACAGGGTGCTAGGGTTATAACATTAGGGTTAACGTGGTTTCTTTGTATCACAGCAGACAACGGCCAGATCCGGCCACCGAGCGCTACCATTCTCAATGGACAGGATGGATCCCGTAGCCGCAGCCAACCGCTTACTCCGCAAACCAGCTACGCGACATAGCGGGGCAAATGCTAACTCTCACTGAGCGCCTAGGCCTACTGACTCAGGATTTCGAGGGTGTTGACCGCACCCAGCGAGACGCCAGCAGGGTTCCCCACTTTTAACGAAGTGGTTATGTTGGCCCGGCGGGCAGAGCAAGAACTGGCCGAGACACGCGCTCGGCAGAGTTATCCCTATCCGAGTCCGGCGTAGGACCCTTTCCAGCAGGGCCCGGCACTCAAACGCCCGAGGACAGAGGGGAACTTTGGAAAGGCGATGAGAGGAGAATCCAAACCGCAGAGGAAGCCGTGTCCCATATGCAGTGGGGCGCATCAGGTGACTGATTGTCCATGGAGACACGGCCACTGCTACCGATGCGGCAGACCAGGACACGCACGCTACGAGTGCCCACGGAAACCGGGCACCACCAGGCCTCCGGCACCGCGACCGGAGGGGACAGAGAAGACTGCTACACCCGTTCCGCAAGGGGGCCCCGCCCCGGAGGGCCAAGAGGAGGACGTCCGGAGAAAGCACGGAAGGACGAACCGACACCAGCGAGGGGCGCGAAACCACCTCAGGGACCGTGCGTAATCTGCGAGGGTGCTCACCCGGTGGCAGAATGTATGTGGAGGTACCATTACTGCAATCAGTGCGGCTTACCGGACCACTCCCGTGCCTTCTGCCCTCAGAGGCCACACCCCGCCGCCGCCGCCGCGCGCCACCACAGCAGGAAGGACCAGAGAGTGCTGCGGCCCCCGTTCAGCCAAAGGATTTGCCTGACGACCAGCAATCTGCAGACTCCTCAGACGTCAAGTCCCTTCCCCAGCACGCCGTACGACGCTGGCCCAAGGGCTGTGGACGGACTCCCCGGGACACTACAGTGGAGGACGCGACGTCCCAGACCTAGTAACGGCAGGTAATATTTTGGTTTCTCTTTTCCCTCTTAGATTAGGAGCACCGGTTACACCTTAGCCTACTACCCCTGTTAGACTCTCTCTCTCTCTCCCTCTCTCTAAATCCTTAAGTATTAGGTGAAGCCTTCCCCGGCCGATGTACTGCGGGCGGGCTTCGAAGCATAGGAGAACCTTGTGTACTCGGGGCCCATTAAGGGCCCATGCAAGGAATAAATAGGCTCCACCCTATGCCTTGCAGCCGAGAACCCAATGGCCGATAGGTAGTTCAGGGCCGCTCCCCAGATAAGGATCAGCGGTCCCGTGTAAGGGAATTTCCGGATGTATTTCCGGCAGAGCTCCCCGGAAATGCCACCGGAATGAAGAGGTCGACTTCCCTAATGAACTACTTCCCAGCACCAAACCCATCACCAAGGCACCGTACAGGATGGCCTTCGCGGAGTTGAAGGAACTCAAGGCACAGTTGGAGGACCTTTTGGATAAGGGCTTCATCAGACCTAGCGCGTCACCCTGGGGCGCGCCCGTCCTGTTTGTGAGGAAGAAGGACGGAAGTCTCCGGTTGTGCATCGACTACCGGGAGATAAATAAGGTCACCGTTAAGAACAAGTACTCCCTGCCAAGGATCGACGACCTCTTCGACCAACTACAGGGGGCGACGGTGTTTTCAAAGATTGACCTGCAGTCGGGCTATCATCAGGTCCAGGTTAAGGGGGAGGACATCCCCAAAACGGCTTTCCGAACTCGCTACGGCCATTACGAATTTACAGTAATGCCGTTCGGGCTCACAAATGCCCCGGCGGTGTTCATGGACATGATGAACAGGGTATTCAAACCCTTCCTGGACTTATTCGTGGTGTTCTTCATCGACGATATCCTCATCTACTCCCGTACAGACGAGGAACACGAAGAACATCTGCGCACAGGCCTTCCAGACCCTACGGGAACAGAAACTCTACGCCAAACTCAAAAAGTGTGAGTTTTGGCTCCGTGAGGTCGGCTTCTTGGGGCACGTAATCTCGGCGGCTGGAGTCGCAGTCGATCCGAAGAAGATAGATTCGGTGACGGACTGGTCCCAACCGACGACGGTGACGGAGATTCGAAGCTTCCTGGGGTTAGCCGGGTACTACCGGCGCTTCGTGGAGGGTTTCTCCAAGATAGCTACCCCCTTAAACCGTTTGACTAAAAAGGGGGAAAAGTTCATCTGGACGGACAAATGTCAGAGGAGCTTCGAGGAGCTCAAGGATAGATTGACGCGAGCCCCGATTCTCGCCCTGCCAGAACCAGGGGAGGATTATGAAGTGTATTGCGATGCGTCGCGAAGCTGACTGGGTGGAGTACTCATGCAACGGGGAAAGGTTATAGCCTATGCGTCAAGGCAGCTCAAGGAATACGAGCGGAACTACCCCGTGCACGATTTGGAACTCGCAGCGGTTGTGTTCGTCCTCAAGCTTTGGAGACACTACCTTTATGGGGCACACTCCAATGTGTACTCAGATCATAAAAGTCTTAGGTACCTTTCCACCCAAAAGGAGTTAAATTTGCGACAAAGACGGTGGCTCGAGCTACTGAAGGATTACGATTTAACGATCCACTACCACCCGGGAAAGGCAAACGTGGTGGCCGACACCCTGAGCCGCAAGGGGCAGGCCGAAAAGGCAGGGGTAAGTGCCATCACCCAGCAAGATAGTCTGATTGCGGAATTTTCGCGATTAAGAACTAGAAGTAGTACCGGCAGATACAGTCGCACAACTTCTGACGCTGGTGGTCAGACCTACCTTGCTTGACAGAATTCTCGAGGGGCAGCCGACTGATGACCAACTCCAGCTGGTGCAAAGTAGAGTAACTGCCGACCAAGAAGGTGATTTCACAGTAAACTCCGACGGCACGATACGATTTCGGGGACGAATCTGCGTGCCGGATCTACCGGAACTCAAAGAGGAAGTCCTGCGGGAGGCGCATACTGCTCCATATACAGCGCATCCTGGGGGAACGAAGATTTACAAGGACGTCAAACAGACCTTCTGGTGGCCCAAAATGAAGGGAGACGTGACTCGGTTTGTGGCACACTGCCTGGTGTGCCAACGGGTGAAGGCCGAGCACCAGCGTCCGGTAGGAAAATTGCAACCCTTACCGGTGCCCGAATGGAAGTGGGACATGGTTACCATGGATTTTGTGACCGGGTTCCCGAGATCGTCACAGGGACACGATGCAATATGGGTAATTGTGGACCATCTGACGAAATCGGCCCACTTTCTGCCCATACACACGACGTGGACGCGGGAACGACTGGCACAAACCTACATCAACGAGATAGTAAGGTTGCATGGGGTGCCGACATCCATCACGTCGGACAGGGACACGCGATTTGTGTCAAACTTTTGGCAGAGCCTGCAGCGAGCAATGGGAACCAAGTTGCACTTCAGTATGGCTTTTCACCCGTAGACCGATGGACAATCAGAGCGGGTGATACAAATTGTGGAGGACATGCTTCGAGCATGCGTTTTGGACTTGGGCGAAGGGTCGGCACGGTGTTTGCCCCTAGTGGAATTTGCCTACAATAACAGTTACCAGGCCAGCATTCAGATGGCACCATACGAGGCCCTGTACGGGCGCCGCTGTCGGTCTCCAATATGCTGGGACGACTTGGGTGAGCGTAAGTTTCTGGTCCCAGATTTGGTGGAGGAGACCGAAGCAAAGGTGCGATTGATTAGACAAAGGCTACTGACCGCCCAGAGCAGACAGAAAAGCTACGCGGACAACAGACGCCGAGACTTAGAGTTCATGGTGGGTGAGCATGCGTTACTCCGAGTTTCGCCCTCCAAGGGGAAACGACGCTTCGGCATAAAGGGAAAGTTAAGCCCGAGGTACGTAGGACCGTTCGAGATTCTAGAACGCGTAGGACCGGTGGCGTACCGATTGGCCCTGCCGCCGAACCTCGAACAAGTCCATAACGTGTTCCACGTCTCAATGCTCCGGAAGTACCTAGCTGATCCCTCTCATGCCTTGGATGCCTCCACCATCGAGTTGCGAGAGAATTTAAGCGTCGAGGCGACGCCGGTGCGGATTTTGGCAAGAGAGGACAAGAAGTTGCGCAAACGAACAATCCCCTATGTAAAGGTCCAGTGGAGAAACCACGAAGAGCGCGAGGCGACTTGCGAACTGGAATCGAAGATGAGAGAATATTTTCCCGAATTGATTAGTGGGGTTTGTACTTAAGTTTCGGGATGAAACTTTTTATAAAGTGTGAGTGGTGTAGTGATCCGGCCCTTAGGGGTATTTTTGACCCACATATAGTCATTTAAGCCTTTAAGTGAAATAAAATTATTCAATTCTTAAAAGTTGGCCAGTGTGTGGTGCTGGTATTTTTCTGCGATAGAGCGCGGAAAAAGAAGGCCGACGGTGCGATCGGATCTGAAATCTGATATCGGGATCTCCCGGAACGAAATTCCTAGTGATCCGGTGATTAGTCATGCATCGGAATCCGTGCAAAATATCTTGCACCCGTTAGAGATAAGGTGGGTTATCTCGTAGGGGATAATTAATTAGTTAATTAATTATCCGATGACGGAAAATAGAATTCTCTTACGTATGAATTAAAGAGGAAATTAATTAAAGATATAATACGAGCTATATAAGGGATCCGGATTATCGGAAAGAAAAGAAAAGAAAAATAAAAACCCTAATCGGTGAGGAAAAAAAAAAAAAAGGAAAAGACGGAACCCTAGCCGGAAGAAAGGGAAAGGAGAAAGAGAAGGAGCCCGATCTTCCCGGACATCGAACCGAAGGCAAGAACGCGACCGGACAACCTTCCCGTCGATCTTCGGTTAGTAAAATAATTGTTACAAATTATTTGGGATTTTTCCGTCGTCCTTTTTGTTTGAGTTCTTGGGTTTCTCCGTCGTATCCGTCGTCGTCGCCGTCATCGTCGCCATGCTAGGGCACGGAACGGACCACGGAGGCGCGCGGTACCGCTAGGGCATCGCGCGGAGGAGAGTCGCGGACGGCCACCGCCGCCGCAAGCGGCGACGGGACCTATGCGGACCCGCAACCGCGCGGGCACCGCATGGGCGCCGCACGGCTACCGCGCGGGCGGCACCCACGCGGACCCGCAACCGCGCGGGCACAGCATGGGCGCCGCGCGGCTACCGCGCGGGCGGCACCCACGCGGACCCGCAACCGCGCGGGCACAGCATGGGCGCCGCGCGGCTACCGCGCGGGCGGCACTCACGCGGACCCGCAACCGCGCGAGCACCACGCGGGCGCCGCGCGGCTACGGCGCAGGCGGCACCCACGCGGACCCGCAACCGTGCGGGCACTGCATGGGCGCCGCGTGGCTACCGCGCGGGCGGCACCCACGCGGACCCGCAACCGCGCGGGCACCGCGCGGGAGCCGCGCGGCTACCGCGCGGGCGCCGCGCGGCTACCGCGAAGGCGGCACCCACGCGGACCCGCAACCGCGCGGGCACCGCGCGTGCGCCGCGCGGCCGCCGTACGGGCAGCACCCGCGCGAGGCACCGTGCCGCGTGGGCGTCGCCCGCGGAGACACGCCGCGCGGTTCCGAACCGCGCGGGGCTCCGGCGGACGACGACGGCGGCGCGGGATTTCCGGTTTTCGTCAACCCGGACGGTGTTGGACTTTTCCGTCGAAAAGAGTAAATTGGGTCTTTTGTTTTGGGATGTTAGTACACGTTTTTTACTATAGTTATCCTTATGGACTTTCTTTAAGTCCAGGAGCACAGCGGGGGTGCGCGAAGGATTCAGGTGTTCCGATTTCTCTTCAACTAGGTGGGTACGGTTGCGATAAGTGCAACAAGTGCAGTAAGTGCATCTATCGTCATTAAAATGCTCTTAATTTGTCTAACAAAGTAGATGGACAGTTTAACCTTTCGCATAATTATATTTTATCTAACAATTGAAGCGGCTACGGTCGTGGTGCTCACTACACGCCGATCTCGGCAAATCCGTTTTCGGATGCTGCACGTACACAGGCGGATTGGCCTCCGCATGGGTGTACTTTTCCGGAGAAGTGGTCTCTTTTTGACCTGTGTACCTCACAAAGGGGTGGGAGCCGTGAGGACCTCTTTCGCGCCTGCTGAAAATAGCACACCAGCACCGTGAAGGGGTTAAAAGCATCAAAAAGGTGTTTGCGCACGAGGGGAGACTTTAGTCTCCCCGACAGGTACTCTGGGGTTGGTGCCCAACTTAATTGGTAAATCTGGGGTTGGTGCCCAGCTTAATTATGTGCAGGGTTTTAGCGAAAGGTTCCGGTGTATTTTGTTTGCTCCTTATTCCTTATTGATATTAGACATCTACTTTGTTTGTCACTGACTTTACCCACTCCGTGACAGGTGTTACGAGGTGCGTTAGGCGGGAGGGCGGTGAGACTGCGTCGCGAGGACCGTAGTCAGGATACTTGGGTTTTTATCTCGTCTTCCTTATGCTTAAATTAGTTCATTTGCTTGTGGATCTTATTAGTCGTGGACATGTATTAGATAGCACTGTGGATGAGATGTACCTATGCGTTTTAGTTACTTTCAGTGATGTTTTCTTATGCGGCACGCTTTCAGGAAAAGCTAAATGATTTCGAAAACGTTTTCTCAAAACGAAGTGCCGTGTGGGCACGGGTTTTGCAACCGCTGGTTTTATCCTTTCCAAACCGTGACGCCGCTTTTATAACATTAGTTAAATTACTGTACTCTGTTTGACGATGTATGTCTATTGTATGGCTGATGGTTGGTGTATGATGTTGTAAACGAAACGCTTGTTGTAAATGAGACGTCGTGCATATACAAAGGAGACTCTGTCCGTGGGCAGAGAGAATTTGTGTATGTGGCGGTCTGGCACGCACCGGGGATGAGGTTTAAGTTACCTTGTTAAGAAAGAAAAAAAAAATAATACACGCAATTTTCCGCTTTGATAGACTCAAAAACCCCCGGGGGCGTGACAGTAACCGTAGTGTGCATCGGAATCCGTGCTAAAGATCTGGCACGCTTTTCGAGGAATTGTGGAATTATCTCATGGGAATAGATATTTATTTTTAATAATAAATATCCAGATGTGGGTTTTATCGTACGTACCAAGGGAGAAATCTGTTTTCCCGAAAGGAAAGAGAAAACCCTAACCGGAGGAAGAAGAAAGAGAGAAGGAGAAAGCGGAGGAACCCGATCGTCCCCGATCAACGTTGTCACGCGCCGAGACCGCCAATTTGTACAGTTCGGGCACGCCAACAGACCCGCCAATCGAGTATGACCTCTCACTACCCGAAAGGAACGGTAACATCCAAAACAATACATCAAGTGTATGCGGAAGCTCAATATCAGAGTACTAAAAATCACTACTAATTTAAAACTTTCATTCAATAACCAATAGTTAAGCAGAAATGAAAGCATACAAGAGTGGACCATAATACAACTTTATTACATTTTACATTTCGGAACTTGCAATTAAAATATTATAATTCTTTTACATCTTTTCCTCACCATACAAAGTTCACTCAAGAAATATAAAAAGGTACATCTGCTAGACCCTCTAGGTCTCTATGCTGCTGGGCCCTTGCCCCTGTCGTCTGTCTCGACAGCTGTATCTGGACCTGGAAAAATGGTCACCCGAGGGTGTGAGAACTATAACAAAGTTCCCAGTGGGTTCAGCCACCGAGAAAAAGTGTCCTACACCGCTTGGTCCAATGGAAGCAATAATAACAGAATGCTAGGAATACTATAAACCTCAATATTAAAATGCTGATATGCATATTATATATCACTACACTATCTGTGTATACTCATCGTCCCAACACTACTCTGTCCAGCCATACCAGACTACTATCCACAAACTCGGCCACTATGCCGCTGTATACAGGGTTACACTAACCCGGCCACCTTGGCCACTATATTATTTTTTTATTCTTTACATTCTTGTGTTTTAATTCAAGTTGCTAAACCCTCGGAGATTCTTACCCCAAGGGCCCCAGCCCAGTAGTCATGCTACCACAAGACGAGAATCTCTAAGGTTGCCGATAGCATGTGCAGGTACTATCCCGCCCCAACGAAGTAAATGTGTCCTTCGGGTCACTACCTGGGAGAGGGACACTACCCTTTACGTCCAACAGGTGCCCCCGAGGAGAGGGCATGCCCTTTACGTGTCACGCCCCGGGGTCGAGACTGCGACCCGGGCTCGCCAACAGATCCGCCATCTGTACGGAAACTGCCGCACAGACGAAGCGTCTACCCTGCAAAAGATCTATAGCTAAACATGTTTCTGAGCTGAAATAGAACTAATAGCTACAGAAATCAACTGAACATCTGATATAAATAAATCCTCAATACATAATCTCACTAGCTATGAAAAATAAAACAATCCTCACAGATCTCTCAGACTGTCCAGTACAAAAGTGTAATCAAGAAAAATACAGGGTACATCTACCTCTGACTCTCAATGCTGGTAAGGAACTACTCGGCCACGTCCTCACCTCGATCAGCTGTCTCCGCTCGAGCTAAGTCGGAACAGCAACCTCAGGAAACCTGTCACCGCAGCGGGTGTGAGAACTACTGCAGAAGGTAGTTCCCAGTGGGTACCGTCACCAATATCCACGGTATGCCCACTAAGTCTACTGGAGGCAAACAGATAGGTATGCAGATAGATAAATAGGAAAGCTGAATGAAACTACAGCTAATATGTGTCAACCATCATGCTCAAAAGGAAACTCTACTATGAACACGCTATGCATACACTCGCTACTGCTAATATGCCTCAAGTACCATGCTCAAAGGAAAACTCATCTAAGAACATGCTATGCATACACCACTCGCACACGAGGTGCTCAATCGACCCAATCGAGCTGACTGCCACATCGGGTCCAGTCAAACCTGCGCCTACCTACTGCCATTACATCCAAGGAGGACCGGACTTACGTAGGGCGTCCGTGACTGCCAAAACTGGCCCAGCCAGAGGGACTGCATCGACAAGTCGCGATATAAAAGTAACAGGCCCACTCCGGACGGGGCACTCGAGGGGTGCGACCCCACTGAGGAAAAAGGTATTCGCGCACTCTGTCGAGCTCAAAGTGGCTCCTGCAGGCTATAGTCAAAATCCACGCTCACTCTCAGAACGGAAGGACTCAGGATCCTCAAACATCTCGCACAACGGTCGGAGTACTCTCGACGACTCAGCTGATCAGCTCCCTCGAATCTCGAGACACTAGCAAACTCCACCAACTCGTATCACAAAACACACTGGCTGGAGATACTCCACAGCCGGGATCGACCCACAACTCAGGGCTAAAAAAACTGGTCGGACAACACTCAACGACCCGGTACCACCGTCAACCCCAACGGTTCCCAACAACACTGACCGGAAGATACTCGACGGCCCGGGACCACCGTCTACCCAAACGGCTCCCCACGACACTAGCACACTCTAAACTCAGCTACCAGACTCCACTCAGCCCCCAGGCACGAGTGCAACAATGTCCCACAGACCATAATCTAAAACCGACCTCCGGTCAACCGCACACAGCTATGTCGGAGAACCCTCCACGACTCAATCTGATAATGCACAACCCATGGCTAAGTCGGGAAACCTCCACGACTCGATCTGCCAGAGCCCAAAACTGTCATAACTAAGTCGGAGAACCACCTCCACTACCAAATCAGAAATGCACAACCCACGATCTAGAATAATCCCATCAATCTCAACAAGGAATCTCAAACTCACATGATACTAGAAACTCATCCCACAGAGCTCTAAAAATCCACTCGGCCCCCTGGCACGAGAACACATGCATCCTGAACCTACTCAACCTATCTGGAAGATCTCAATATTTTAAAACTATTTTCAAAGCCCAGTTTTCATTAAAACAGGTACGACGATTTTTAAAACGGCTTAGATGCCAATCTAATGCCAACTAATCATGCAGTCTAGTGCAAATCACTTTTAGATTACGCTAAAAATATCAGGGGCTCAGGAAAGTCTTCCTACAATTTTATAGGCAACTATCAGATTTATCAAATATAAAAACAGGTAAACTATACATGCTCAACATGCATACAGAAGCTTTAGAGGGCATTCCATACATCTTGAAGAATTTCCAACCCACCTGGATCGCTTTCCATAGGCAATGCCGAAGTCGGGGAAGCGCCGAATCCTCAAACTGACGAAACTCCGAAAATCGTGCCGCGCGCGCACACTGCCGCGAACCACGAAAAATCCCCGGAAGCTCGAACAATCCTCCTGAGTCCTCACAAAAATCTGCGCACACTCCGGCTCACTCCACGGCCAACTCACGGTACTCGGTCGCGCTCCAACAGTCACAAACTCACCATACACACCAAAGGCTCACAGCACACTATAAATCTCACAGCGCACTCTATATGCTGTGGACAGGACAACCCCAAGCTCCAAAGTCCCCACAGCTGCCACCATCAACCCAGGGAAGAAGAAAGACGAAAAAATTCCGCCTCAGTCGGAAATCTAAAAAAATCCGAATAAGAAAATCCATAAAAACTCGGAACTCCAAGTAATCACCTAAGAAGAAAATCCGCGCGCCGTTCACTGTCGGCTCCAGCTGCTCGCGCGGCACCACGTTCACCGTGCGCACCCAAACTGCTGATCCAAGCACAAAAGAGGAAAAGGAAATCACATCAGCCAGGCCAAAGCGCAAATCACGAGCTCACTGGGCAAAAACCAGCCCCGGCCGACGAAGACGCCGCGCGCCCACGCGAGAAGCACACTGCGCTGGCGTCGCTGCGCGCGGCGCTGTCGCTGCCAGCGCGGCGCTGTCGCTGCCAGCGCGGCGCCTGTGTAGTATCCGTACTTTTCGGTCATCGCCCTTGAACCTTGTTGGGATAGGTTTAGCCTTAGTAACGTCCCTTGTTATGATCCTTAGTGAGTAGGGTGTTGGCGTTCGTTCTTAATTTTCGGAGATAGGGCTTGAGAAACAATGAACGGTGGTGCGACCCGGATCCTAAATCCGACTCCCGGATCTTCCGAAATAGAATTTTGAAGTTCGGGGTGTCTGTACCGTGCAACGAAATCTGTGCCGCTTAATTCGCATGCTTTTCGAGGCAATTGGGGGGTAGACTCGTGTTGGATAGGGGTTAGCAACTTTTGTTCGGCGAGTGATAGAACGGGATTTTGTTCCTACCTTGACCTAATTCACCTCTTATCCTTTGTGTTACGCACGAGGTTAGGGTTTGGGGAGGGATTATGGTTTTCTGATTGTATAAATAGCGACCTATTTGACCCCTAGAGAGAGAACCCTAGTAACCTAGCCGTCTGGAGAAAAAGAAGAGAGAACCTCGTCTTCTCGCAACCTAGCGTACCGGAGGCCGAAGACGAGACGGGGAGCGAATCCGGAACCTTGTACCACGAGAGACGGGAACGGATCATCCTCGCGGTAACCTCGAGGTGAGCTTTGCCTGTTTCTCAGGGGTTTTCCCTTTGTAATTTTTGGAGTCGTGTCGCACTAGCCTCGACCTTCGCCGCCGCCGTCGCGCTGCCGCTGCCGTCGCTGCCGCCGCGCCGCCCGCGTGGGCTCGCGCCCACGCGGGGCTCTGCCGCTGCCGCCGCCGAGACGCGCCCGCGCGGGCTCGCACCCGTGCGGGGCTCTACCGCTGTTGCCGCCGCGCCGCCCGCGTGGGCTCGCGCCCGCGCGGGGCTCCGCCGCTGTCGCTGCCGCACTGCGCCGCGTGGCCCTGTGCCGCGCGGGGCTCTGCCGCTATTGCCTCCGCGCCGCCCGCGCGGGGCTCCGCCGCTGTCGCTGCCGCGCTGCTCCGCGTGGCCCTGTGCCGCGCGGGGCTCTGCCGCTGTTGCCGCGCGGGGCTCTGCCACTATTGCCGCGCCCGCGTGGCTCTGTGCCGCGCGGGGCTCTGCCGCGGTTGCCGCCGCCCTGCGCCCACGTGGCTCTGTGCCGCGCGGGGCTCTGCCGCTATTGCCGCCGCGCCGCCCACGCGGGGCTCCGCCGCTGTCGCTGCCGCGCTGCGCCTCGTGGCCCTGTGCCGCGCGGGGCTCTGCCGCTGTTGCCGCGCCGCGCCGCACCCGCGTGGCTCTGTGCCGCGCGGGACTCTGCCGCTGTCACGCCCCGAGTCCGCCAATTTGGTCAGTTCGGGCACGCCAACAGACCCGCCAATCGGGTGTGACCCTTCACTACCCGAAAGGAACGGTAACATCCATAATAATACAACAAGTGTATGCGGAAGCTCAATATCAGAGTACTAAAAATCACTACTAATTTAAAACTTTCATTCAATAACAATCAGTTAAGCGGAAATGAAAGCATACAAGAGTGAACCATAAATTAAATTTATTACACTTTACATTTCTGAACTTGCAATTAAAATTATTACAATTCTTTTACATCATTTCCTCACCATACAAGGTTCACTCAAGAAATATAAAAAGGGTACCTCTGCTAGTCCCTCTATGTCTCTAAGCTGCTGGGCCCTTGCCCCTGTCGTATTCCTCGCTGTCTGCATCTGAACCTGAAAAAATGGTCACCCGAGGGTGTGAGAACTACTTAAAGTTCCCAGTGGGTTCAAACACCGAGAAAAAGTGTCCTACACCACTTGGTCCAATGGAAGCAATAATAATAGAATGCTAGGAACTAAAATCCTCAATATTAAAATGTTGCTATGCATATAATGGGTCACTACACTATCTGTGTATAATCATCATCCAACACTACTCTGTCCAGCCATACCAGGCTACTATGCACCAACTCGGCCACTATGCCGCTGTATACATGGTTAAACTAACCCGGCCACCTTGGCCACTCTATTTTCTCTTTATTCTTTACATTCTGGTGCTTTAGTTCAAGTTAACCCTCAGAAATTCTTATCCTACGGGCCCCAGCCCGGTAGTCATGCTACCACTAGATAAGATTTCTAAGGTTGCCGATAACACCCGCAAATGTTACCCCGTCCTACGGGAGAAACGTGCCAGACGGGTCACTGCCCGAGAGAGGGACACTGCCCATACTCCAACAAGGCTACGTTTCACCCCCGAAGGTACGCCCGTTTTATCTTTTTCTTTTTCTTTCTTTTCTTTTGCCTTTAGCTCTTTACCTTGCCTTTCCTTTGGGAAGCTGAGTCTTGCTCACACACTTCCCCCGGGAGTGAAATATGCTCAACCCTCCCGTTGGCAACTTAGCTTTAATTCTTTAATTCACTTGGGAGTGACTTATGCTCAACCCTCCCATTAGCCATTTAGACTTTACTTTTATAGCTTACATTTACCGGGTCCGAGGGTTCCAAAAGACGGATGCCTACAACCCCAATCAAACAAGAACAGGTTGTAGCACCGCCTCCCGTAGTGCTCGGCCCAATGTATTTTATTTTTCCTTTTTACCTTTCTTAATCATTCTCTTTCTTTAAACATTCTCTTTACACTTTAGGTTCAGATGAGTTTAAAGCACCTTGGCACTCATCTACCCGGGAGTGACATATGCTCAACCCTCCCGTTAGCATTTATGCCTCAATGCTTCTCTTTTACTTTTCTCTTTTAGCCTTTCGAAAGTACCTCGTCCGACGGGTCACTGCCCAGGGAGTCCTACTCCACTTGACGAGTCTCAAATTCGAAGGCGTCATTTATATTCTCTTTCTGTTCTCTTTCTCTTAAGCAATTTGCTTGTCTTGCTTATTAATCACTTTTAGCTATCTCTTAAGCAATTTGCTTGTCTTGCTTATTAATCACTTTTAGCTTTCTCTTAAGCAATTTGCTTGTCTTGCTTATTTAGCCACTTTTAGCTTTCTCTTAAGCTTCATCTCTTTTATCCTAAGTTCTTTACTCTAGGATAATTTGGGTATCTCTAACACCAATTTAGGTTTGAACTTCTTGTTCATTTACATTTACACTTATTTTGCCACTTGGCAATTTTTATAGTTCCCTAGCCCCTTTTTAAACTTTTCTTTACTTGTTCTCAATTCACAACCCTATGTTTCAATTACCCTTAAGGTTACACTATGTCACAAGGACACTAGTCACTCTCAATTTTATCTAACTTAGAGTTTATTAACTCTATTTCCCATTTTCCCTTTCCTTTATTTAACTCAGATTGAAGTTAAGATAATTGTCCAGACGTCCTTGACTTTCTAGGGTTATATTTGTTTAATTCTTTAGCTTTGGGATCAAATCCCCTTTTCCTGATTGCTCACTGAATCCTAGAGTTATACTAACTCTATTTTCTTGTTCCATGTTTAACTTAGGGTTGCACTACTCTATTTCATCACTAGAGTTTAACTCCACTAGTTCCCCTTAGGTTCCTTTACCTAAGTTCCATAACCTGTTTAACCTAGAGTTCCCTGACTCTATGTTGAATACTCTATTCTCAACCTTAGGTTATTCCCTAAGATAATGTCACTCGTCCATCTAGGTTTAACTCCTAGGTCATCATGCCACTCGTTAAACTTAAATCTAGGTTTTCTCCTAGGTCTCACTACCATCATGCAATTCTTTTCCCTTATGCTTTCTCATGGTTCCTAGGGTTACAACCTAAGATGATCACAACAATAAATGATTGTTTATCACTTTCATGCATGCAATTATTTCCATACCCATCATAAAATAATATTTATCCTCTACGCATGCAATTATTATCATGATTCCGTAACGCCTCTAACAGGCTACTATCATGCTTCTAGATCGAAAAGCAAAGGAGCAAGGGGAGAGGTCACCCAATTTCGACAGAATCCCCCACCTTGTGGTGTACCCAATTTCTTGTAGACACTTGCAATTGGTCTCTGCGCGATTCCTCTTGTTTCCTTGAGCTTGCACGCAAAACGGTGCACATCCCTCGAGTCCGCACGCAAAACAGTGCACGTCCTCCAAACCTGCACGTAAAACGGTGCACGTTATTAAAACCCACACGCAAAACGGTGCGCGTCGTTTCAGCCTGCATGCAAAACGGTGCGCATCAATTTAACCTGCACGCAAAACAGTGCACGTACCTCGGGTTTGCACGCAAAACGGTGCACGCTTTTCTTTAAGGTTGCACGCAAAATGGTGCGCGTTCTTCTAGCCCTGCTTGCAAAACGGCGCGCAACATTAGAGTCTGCACGCAAAACGGTGCACGTTCCTTTTCCAACATTGCACGCAAAAAGGTGCACGCTTTTCGAGTTTGCGCGCAAAACAGCGCATGTTCGTCGAGTCCGCACGCAAAACGGTGCATGTCTTCCACAAGCTTGCACGCAAAATGATGCGCGCCAAAACGCCCGGCGATAGTTCGCGCAGCAAAACGGCACAGTAAAACACGGTCCCTAGCACGCACATGGGCATGGGGTCAAATCCAACGTCCAAAAGGAAATCTCAAAACTGTGCCAAAACTACCGCAAAATGACATACGGGACCTACCTCGACAACGTTGTGCCGTCCAACGCGTGCACACGCGTCCATTCGGCTCCTTGGAACACCTTGCGCGCTCCACGGGGTCCACGGCGCGCTCGCGCGCCCTCGAAAGCCCCCCACAAATCGCCCTCTCCCTCCCCTTAGCCTCTCTACGCGAACAAAAAGAAGAAAAGGGGCAGAAATGGGGCCATTCGGGCCCATATCGGCCAAAAACTCAGTTTCGGGCGCATCTTTCGGGCGCCCGAAACTGGTTTCGGGCTGCTACAGTAACCAGCCCCCCGCGGTCCACGCGTCCACGCCGTGCCAACGAGGCGCCATGTCATCCGCGTTCGGCCAACCGGGGAGAGACACGTGTCCGTGGACCCGTGCACCGTGACCACGGAACAGCGGCGGCCAATCAGCGGCCGCCACGTGGATCGCACCCACGCCGTGGCCGCAGCAACGCGTTGCGTCACGTGTCGCGTCGCACTGACCCACGAATGGGAGGCCGACACGTGGCCTCCCCTGCTGACTCCGCGCCAGGGCCCGCGCGCCTTCCCGACGCACGCCAGTGTGCTTGGCCGCTGCGTCCAATGGGGAGACGCCATGTGGCGTCCCCCACCTACCCAGCGCGCCTCGAGCTGCGCACCGCGCGTGCTTGCCACACCTGGGAATTCGTGCCCGCACCTCGGGATTCGGGCCAACTTCCTCCGGATCCGTGCCAACTACCTCGGGATCCGTGCCACCTCGGGATTCGGGCGCGCTGCAGTAACTTTCGGGCGCTCGCCCGAGCCCGAACCGAGCTGCTACAGTGTACCGGGTTCGCTACAGTGCAGCCCGGTTCGCTGCAGCCCGAATAACCTGGGCGCTACAGTACTTTTCGGGCGCCCGAAACCAACTTTCGGGCGCCCGAAAGTTGGCCCCAAGCCCAAAGCCCGGTTTGGCCCGTTTTCGTCCGTTTCTCGCCCGTTTTCGCTCAAATTTGACAGGCAGCCACAGTTTAACTTGATTTATCACCAGGCACTTCAAATTTTCAGTTTGGACCACTTCAGGGTCACCAAAAGCCTCACCGTAGTCACAATCGCTGACGGGCCCCGTTCTCACTATCCGGGCATCCGATCGACACGAAACTTTTACTGTGGCCTTAAAACATATTTACGGAGCTCCCGTAATTTTTTCAGAATTTTCCGACATTGTGAATTTTCCACTTACAATCTGGGCCCACTTCGTCATATAAAATTCTAGATCTCTTATTTTAATCCCGATTTGGGCCTAATTCATTCCCAGGTCACCCTCTGCTTTTCTAAACATAATAAAAATAGTATTTCATACCATTTTTATTTACATTTATTTATACACCAAAATATGGTACATTACAGTCGCTGTGCCGCGCGGGGCTCTGCCGCTGTTGCCGCCGCGCCGCCCGCGTGGGCTCGCGCCCGCGTGGGGCTCCGCAGCTGTCGCTGCCGCGCTGCGCCGCATGGCTTTGTGCCACGCGGGGCTCCGCCGCTGTCGCTGCCATGTGGCTCTGTACCGTGCGGGGCTCTGCCGCGGTCACCGCCGTCCTGCGCCCGCGTGGCTCTGTGCCGCGCGGGGCTCTGCCGCTGTTGCCGCCGCGCCGCCCGCGTGGGCTCGCGCCCGCGCGGGGCTCCGCCGCTGTCGCTGTCGCGCTGCGCCGCGTGGCTCTGTGCCGCGCGGAGCTCTGCCGCTGCCCCGCTGTGCCGCCGCCGCTCGGCTCCGTTCGTGTCCCGACCGTCACTTGTTATCGTTGGGCCGTCCGTGTGTTGTGTCTTCGTTGTAATCTTCGGTCTTATTGGTTGCTTTTCTGGGGACTCCGTAGGTCAGGGTGTCGTTCAGGGGCTGTGAGTCAACTGCAGGTGTTCCGACCAAACGCTGTTCAGGTGGGTGCCCTCCTCTGTCACTTCAGGATTGTGGTAAAAGAAATTATGTCTTGTCATGAATAATGCAACACTTATATTGTCATCGTGTCTAACCCCTGTTCTACATCAGCATGTTTAATATTAATATCTCTAGCGACTGCGGGTCGCTCTGGTTTATGATACACACAATTATCACATTATGAGCCCAAGGTTGCTTGCACGCACACCGGCGGTTTGGCCACCCCACTGGTGTATTTTTCCAGAAAGATGGCACGTTAGCCCGTGTACCCCACGACTAGTGATGATGGGGACCTCTCACGGCTGCTCAGGGACCGCACGAGCGCCGTGGAGGGGTATAAGCAATCACGAGAGGCAGGTGCACGTATTTGATTGTTACAGAGGCAGGTGCACGTATTTGTTTGTTACAGTGGCAGGTACACATGTCCGATTTATTATAAGGTACTGTGGCTCTCTTGGGAGGGGTAAACACGGACACACTGGTGGCTCGGTTCGCGTTATTTTCGGTTTCTCTCATTATCGCCTATATTTTATTACCCCATGTTTATGTTGCATCTTGGTAGCGTCGCTGACTCCCCACTCTGTGACAGGTTGGTCAGGCGCAGGTGTAGTGGTCCAGAATCCCATGCAACTTTTCCGGTGAATCCATTGTGTAGAACACCTAGTGTTGGTGTGTCTGGCCCATAGTGCATCAAAGGGATGCCACAGATGGACCCTGTGAGGTTTCTTTAGCTGTATGGCCTTCGGCTACATTTGCTGAAATTTTGAAAAGGTTTTTGGCCAAACAAAGGTTGGAATTGGATTCAGCGCGGAAAAATGCTTGAAAACGGCTATTTGCTTGTTTGATTCTGAGTCCGGAGGCCCAAAAACGGACTCCCGAAAGTTTTTATTGGATTTCGGTGCATGGGAGGGGCCGTGGACCGCCGGCATGCCACGTGGCGGCCTGTCATTGGCCGGTTTACAGCGTTCGGTCCACAGAGCATCATGGCTGGGTGCACAGACCGGCGCAGGGACACATGGCGCCGCCTGATTGGCGGGCTCTTGATGCGCGGTCTACAGAGTTGGCGTGGCGGTGCATGGACCAGGGCGAGGACACGTGGCAGTCCCCGGTTGGTCGGTGCATGCGGCGCGGTCCACGGAACCGGAAGTAGGCTGCATGGACCGAGTGCAGGGGACACGTGTCGGCGTGCTATTCGCGGGCTCACGAGGCGCGGCGCACGGGGACGAGGGCGAGCGCCTCGGGGCGCGTGCGTGGCAGGCGGCTAGGCGATGCCTGCCTGCACGTGTGACCGCGACAGTGGGCGGACAGGTGGCGCCCCACTATTCGCGGGCGCCACCTACCCGTTTGACCGGGGAGGGCCCACGTGGCGGCACCGGACGCGCCCCGCACAGCTGTTTGCTGTGCGGGACACGTGTCGGGTCCCGGGCGTGCCACGTGGCCACTCCCGACGCGCCCCGCACAGCTGTTTGCTGTGCGGGCCACGTGTCAAGCCCTGGGAAATCCGAGTGCATACAGTAACCCCCTTTGTTTGGCGGATTCGGGCGCCCGAATCTTCTCCGAGCGCCCGAATCCGGGGACACCAATGGAATTTCCTCAATTGTTTTGTGCGGCCTATATATAGCCAGAGCCGCCTTCCTTTGCAGGTTTTCCGCGTTTCCGAGCTTCCTTTCGACTCGAGGCCTTCAGCAAAGTTGATCCCCGCGCTGTGCTGCATCCATCTGTGGATTTCTGGGATTTTGCGTGGAACGCTTCTTGAGATTTCCATTTTCTTGGCGCGTCGCCTTCTCCGAGCGCCCGAATCCGGGGACACCAATGGAATTTCCTCAATTGTTTTGTGCGGCCTATATATAGCCCAAGCCGCCTTCCTTTGCAGGTTTTCTGCGTTTTTGAGCTTCATTTCGACTCGAGGCCTTCAGCAAAGTTGATCCCCGCGCTGTGCTGCATCCATCTGTGGATTTCTGGGATTTTACGTAGCACGCTTCTCGAGATTTCCATTTTCTTGATGCGTCGCGACGTTCCTTCCTCGGTGTTTCCTCCCGTTGTGTTTCGGTGCACGAGCTCCCTCGGACTACTCCGACCACCTTTTCGAGCGATTCTTTCGCCGTTGGATCCGCGACAGGTAGGGCTACGATCTTTGTATTTTCAGCATCCTCTAGTTTCGAGTTTTTCTTGGAGTTTATCCATGCTTACTGGGACCCTTTGTTTGCTGTGAGGATTTCGGGGACAGCAGGTTGTTGCATGGAGTTCTCCGCGCTCGAGCGTCGGATCGACACGTGCCTATACACTTTTTTCATCTACTCGTCGCGAGGATTATCGTCGTATTTTTTTGAGATTTTTCTGAGGCTTACCCAGAGGTATATTTTCTCCCTTTATCTGTGCATGGGATTACAGTTGTGTTGTTGTGAGGTTGTGTGCACCCTGTGTTGTGGAATTTGTAACTCGGCCTACGGGGCTCGGAATTGGACGTGCAGGTACCCGTTTCGAAGGTCTCGACGCGGCGATCGCAGCAGTATTTTTATCGAAAGTTTTCGGAGCCCTTTCAGCAGGTGATTATTTTGCATCTTTGGGACTGTTCTGCAGGTTGTGTATACTTGGTTAATTTTTAGAATAAAGTGTAACTGTGAACCTTGTGTTGTACCCAGGAGGGTTTGCGGGTATTGCCGGACCCGTTGGATCTGGAGATTGTGATTTCTGGGTATTTTTAGCTGTGGGACTTTGGACAGTTTAGCTCTTCAGGTGGGTTGCCTCGTCTTCAAGATCTATTGACTGATCTCTAATTCTATTGTTGTAGGTTCTTGCATGATTGTGATTGTATATTGATAGCATGCTAGAATGTAGGAATTGATGTTCTTGATGTATTCAGATGATCATGTGATTTATTGTTTCCTACAACCTGTTAATTTATTGTTATCTTGGAACTTGACCTAGCACCCCCGCCATATGCAGCATATTCAGCCAGACTTGTAGAAAATTCCAACTTGGGCTAGGTTATTATTGCTTTAGACATTCCCACACTGACATTTATTGTTTCATCATGGACTTAGAGTTTCCTCGCCCGGGTAGTGGACCGAGAGGTCGGGTTGTTGTGAGATGCATTTTACACTCGTGTCTGGGGACCGAGTGGAGTCTGATAGCAGTCTGTAGATCAGTGTTTCTTTCGGGGAGCCGTCTGAGTGACAGTGGGTCTCGGCTGTGTAGTTTTCCAGCCTGTTAGTGAGAAAGTGTTTTGTTGGTTTCAGCCGATCTTGTTGATCGAGCATTTGGATTATTGCCTGCATGAGCCACATTTGAGCTCAACAGAGATGCGCGGATACTTTCCTCGGTGGGGTTGTGCCCCTCGAGTGCCACTCCGGAGTTGGGCCTGATACTTTCTATCGCGACTTGTCGACGCAGTCCCTCTAGCTGGGCCAGTTTTGGCAGTCACGGATGCCCTATGTAAGTCCGGTCCTCCGTGGATGTAACGGCAGTAGGTAGGCGCAGGTTTGACTGGACCCGATGTGGCAGTCAGTATAGATTGGGTGATCTGAGTTGAGAGTTAGTAGATGCACCATGTTCCTTTCTGTTCCACTCCTTGAGCATCTAGATAGAGGCATAGTAGCTGTAGAGTTTATTTTTCCTAGCTTTTCCTTCTAGTACTGCATTTTATTACTTTATGCCTCTAGTAGACTTAGTGGGCAGACCGTCGGGCTTGTTGGCGGTACCCACTGAGAACTACTGTGGGATGTAGTTCTCACACCCGCCGTGGTGTATTTTTCCCCAGGGACTTCTGCTCCTGTTCCTGCTGCTCCAGTTGCTGCTTCTTCAGATCGAGGAAAGGGAGTCGCGAGATAGATCCCTACCAGTCGTCTTCCTGAGCGAGAGTAGTGGTACCCCCCTTTTAGATTTTGAGAGTTACATTTTGAGAGACCTTTGTAGTGAGGTTCAGAGTTGTACTTTTCTTTTATAGCTGAGAGACTTATGTATTTTTGGTGAGGACTTGGGTTGTATATTTGTGGAGATGTATTTATTTTATTTCAGCATTTACTTTTCAGCTCTGATATCTGTATAGTGTAGATGATCTTTTGCAGGTTAGTTGCTACATCTATACGGGGCTTCCCGTATGGGCGGCGGATCTGTTGGCGAGCCCGGGTCGCAGTTCGACCCCGGGGCGTGACAACGGGTGTCACGCCCCGGGGTCGAAACTGCGACCCGGGCTCGCTAACAGATTCGCCATCTGTACGGAAACTGCCGTACAGACGAAGCGTCTAACCTACAAAAAGAATCAACTACAGGATACAAATATCAGAGCTGAAAGTAAACTACTAAAAATTGAAATCCAATAACTGTACAACTGAAAATAATATAATATCTATCTCCCGAATACGATCGTATAAAAAGTCCTCTGATACAAAACTCAAAAGGGAGATATCTCCAATAAAATACATCAGTGTACAAGCTCTCGATACAAAGATAACCTCACTACATCATTCTCTCAAGCTGTAAAATAAAGTACAACTCTATACCTCACAACAAAGGTCTCTCAACAGAGTAAAAGAAGTAAACTAATCAACTGGAGCTCTCCTCTGAAGGGGTACAGCTACATTCCAACGACGGATAGGGAACAGGAACTAGCTCGCGACTCCCTCGAAACCGGTCAGCAGGAATCAGCAACAGGAGCACAGGAACAGGAGAAGAAGTTCCTGGGGAAAAGACACCACGATGGGTGTGAGAACTACTTCCCACAGTAGTTCTCAGTGGGTGCCGTCAACAAGCCCAACGGTCTGCCCACTAAGTCTACTAGAGGCAAAAGATAACAGTGCAATGAAATCTGAACAAGAAAAGCTGGAGCTACTCTACAGCTACCATGCCTCTATCTAGATGCTCAAAAAGTGGAACAGATAAAAGTAAAATGTGACCACACGCACCCAACGTGCTCAATCGACCCAATCGAACTGACTGCCTCATAGGGTCCAGTCAAGCCTGCGCCTGTCGACTAGGAACGCACTTGCCCACTACCACACATCCACATGAGGACGGGATTTACGTGGGGCGTCCTGTCCGACTAACTCACCCCTCGCGCAAAACTGCCTCAACAGGCCCATCGTTGCATCCACTGTGGAAAACTGCCTCAACAGGCCGACCATCGTATCCACAGCGGCATCTCAGGGACGCGACTCCAACTGAGGAAAACGGCGCGGCATAGAGTACCAAACATTGGCATAAGCAGGCTATAGTCAAGATCCACGCTCACTCTCAGAACGGTAGGACTCAAGATCCCTAAATATCTTGCACAACAATCGGAGCACTCTCGACGACTCAGCTGATCAGCTCACACGAGACACGAGACACTAGCCTCTCCAACAGCTCGCAGCACAAAGCACACTGGCTGGAGGTACTCCACAGCCAGGAACGACCCACAACTCAGGCTAACAATACTGGTCGGACAACACTCAACGACCTGGGACCACCGTCAACCACAACGGTTCCCAACAACACTGACCGGAAGATACTCGACGGCCCGGGACTACCGTCTGCTCAACGACTCCCTCCCATGACAGCACAACAGGGATACAAGACCTCCCGGGACTACCGTTTACCCAAACGGCTCCCGGCACAGATAAGCAACCCACTACACTATCAGACTCCACTCTGCTCCCAAGCACGAGTGCAAAAGCATCCCACACTAAAAGAAAGTCCCGACCTCTCGGCCCACTACCCGGGCGAGGATAACACTATGTCCAGTAATAGAAAAACAGTGTGGGTGTCTAAACATAAATAACCCTAGCCCAAGTGAGGGTTTTCTACTGGTCTGGTTACACATGCAACATATGACGGGGGTGCTAGGTCAAGTTCCAAGATAACTATATTAACAGATGATGAAAGGAATAACAATTCCTACAATCTAGCATGCTGCACAAGGAAATAAACTATCATGTATAGTCCCACATTAGTAGAATTACTGTACAGTCCATAAAACTTGGAGATAAGGCCACCCACCTCGGTTTGCCACCAATTGCTCGTAGACACTTGCAATTGGCCTCCACGCGATCCGCACGCAAAATGGAGCACGGTGCCGGAGTTCGCACGCAAAACGGAGTCCGTACGCAAAACGGTGCACGATGCCGGAGTCCGCACGCAAAACGGTGCACGGTGTCGGAATCCGCACGCAAAACGAAGTCCGCACACAAAACGGTGCAGGATGCCGGAGTCCGCACGCAAAACGGTGCACGGTGCCGGAATCCGCACGCAAAACGGAGTCCGCACGCAAAACGGTGCACGATGCCGGAGTCCGCACGCAAAACGGTGCAGAAAAACACAGTCCCTATCACAGATAAGAACAAGGGGTTAAATACAGTCCAAACGAACGCCCCAAAACTGTGCCAAAAACACCGTAAAATTAACACACGGGACCCACCCGACTGCGCCGCCGTCGCCGAAACGCTCCCATCGGAACCCCGCGCACGCTCCACGAGGTCCACAACGCCACGCCGCAACACCTCCCCAACCTCCTCCCTCACTCTCCCTCACTCACGGTTGGAGAAGAAAGGAAAGAGGAGAAAAATGGAGGTGCGGGGGAGAAAGAAGAAGAAAAGGGAGGGAGAGAGGAAAAATAGTCCACGGGCCCGGGGTTCCACGGTGCACCCGCCGGTCCACAGCACCCGTGCGGGTGCACCCGGTCCAGGCAAAGCAAAAGGCGGCCACGTGGCCGCGCTCCCTGCGCGTCACGCGGCCGCACAGCCCGGGGCCGCATGCGCGGCGTTACTCCGCGCACCCCCCAGGCGCGGGACACGCGCCCGTGACACGGGCGTGCGCCCCCGCGCCCGCGCGGGCGCCAACTGGGGCCCGCCACGTGGCGGCCCCCGCATGGCCCGCGCTGAAGGCGCGCCTCCCCGCGCACCTAACGCGCCTGCCGCGCGTTCCTCGAGCCCCGTGCCGGCACCTCAGGATCCGCGCCGCGCCAAAGTCTCGGTTTGCGTGCCGCATAGTCTCGAAAAATGCGCACACCTACCGGACTCCAAAACCAACAAATAAATAGTCCATTCTTAGCGATTTCGCGCGCTGAATCCTAAAACGATGTCCGTTTCTCCAAATTCTCGTCCGAAAATTTGCCGAATGCCCACTCGATCCGATTTCCGCGCCGGGTCCATTTTTAAAGTCCGATTTGCTAAATTCCAACTCTAAAAATTCCCGAAGGCGACCGGAGAGGTAAACTTTTATCCAAACTTCGCCCGGAGTCCAATCTTGACATCTGTATCGCGCGAAACCACTTCCAAACACCCGACGGGTCCTCCAAATTCCCACGGGAACTCCTTTTAAGCCCAAAGTCCAACACTTGTGTCCAAAATGCGCGCAAGCACTACCGACACCCACGCAGGCCTCCAATGATGCAACTAAATCCCAAATTGCACCACAAAATCCAATTCTCGGGCCCGACACGCGCACCAACTCTCCCAACGGCGACCGAAAGCTGCCAAGAAACCAGCAAACCCTACGCGGGGGATTCCAGGACCTCATATCCTCCCCCACTAAAAGAAAGCTTCATCCTCGAAACTAAATCAAGTCCATCAGGACTCACAAATACCACGGGTAGGTATCCAACAACACGCCTCCGGCTCCCGAAATACCACTCACTCCCCGTGATTACTCCGCAACAACAACAGCAACAAGTACGGTATGGCCCGATGTGCAATTCTCTCATCTCTCGAGCCAGAAATTGCAACGGGCGTCCCTCGTACTCCAACAACACAGATCTCAAAGGGGCAAGTAAATCACGGGCGAGGAAAACACATCACTCCTGAGCTGAGACGTGAAATACCAAAGGGGCTCCAAAAAAAGCTGGGGGAGACAGAAATAACCACTAGTGCAACACGCATCAAACCACATCATGGTGCCAACCTCAACAAGACGACCCGAAGTATAACCCACACATTCATCCAATAAGGAAGGGAATCCAATAAGCTGGGGTCTTCACTTGGTTACTTCCCGATCCGAAACCACTCGAGTGGACTACACAACTGCAGGCTACCCTCAAAAGCGATCCTCAAGAGACACCATCTCGTGCCACAGTTGGTCGCTCAACATGCTATCATAACCCCAACAGACCCACGGGTCGAAGTCGATCCCTCCACTAAAAAGAACACCCTGACGGGGACCAAACCGTCGGTGAACGGGACTGAAAATTGGCTCGCAAGGCGATCATAAAGCTGATGCCCAAACTCGCGGTCAAAAGTCCGGAGCATCCAAAAACTCTCACCGTTGTGTACCTACAACGTGGCATCACTGCCGTGCACCAACAGCGTGGCATCACCACCGTGTATCAATGGTGTGGCATCACCACCGTGCATCAACGGTGTGGCAATACCACCGTGTGTCAACGGTGTGGCATCACCACCGTGTATCAACGGTGTGGCATCACCACCGTGTATCAACGGTGTGGCATCAACACCGTGTATCAACGGTGTGGCATCACCACCGTGTATCAATGGTGTGGCATCACCTCCGTGTATCAACGGTGTGGCATCAACACCGTGTATCAACGGTGTGGCATCACCACCGTGTATCAACGGTGTGGCATCACTCGAGCATTAAGGTCTCAGGTCCTCACAGTCCTATACCCAACACTATCTCGAAAATCCCGGAGCTGAGGAAGGGCCAAAAGATCAATAGGCAAAAACCAGGGCCCCAACTGCACTGGGCAGGACCAACAACACTCATCTATGTGCAACACGTGATCAGGTATCTGAACCTCACGAGCACAAGCTAAGGGTTCTATCTCTAGCCCATACAATAATGCAAATGCCCTAGCACTCTCACAGCTATGTCAGAGAACCCTCAATGACTCAACTCACAACAACACCCCACTCATAGGCGAGAAGAACCGACTGACGCGGCAAAGATCCGAAAATCCCGATAGACCGGTGCCTAGAACCCCAATCAAACAAGAACAGACTCTAGACTCAGTCTATTGAAGTTTTCGCTCCTTTACCGTTCAGGGATTCGATCCATCTCGTTTAAAGTGGGAAACTATCTCAACACGCAACTCACGGCTGGAGACGCTCCACAGCCGGATCCGCGAAGGGTCCGAAAACCCCGGGAGACTAAAACCTGTGTCCCCACGCAAGAAGAAACAGCCCTTAGAACCCAGATCACTCGAATCATCTCGGGTGAATAAGTTTATAAGAATCAGTGGCGTTTATTACAGAAAACCATTTGATCTGAGGAAAATCCATCTTTTTAATGATTTTTAGTCTTTTTGGAAAACAATTGCAAACAAGTTTTATGTCCAGACCTCGAAGAGCTACTGCCCTCGTCCTATCAAACAAGAACAGACTTAGGCAACCCTGCGGGGCTTGGAGGAAAGCATTGGCTGACTAAAATCATGTGTTCGTCCAAAAAGGTTCTGGGTTCAAGGTCCTGCTAACACGCGTACACCACGATCACAACATGGTGGTGACGAGAAGGACAACGAAACTAAAAACCCGCTAAGTATGCTCAAACGCTGCATCTAACGTCGGCACCCGCCGAGAGTACACCAAGTGATAGATATTCCACTGCAGTCCTTTCTCAACTAGCTCAACCTCCTGGGCCTCATCCAGGAGACATGGGGTACACCGCTCAACAATCGCAAAACTCGCGAACATACTCCAGAAGAGGTCGACTCCCCTGCTGCAGGAGTCTACGATCACCTTCCAGTTTCCGCTTACACTGTCGGGAAAGAAGGCCCTGAGCCGCAAAGCACGAAACTGGTTCCACGTCAACAACTGCGCTCCCGGTAGTCCAACAGGGCGAACTCGACGCCACCAAATCTCGGCGTCCTGTCAGAGCATCTCAATCTCACTAAAGCAACCACCTGGTAACTTGGCCAGGGCATGTACCCACCTGGTAACTCGACCAGGGGTATGTACCCATCTGGTAGCTCGGCCAGTGGAAAGTATCCTCCTGGTAACTCGGTCAGGGAAAAGTGTCCTCCTGGTAACTCGGCCAGGGCAAAGTGTCCTCCTGGTAACTCAGCCAGGAAAAATGTCCTCCTGGTAACTCAGCCAGGGGAAATGCCCTCCTGGTATCTCAGCCAGGGAAAATTCCCTCCTAGTAACTCAGCCAGGGAAAATGCCCTCCTGGTAACTCAGCCAGGGAAAACGCCCTCCTGGTAACTCAGCCAGGGAAAACGCCCTCCTGGTAACTCAGCCAGGAAAAACGCCCTCCTGGTAACTCAGCCAGGGAAAATGCCCTCCTGGTGACACAGGAACAGGAACTAGCTCGCGACTCCCTCGAAACCGGTCAGCAGGAATCAACAACAGGAGCACAGGAATAGGAGAAGAAGTTCCTGGGGAAAAGACACCACGACGGGTGTGAGAACTACTTCCCACAGTAGTTCTCAGTAGGTGTCGTCAACAAGCCCAACGGTCTGCCCACTAAGTCTACTAGGGGCAAAAGATAACAGTGCAATGAAATCTGAACAAGAAAAGCTGGAGCTACTCTACAGCTACCATGCCTCTATCTAGATGCTCAAAAAGTGGAACAGATAAAAGTAAAATGTGACCACACGCACCCAAGGTGCTCGATCGACCCAATCGAACTGACTGCCTCATAGGGTCCAGTCAAGCCTGCGCCTGTCGACTAGGAACGCACCTGCCCACTACCACACATCCACATGAGGACGGGATTTACGTGGGGCGTCCTGTCCGACTAACTCACCCCTCGCGCAAAACTGCCGCAACAGGCCCATCATTGCATCCACTGTGGAAAACTGCCTCAACAGGCCGACCATCGTATCCACAGCGGCATCTCAGGGACGCGACTCCAACTGAGGAAAACGGCGCGGCATAGAGTACCAAACATTGGCATAAGCAGGCTATAGTCAAGATCCACGCTCACTCTCAGAACGGTAGGACTCAAGATCCCCAAATATCTCGCACAACAGTCGGAGCACTCTCGACGACTCAGCTGATCAGCTCACACGAAACACGAGACACTAGCCTCTCCAACAGCTCGCAGCACAAAGCACACTGGCTGGAGGTACTCCACAGCCAGGAACGACCCACAACTCAGGCTAACAATACTGGTCGGACAACACTCAACGACCTGGGACCACCGTCAACCACAACGGTTCCCAACAACACTGACCGGAAGATACTCGACGGCCCGGGTCTACCGTCTGCTCAACGGCTCCCTCCCACGACAGCACAACAGGGATACAAGACCTCCCGGGACTACCGTTTACCCAAACGGCTCCCGGCACAGATAAGGAACCCACTACAATACCAGACTCCACTCTGCTCCCAAGCACGAGTGCAAAAGCATCCCACACTAAAAGAAAGTCCCGACCTCTCGTCCCACTACCCGGGCGAGGATAACACTATGTCGAGGAATAGAAAAACAGTGTGGGTGTCTAAACATAAATAACCCTAGCCCAAGTGAGGGTTTTCTACTGGTCTGGTTACACATGCAACATATGACGGGGGTGCTAGGTCAAGTTCCAAGATAACTATATTAACAGATGATGAAAGGAATAACAATTCCTACAATCTAGCATGCTGCACAAGGAAATAAACTATCATGTATAGTCCTACATCAGTAGAATTACTGTACAGTCCATAAAACTTGGAGATAAGGCCACCCACCTCGCTTTGCCACCAATTGCTCGTAGACACTTGCAATTGGCCTCCACGCGATCCGCACGCAAAACGAAGCACGGTGCCGGAGTTCGCACGCAAAATGAAGTCCGCACGCAAAATGGTGCACGATGCCGGAGTCCGCACGCAAATGGTGCACGGTGCCGGAATCCGCATGCAAAACGGAGTCCGCACACAAAACGGTGCACGATGCCGGAGTCCGCACGCAAAACGGTGCATGGTGCCGGAATTCGCATGCAAAACGGAGTCCGCATGCAAAACGGTGCACGATGCCGGAGTACGCACGCAAAACGGTGCAGAAAAACACAGTCCCTATCACAGATAATAACAAGGGGTTAAATACAGTCCAAACGAACGCCCCAAAACTGTGCCAAAAACACCGTAAAATTAACACACGGGACCCACCCGACTGCGCCGCCGTCGCCAAAACTGTGAGGACCTGGATCCCCACGACGAGATTACTGGTTGACCAGCTGCTCCTGGTGGCCTATGTGGCGTGTCGGTGGTATTTGTGCACCTATTGGACACTAATGATGGACTCGGTGTGTGTAGTGGATCACGAGAGTACTCTGATGACCCCGTCGGATGCTTAGAAGTGGTTTCGCGCGCTATGGATATTAAAATTGGACTCAGCGCGAAGTTTGGATCAAGGAACATCTTTCCGGATGCCTCCGGCAATTTTTAGAGTTGGAATTTGGCAAAATGGACTTCAGATTTGGATTCAGCGCGCGAAAACGATGAAAATGGACTATTCACTTGCATTTTTGAGAGTCCGGATGATTCGGCATGTTTTTCGAGGCAAGGGTACTGTTCCGGCCGACGGCAGCGGCGGCGGGCAGCGGCGGCTGGCGGAGGAGCGCGGCGGCGGGGTGAGGCACAGCCGCTCGGTCCACCGGGCGAGGCGTGCACCGGGGGCTTGGACGCGTGGCGGCCCCGGAGTGGCGGGCGCACGAGCGCGCGGTCTACGGGGAGTCCGGCCTGGTGCATGGACCGGGCGGGGCCACGTGGAGGCCACTGATTGGCCGGTCAACGTGCACGCGGTCCACGGAACGGGTGCAGGCCGCCTCGGGGCGCGTGCGTGCAGGGTGGCAGGCGGCGGCGCAGGCGCGGTCGGGGGCTGAGTGCGGTCCACGCGTCGGCATCTCCGCGCGCCACGTGTCGAGCAGCGGATGGCCGGTGTGGCTGTCCGCTGTTCGGGTGCGACGTGGCAGGCCGTGGGTGTTTCGGGCGGCTACAGTGTTGGGCCTGGCCCAACACTGTTCACGCCCGATCCTGCTTGCGCCCGGAAATTTCGGCCCAAGCCCATTTTCGGGATTTTTTTGGGTGGGCCTATAAATAGGCCCTTTGCACTGCCCTTTTCGGGCTTTTCCCGAGCTCTTCGGCCTGAGGGCCCTTCACCTAATTTGTTGCTCACCTTGTCACGCATCTTGTGGAGGAAGCTCGGAATTTTTGGAAGGCGCGGCGTCGACGACTTCGGCATCGTGGCACAGAGCGACATATTTTCATCGCAGGCCCGTTATCGTCACAGTTTGGTATGAGAGGTCCACTGAGCCACCCCGATAATATTTTCGGATGATTTTCGCGGTGTCGGATTCACGAGAGCACCATCTTGCCGGATTTTTATCTCCGCAACCGGGCATCGGATGGAGACGAGCCTTTGGACATTTTTTATCTACTCGACGCGAGGATTGCCATAGTATTTTTCTTGGATTTTTCTGAGGCTTGCCCGGAGGTACTCGTTTCGAAGGTATCGACGCGACGATCGCGACAGTATTTATTTTGGAATTTTCTGAGTTCTCGCTGCAGGGGTGTTTGCAAGTGTTGCTGGACCCGTTGGATCTGCAGACTTTGATTTCGGGGTACTTTCAGCTGTTTGGAGTCGTGGCTTTCGCGACGTGCACCGAGGATGCAGTTTCGGCAGAATTTGGACTGTGAGCGTCTGCGCTCTTCACCGACCTCAGGTTTGCCTTGGATTGAGCACTTCAGGTGGGTAAGCTTAATATCAGTAACTGTGTAAGGCAATGACAAGATCTTCATGGATGACTATGTTATGGCGAATATATGTGTACTTGTGGGAATGTCACCCCTCCATGACTGATATCATGCACGTTTAATGTACAACCCATATTTAGCATCGAGAGAAAAAGCTTGAATAATGGCCTAGATCATACAGATTGATATGCCTTAGTAATGATCTTTTAGCATGCCAGGTTGCACATTGTAATGTACCGAATTTTCGGCACATAAATAAATGTAAATAAAGGTGGTATGAAATACTAGTGTTATGAAAGTTGGGGAAGTAAGGAACATTTGGACGCGAGTTGGGCCCAATTCGGGTTAAAATGGAGAGATCTAAAAATTTATTGGAGAAAGGGGGCCCAGATTTTTAGTGGAAAATTCACAGTGTCGGAAAATTCTGAGAAAATTACGGGAGCCCCGTAAATATGTTTTAAGACCACAGAAAAAGTTTCGCGTTGATCGGACGCCTGATAGTGAGAACGGGCTCCGCCAACAGTGTCGGAAAATTCTGAGAAAATTTGGGGAGCTTCGTAATTATGTTTTAAGGCCACAGTAAAAATTTCGGGTTGATAGGATATCCGGATTGCGAGAACGGGGTTCGCCAGCGATTCTGGATACAGCGGGGCTTTTGGTGGCCCAGAAATGGCCAAAAGTGAAAATTCAAATTTTTCTGTGGTAAATTAAGCTGAAACGAAGCCGCCTGTCAAATTTGGCCGGAAACGGACGAAAAATGGACAGAAAACGAAACAAAAACGGATCTCGAGGCGATGGCGACGTGCGGATCGAGGCGAGGGTGGCGTGCTGCGCAAGGCGCGCCTGGCGCTAGTGCGCGCCCGCGTGGCGCGCAGGACGCGCGCCACGTGGCGAGGGGGGCGCCGCTTGGACCCGGTGCGCGCCCCCCTTCGTGGTGAACCGCCATTTGGCGGGTTCCCATTGGGGGGACCCGTGGACCCGGTCCACGGGCCACCCCCCACTCTCCCTTCTCTTCTCTTTTTTCTTTTTCTTTTCTTCTTCTTCTTCTTCCTCCCCGCAGACCCTTCCTCTTCTCCTTCCATTTTTGTCCAGCCGAGCTTCGAGTGAGGGTGAGAGAGAGAGAGATAGAGAGAGAAGAAAAGAAAAAAAAAAGAGGGGATTTTGTGGGGCAAGCGAGCGCGCCGTGAACCTCATGGAGCGCAGCGCGCGAGGCATTCCAAAAAGCCGATGGACAGCGCGACTGTACGAGGTAACGTTATTTTCACGATATTTTTAGCATAATTTTTATGCCTTCTATGGGTTTAGATTTGACCCCATTACCATATTGCGTGTTAGAAAACAAGTTATACTGCACCGTTTTGCTGCGCGGACTGCCGGGGGCAGTTTTGGCGCGCCTCATTTTGCATGCCGGTTGATTTAACGCGCACCGTTTTGCGTGCCGATCCTAATATTATGCATCGTTTCTCGTGCAGGGTTGGAAAAGACGGGCACCGTTTTGTGTGCAAATTTGAGGCACGTGCATCATTTTGGGTGCCGGTTGTGTTGTCGCGCATCGTTTTGCGTGCACTCTCTAATATTATACTTCATTTTTTGTACAGGGTTGGAAAAACGTGCACCGTTTTACGTGCAACCCTACACTAGACCGTGCACCGTTTTGCGTGCAGATTCGAGTTACATGCACCGTTTTGTGTGCCGGTTGATTTAACGCGCACCGTTTTGCGTGTAGACTAAAATGACGTGCACCATTTTGCGTGCGGGTTTTTAGTGACGTGCATCGTTATGCGTGCAGGTTTGGTGGACGTGCACCGTTTTACGTGCAGACTCGAGAGAAGTGCATCGTTTTGCGTGCAAGTTCGAGGAGACAAGTGAAATCGCGCGGAGACCAATTGCAAGTGTCTACAAGCAATTGGGTACACTACAAGGTGGAGAATTCTGCCGAAATTGGGTGACCTCTTCCCTTGCTCCTTTGCTTTTCGATTTGAAGCATGATAGTAGCCTGTTAGAGGCGTTAGGTAATTATGAATAAGATTGCATGTTTAAAGGAACACAGATGAAAAGAGCAACTGTTGGTTGCCAATAACATATGATATATGTGCATGTGTAGAGAAATTTTGAGGAAATGTGATATTTATGATTTATCCACAATAGGGGATAAATTTGTATGTGTAGATGGACACAGATGATAAATGCAACGGTCGGTTGCCAAAAGGAGATAATTCATTTTCATGTGCAAAAAGGACTTAGAGGATAAATATTATTTTTATGATGGATATGAAAATAATTGCATGCGTAGAAATGAGTAATTACTTGATGACTGTGATCATGTTAGGGTACAACCCTAGGAATCATGTGATATAAGGGAACAGAACTTGTTGGTAGTAAGACTAGGAGAAAACCTAGGGGTTTGACGAGTGACATCAACTTAGGAGTTATCCTAGGAAGGATGAGTGGCATGGTCTTAGGTGATAACCTAAGGACACTGGATAGAGTGATCAACATAGAGTCAGAAAACTCTAGGGTGTATATGACATGGAACTTAGGTAAAGAGAACCTAAGGAGAACTAGTGTTCAACATAGAGTCAAGGAACTCTAGGATGAGTATGATATGGAACTTAGGTAAGGAAACCTAAGGTGAACTAGAGGTCAGCATAGAGTCATGGAACTCTAGGACAAGTATGACATGGGACTTAGGTAAAGGGAACCTAAGTTGAGCTAGAAGAGTTTAAACTCACAGACAGGAAATAGAGTCAAGTTGACTCTAGGATTCAGTAAGGAATCAGGAGGATGGAAAAGGTGGATCAAGTGTGGAGATATGAAAGGGAAAACAGATAAGTAGAGTCAATGTAATTCTAAGATAACAGTGGAACATGGAATTAGAGTCAGTGTAACTCTAAGTTAATGGTGAAGCAGGAAAACAGAGTTTAGTTAACTCTAGGATTCAGTGAGGAATTAGAAATGTGGGATGAGATCCCCAGTTTAAAGAGTTGATCAAATATAACCCTAGAAGGTCATAGGGTGTCTGGGCAAATGGATAATAACTTTAACTTCAATTTGAGTTATAGAAATAAAAGAGAAATGTTTAAGAGTCCAGGAGACTCTCTAGTTATCCTTATGGCAAGACCTAGGATAAGAGGAAAAAATTGTTGCTAAAAGGCAAAGATTAAAAGCAAGCTAAAAGTAGCTAAAAGCATAAAGAAAATGTAATTGGCGCCTTCGAATTTGAGACTCGTCATGTGGAGCAGGACTCCCTGGGCAGTGACCCGTCGGACGAGGTACTTTCGAATGGCTAAAAGTGAAAGCAAGGAGCTAAATGCTCAAAGAAAAGAGAAAGTGATTTGCCAGTGGCAAAAAGGGAGCTATAAGCCTGAATAAGAAAGGAAAGCAAGTGTTCAAAGGCAAAGAGGCTAAGAACTAAAGTAGAAAGAAAAGAAAGAAAATATAAAAAGATAAAATGGGCGTACCTTCGGGGGTGAAACGTAGATCTTGTCGGAGCCATGGGCAGTGTCCCTCTCCCGGGCAGTGACCCGTATGACAAGTTCCCCGTTGGGCGGGGTAACACTTGCGGGTGTTATCGGCAACCTTAGAAATCTTATCTTATGGTAGCAAGACTACCGGGCTCGGGCCCGTTGGATAAGAATTTCCGAGGGTTAACTTGAACTAAAGCACCAGAATCTAAAGAATAAAGAAAAATAGAGTGGCCAAGGTGGCCGGGTTAGTTGGACCCTGTATTCAGCGGCATAGTGGCCGAGTTGGTGCTTAGCAGCCTAGTGTGGCTAGACAGAGTAGTGCTGGGTAGATGGTTATACACAGATAGTGTAGTGATATGTTATATTGCATAGCTGCATTTTGATATTGAGGATTTAGTTTCCTAGCACTATTATTATTGCTTCCATTGGACCAAGTGGTGTAGGACACTTTTTCTCGGTGGTTGAACCCACTGGGAACTCAGATGAAGTTCTCACACCCCTTCGGTGACTCCCCCCACAGGTAAAGGGAATGGATGTAGCGGTCGAGACGGATCAGATGCAGACAGCGAGGCATACGACAGGGGCAAGGGCCCAGCAGCATGGTGACCTAGAGGGTCTAGCAGAGGTATCCCATTTATGTATTTCTTGAGTGAACCTTGTATAGTGAGGAATTTATGTAAAGGAAATGTAATAATTTTATTTGCAAGTTCAGAAATGTAAAGTGTAGTAAGTTTAATTTATGGTTCACTCCTGTATGCTTTCATTTCCGCATTAACTATTCGTTATTCAATGAAAGTTTTAAATTTATAGTGATTTTTAGTGCTCTGATATACAGCTTTCGCATACACTGGTTGTGTTATTATGGATGTTACCGTTCCTTTCGGGTAGAAACAGGTCTTACTCGATTGGCGGGTCTGTTGGCGTGCCCGAACCGTACAAATTGGCGGACTCGGGGCGTGACAGATTAGAGTGGTATCAGAGCCTAGGAATAGTCCTAGGTGGTTAGCAAACCTTAGGGAGACTCTAGGGTTTAGGCACGAGAGAGTGTGTGGATTATTGGGCGAAAGTATTTGATTGGTTATTGTTGTTCCCAAAAAGGATGTTGGGATTGATCGAGGGCGACGAGCTTTCATTCTTCGAATATTATGTTGGCGGCCGACAACGTAATGTTGGAGATGAAAAGGAGTACCCTCTTATACTTTCGCATGATTGGGTCGACGAGCCTTTTTGTCGGTGTATAGACTGCGCGTTGCTCAAATGGCTAAATTTGGGCTGGTTGTGTCGTTGTGGTGTGCATATTAGCGATGACACCACATAGGGAGACGCACCTGTTTTGACCCGAGTCACGAGAGGGCTCGGGGTCAAACGACGCATACGAGCTGCGATAGCAGGGAACCGCATCTGTTGGAGTGGTCCAGCAGCAGGTCAGACTTCTTGCCGTCGGCGGAAATTCCCCGCCGACAGGAAGACAGGTTTCGACGCCTAAGAGTAACGTCAGCGTGACAGTTGGAGCAGATAGATGGGCTCAGGTGACTGATAGCGCAACAAGTTGAGGCTGCATAAATGACGCATAGGTATACGGCGTCGCCGCCCGTAGGGGCGACAGTAAAGAAATGGCTGTGGCCGCCGAACTTTTGTCGGCGCAGCCAACACCTTCAGCATAGGGTGTTTTACGCTTGTGTCAGCTAGGTTGCTGGCAAAGTATGGTTAGTAAGGTCCAGTAAGAGACCGACTCGCGAGGTAAATGGTGATCGCTATGTCGCGAGAGCCAAGTTGCAGTGCCCTGAGGGTTAGGGCAAGAAAGATTTACGAGCCTGGCGGCGTGAATTTGCCCCTGATGACGGTAGTAACCGTGTGGCGCGACAATTGTGGTTGTGTTGCCGCATAGTAGAGTAGGTGAGGCCTAGAGTAGGCTTCAAGATGCGGGAACCTCTCGAAAGAGCGAGAGTTTTGTGGCGCCGTTCTGATGAATCGGTGTAATGGCAAGGGTTGCCACCGTAGTCTTTGCGAGTTGATCACCAGAGTTGGTGGACAGTTATTTTTGGTGCCTCAACCCAGTTGGGAGAGGTGTACAGGAGTTACGCGCGTGTTTAAGCAAGTTGCTTAACATTCTGGATTACGCAAGTTAGCGTAGGGGCGTAGGACGCCCAACTGTTTAGGTGCTCATGGAGCACAGGTACGGTTTAGCCAGAGAGAGCTGATTAGGTGGTGTATTAGCCTTTGCCCAGTGTGGCCAGAGTTGATATAGAGAGTTTGGGTCGTGGATTGACGACTTGTTAGTTGATTTTGCTCAGTGGAGCATAGTGGTCGCGTGGCGACGATTAGCGGGTTCGCTTGTGGACGATCCGTGCCTGGACCATGTTTGTGGACTGTGGGCCTGTAGCCCAGTGGGCAGGCGCAGTCAGCTGTGAGAGACAGCGGCCCGAGACCTGATGGCGGGGCATGATAGAGATTTGGTCGGGGCGGTAGTCCGAGCGACGACCCAGGAACGTGAAATGCCACGTGTGAGCCTTGAGGCTGTTAGTACACCGAGAGTGTGTGATATGATCAGACCGTAGTGCTAGGGGTGATCGAGGTTCTGTAGCTCCTAGTGGGAGTGCTGGGGTAGCAATCCTAAGTGTGGATCTACCCGTATGACGATTGGATCTTTGTGCTAGTGAGAGTCATTGTACAGTGTTGGACTAGTTGGGCTATAGGCCCCTATTGGATCGTGGTCTGCGGACCTATTAATAGACCTAGATATCGGGTTAGCTGATAACCCGTGGACATGGAGCGCTTGTAGCGTGTGTGATAGTTGAGGACTCGTGGATTGGCCTTTGCCCTCCACATTAGGCAGCGGAGCGACCGGAAATGCGGTAGATGTAACTAGTTGCAGATGCAACCTCGTTGTGAAAAGAATGATGGCGGAATTAAAGTGAAAATTTCGCAAGTAAAAAACTGGATCATTCGTGGCAATTGAGAGAACAAGTGCTCAACTGTGTCTTTCACCTACTTGGTGAAAGTGGCCAGACACCAGGTATGTGTTTGTCCCTAAATTGCGATAGGGATTCATGAATGAGTTGCTCGTGTAGTCCTGGCGAGCAGGAAATTTGATGCCGGTCACGATATACAGTGAGCCCAGTAGTGAGGGCAAGATTTCCTCCCTCTCGATCAAGTAGGAGTCGAGATGTGATTCAAGTTTCGAGGACGAAACTTATTTTAAGGGGGGTAGAATGTAATGTACCGAATTTTCGGCACATAAATAAATGTAAATAAAGGTGGTATGAAATACTAGTGTAATGAAAGTTGGGGAAGTAAGGAACATTTGGACGCGAGTTGGGCCCAATTCGGGTTAAAATGGAGAGATCTAAAAATTTATTGGAGAAAGGGGGCCCAGATTTTTAGTGGAAAATTCACAGTGTCGGAAAATTCCGAGAAAATTACGGGAGCCCCGTAAATATGTTTTAAGACCACAGAAAAAGTTTCGCGTTGATCGGATGCCTGATAGTGAGAACGGGCTCCGCCAACAGTGTCGGAAAATTCTGAGAAAATTTGGGGAGCTTCGTAATTATGTTTTAAGGCCACAGTAAAAATTTCGGGTTGATAGGATATCCGGATTGCGAGAACGGGGTCTGCCAGCGATTCTGGATACAGCGGGGCTTTTGGTGGCCCAGAAATGGCCAAAAGTGAAAATTCAAAATTTTCTGTGGTAAATTAAGCTGAAATGAAGCCGCCTGTCAAATTTGGCCGGAAACGGACGAAAAATGGACAGAAAATGAAACAAAAATGGATCTCGAGGCGATGGGGACGCGCGGATCGAGGCGAGGGTGGCGTGCTGCGCAAGGCGCGCCTGGCGCTAGTGCGCGCCCGCGTGGCGCGCAGGACGCGCGCCACGTGGCGAGGGGGGCACCGCTTGGACCCGGTGTCACGCCCCGGGGTCGGACTGCGACCCGGGCTCGCCAACAGACCCGCCGTCTGTGCGGAAACTGCCGCACAGACGAAGCGTCCAACCTGCAGAAGAGGTCTAGCTACACAAGTATCAGAGCAAGAAAGAAGCTAAGCCGAAAGAGTAAGCTGCAAACAGGAGTCACTAAGTAAAAGGAAAGGTACAATATCCACAGCCTCCCACAACCGGGTACAACATCACAACTAATACAAAAGTGGAAAACAAAAATACCCGAGGAAACTCAACCACGGACTCAACAGCCGAGAGGGTACTAATCAGCTAAGCCCTTGCCGCGGTCGGAAGACTCCGCACGAACCAACCCAGGAGCGGCCACCTCGGAAGCACCTGCCACACACAGCGGGTGTGAGATCAACTGAAAAGTCAGATCTCAGTGGGTACCGGTATCCAACCCACGGTAGCCCACCAAGTCCCCTGGAAGTCAAACAGATAGATAGATAGATAGATAGATAGATAGATAGATACAGAAAGGAAAGCTATAAATAAATCTATCACTATATGCGGTAATGCAATGCAATATGAAATGACATCTAAAATCATCCACGATGACCACCCGCTCATGCCATTTCCCCCGCAGCCACCTGGTAACTCGGCCAGGGACGAACTCACACCTGGTATCTCGGCCAGGAAAAACCCACCTGGTAGCTCGGCCAGGGCAAACTACCTCCTGGTAACTCAGCCAGGGAACAAAGATTCCCGGTAACTCGGCCGGGAGAAACACCCTCCTGGTAACTCAGCCAGGGGCGTCGAATACCACTATGTATCCCAGAACGAATTCCTAAGAGCATAACTCGTGTCTTGGTCGGAACCATAACCATCGACTCACACGGCTGCTGCGCACTTACCTGACATTCCCAGGACACATCACCCTTGCATTTGCAAGTCAAATGGACATTCCGTAGCACTCTCGGAGGAAACCAACCCACCTGCGAAGAGGTCGCAAAAACGTGCGCAAAATAGAAGTCCCGGTGCGATCCTACAGCTCGAAGTAGTACAATGTGCACCGCCGACCACGATATCAGGCCAACACTAAGTCACACTGTAAAATCGGAGAAAACCGGGGTCAGAAGGAAAAACCCAAGATAACGACCCGCCCTCAAGCAGCGGAAAACCCAACCGGCGACGACGAACGTCGGGCGTTGCGCGGAACGCCCCCTCGCGCAACCGCCACGTCGCGTCGCCGGGCCGCAACCCAGCAGCCCAGGGCAGCCCACGGCTGCGCAGTCCAACGCACGCTCCGCGTGGAGACGGCCAGCTGCGCGGCCGTAGCGCCGCGCGGCCCCAAAACTGCCCGCGCAAGGCCCTGCAGCGCCGCGCGCCTGGCGCGCGGCCTGTAGGGCCGCGGGGCCCAAGGGGCCGCCGCGCGGCCCTCTGCAGTGCCGCGCGCCTGGCGCGCGGCCTGCAGGGCCGCGGGGCCCAAGGGCCGCCGCGCGGCCCTCTGCAGTGCCGCGCGCCTGGCGCGCGGCCTGCAGGGCCGCGGGGCCCAAGGGGCCGCCGCGCGGCCCTCTGCAGTGCCGCGCGCCTGGCGCGCGGCCTGCAGGGCCGCGGGGCCCAAGGGGGCACCCGCGCGGTGCCCTGCAGTGCCGCGCGCCTGGCGCGCGGTCTGCAGGGCCGCGGGGCCCAAGGGGCACCCGCGCGGTGCCCTGCAGTGCCGCGCTGCAGGGCCGCGGGGCCCAAGGGGCACCCGCGCGGTGCCCTGCAGTGCCGCGCGCCTGGCGCGCGGTCTGCAGGGCCGCGGGGCCCAAGGGGGCACCCGCGCGGTGCCCTGCAGTGCCGCGCGCCTGGCGCGCGGTCTGCAGGGCCGCGGGGCCCCAGGCCAGCCCGCGCGGCACCCCAGCAGTGCCGCGCGCCTAGCGCGCGGCCTGCGGTGCCGCGCGGCACGGGGCCGCCCGCGCGGCATCCCTGCAGTGCCGCGCGCCCAGCGCACGGTCTGCAGGGCCGCGCGGCCTCCTCCCCGCCGCACGATCAAGCCGCCCGGCGCGCTGCTGCTTAACCAAGCAGCAGCGCGCACGCTGCGCGCGGCGCACAAGCGCGTCCGCGCAGCGGCGACACCGGCAACACAGCCGGCACGGCTGACGCGCCCCCGACAGCAAGAAGGAAAAAGAAAAGAAGAAAATAAAAGAGAAGATGGGGGAAACCAAAATCCAAAGTGACATTAACAAAAAGGCTACCAACCTCGCTAATGCCGCTCCACAAGGCGCGTTCGGCTCCACCCGCCGCAGCAAGGGAAGGACCTAAGAACCCTCACCAACTCCTTCTTCTTCTTCCTCTTCTCACTTTCCTCTCCTTTGCTTCAGACCCCTTTGCTTCAGACCACCAAGCTGGGAGATGGTTGGTGAGGTGGCTCGAAAGAGAGAGAGTGAGAGGGGGTTAAATAAAGTGAAGAGAATTAATTTCACCCACCCTCCACTAATTATAACACCCAGCCACTCAATTAATTAAGCCCACCTCAGCCAACTACACCCTCTCCACCAACAGCAAGCAAAGGCAACATAACATCAAAAATTAATTAAAACAATTAAATAATAAAATAATCAAAAGGGGTCACGATAACTCACTTTTCGACCCCGGCACCTCCGCCGCCGCCCGGAACCACCCGAACACCGCTGTAAATCGAAAATACACGCGCTCACGCCTTTTTCCAGTCAAAAGGCTCGTCGGTGGAGTCAGAAAGCTCATCCCAAAAACCGGTACTCTACACCCGGTGCGCGCCCCCCTTCGTGGTGAACCGCCATTTGGCGGGTTCCCATTGGGGGGACCCGTGGACCCGGTCCACGGGCCACCCCCCCCACTCTCCCTTCTCTTCTCTTTTTTCTTTTTCTTTTCTTCTTCTTCTTCTTCCTCCCCGCAGACCCTTCCTCTTCTCCTTCCATTTTTGTCCAACCGAGCTTCGAGTGAGGGAGAGAGAGAGAGAGATAGAGAGAGAAGAAAAGAAAAAAAAAAAAAAGGGATTTTGTGGGGCAAGCGAGCGCGCCGTGAACCTCGTGGAGCGCGCGAGGCGTTCCAAAACGCCGATGGACAGCGCGACTGTACGAGGTAACGTTATTTTCACGATATTTTTAGCATAATTTTTATGCCTTCTTTGGGTTTAGATTTGACCCTATTACCATATTGCGTGTTAGAAAACAAGTTATACTGCGCCGTTTTGCTGAGCGGACTGCCGGGGGCAGTTTTGGCGCGCCTCGTTTTGCGTGCCGGTTGATTTAACGCGCACCATTTTGCGTGCCGATCCTAATATTATGCATCGTTTCTCGTGCAGGGTTGGAAAAGACGGGCACCGTTTTGCGTGCAGATTTAAGGTACGTGCATCATTTTGCGTGCCGGTTGTGTTGTCGCGCATCGTTTTGCGTGCACTCTCTAATATTATACACCATTTTTCGTACAGGGTTAGAAAAACATGCAACGTTTTACGTGCAACCCTACAGTAGACCGTGCACCGTTTTGCGTGCAGATTCGAGTTACGTGCACCGTTTTGCGAGCCGGTTGATTTAACGCGCACCGTTTTGCGTGCAGACTAAAATGACGCGCACTGTTTTGCGTGCGAGTTTTTAGTGACGTGCATCGTTTTGCGTGCAGGTTTGGTGGACGTGCACCGTTTTACGTGCAGACTCGAGAGAAGTGCATCGTTTTGCGTGCAAGTTCGAGGAGACAAGTGAAATCGCGCGGAGACCAATTGCAAGTGTCTACAAGCAATTGTGTACACTACAAGGTGGGAAATTCTGCCGAAATTGGGTGACCTCTCCCCTTGCTCCTTTGCTTTTCGATTTGAAGCATGATAGTAGCCTGTTAGAGGCGTTAGGTAATTATGAATAAGATTGCATGTTTAAAGGAACACAGATGAAAAGAGCAACTGTTGGTTGCCAATAACAGATGATATATGTGCATGTGTAGACAAATTTAGAGGAAAAGTGATATTTATGATTTATCCACAACAGGGGATAAATTTGTATGTGTAGATGGACACAGATGATAAATGCAACGATCCGTTGCCAAAAGGAGATAATTCATTTTCATGTGCAAAAAGGACTTAGAGGATAAATATTATTTTTATGATGGATATGAAAATAATTGCATGCGTAGAAATGAGTAATTACTTGATGACTGTGATCATGTTAGGGTACAACCCTAGGAATCATGTGATATAAGGAAACAGAACTTGTTGGTAGTAAGACTAGGAGAAAACCTAGTTTAGGGGTTTGACGAGTGACATCAACTTAGGAGTTATCCTAGGAAGGATGAGTGGCATGGTCTTAGGTGATAACCTAAGGACACTGGATAGAGTGATCAACATAGAGTCAGAAAACTCTAGGGTGTATATGACATGGAACTTAGGTAAAGAGAACCTAAGGAGAACTAGTGTTCAACATAGAGTCAAGGAACTCTAGGATGAGTATGACATGGAACTTAGGTAAGGAAACCTAAGGTGAACTAGAGGTCAGCATAGAGTCATGGAACTCTAGGACAAGTATGACATGGGACTTAGGTAAAGGGAACCTAAGTTGAGCTAGAAGAGTTTAAACTCACAGACAGGAAATAGAGTCAAGTTGACTCTAGGATTCAGTAAGGAATCAGGAGGATGGAAAAGGTGGATCAAGTGTGGAGATATGAAAGGGAAAACAGAAAAGTAGAGTCAATGTAATTCTAAGATAACAGTGGAACATGGAATTAGAGTCAGTGTGACTCTAAGTTAATGGTGAAGCAGGAAAACATAGTTTAGTTAACTCTAGGATTCAGTGAGGAATTAGAAATGTGGGATGAGATCCCCAGTTTAAAGAGTTGATCAAATATAACCCTAGAAGGTCATACGGTGTCTGGGCAAATGGATAATAACTTTAACTTCAATTTGAGTTAACGAAATAAAAGAGAAATGTTTAAGAGTCCAGGAGACTCTCTAGTTATCCTTATGGCAAGACCTAGGATAAGAGGAAAAAATTGTTGCTAAAAGGCAAAGATTAAAAGCAAGCTAAAAGTGGCTAAAAGCATAAAGAAAATGTAATTGGCGCCTTCGAATTTGAGACTCGTCAAGTGGAGCAGGACTCCCTGGGCAGCGACCCGTCGGACGAGGTACTTTCGAATGGCTAAAAGTGAAAGCAAGGAGCTAAATGCTCAAAGAAAAGAGAAAGTGATTTGCCAGTGGCAAAAAGGGAGCTATAAGCCTGAATAAGAAAGGAAAGCAAGTGTTCAAAGGCAAAGAGGCTAAGAACTAAAGTAGAAAGAAAAGAAAGAAAATATAAAAATATAAAATGGGCGTACCTTCGGGGGTGAAACGTAGATCTTGTCGGAGCCATGGGCAGTGTCCCTCTCCCGAGCAGTGACCCGTATGACAAGTTCCCCGTTGGGCGGGGTAACACTTGCGGGTGTTATCGGCAACCTTAGAAATCTTATCTTATGGTAGCAAGACTACCGGGCTCGGGCCCGTTGGATAAGAATTTCCGAGGGTTAACTTGAACTAAAGCACCAGAATCTAAAGAATAAAGAAAAATAGAGTGGCCAAGGTGGCCGGGTTAGTTGGACCCTGTATTCAGCGGCATAGTGGCCGAGTTGGTGCTTAGCAGCCTAGTGTGGCTAGACAGAGTAGTGCTGGGTAGATGGTTATACACAGATAGTGTAGTGATATGTTATATTGCATTGCTGCATTTTGATATTGAGGATTTAGTTTCCTAGCACTATTATTATTGCTTCCATTGGACCAAGTGGTGTAGGACACTTTTTCTCGGTGGTTGAACCCACTGGGAACTCAGATGAAGTTCTCACACCCCTTGGGTGACTCCCCCCACAGGTAAAGGGAATGGATGCAGCGGTCGAGACGGATCAGATGCAGACAGTGAGGCATACGACAGGGGCAAGGGCCCAGCAGCATGGTGACCTAGAGGGTCTAGCAGAGGTATCCCATTTATGTATTTCTTGAGTGAACCTTGTATAGTGAGGAATTTATGTAAAGGAAATGTAATAATTTTATTTGCAAGTTCAGAAATGTAAAGTGTAGTAAGTTTAATTTATGGTTCACTCCTGTATGCTTTCATTTCCGCATTAACTATTCGTTATTCAATGAAAGTTTTAAATTTATAGTGATTTTTAGTGCTCTAATATACAGCTTTCGCATACACTGGTTGTGTTATTATGGATGTTACCGTTCCTTTCGGGTAGAAACAGGTCTTACTCGATTGGCGGGTCTGTTGGCGTGCCCGAACCGTACAAATTGGCGGACTCGGGGCGTGACACACATAGTCTTTTATGATATGATTACTCGATGGAGTAGGGGGCTATATCTATGTGCGGGTATTATTATGATCATTCTGTTGATGGACCCTGGATTGTGGACAGGTTTAGTTCTTTTGGGATTCCGGCATGTTGTTTATTCCTAAAGGATCTATTATTTTGCTTTACCCCCTTTTATTTCCTTGAGGACATTTGTATGGTTGTATGGTCATGTAGTTAGGCCATCTTTTACTGCTGCACTACTTATGGGAACTTGACTTAGGAGAAACCATGCTTTTCCTTTCTCTGCCTTTGCTAGTCAAGTGTGTTGGGTTATGTATAATAGGATCTAAATAGGGGAAAAAACACCTAGAGGGGGGTGAATAGGTGTAAACAATAAACAATCAAAAATCTTTGCGATATAAAACCCAATGCGGAAAAAAATAAATAACACGCAGAGATTTTTACGTGGAAAACTCCAAACCGGAGTAAAAAACCACGGGACTGATAACACGGTGAAATCCACTAGAATTAAACACGTACAAGGTGATATACCGTACTCACAGACGACTCAACCTTTTCCATACGCTCCTAGTTGATCTTCTCCGCTCGCTCCACGACGCTTCTCGAATCCACGATCTGCGTCCAACGCTGAATCCACGGCGTCCAACGTCGAGTCCACGACGTCCGACCGAATCCACGGTCTTCACCCAGTAGCACGCTTCGAATCCACGAACGTACCTCGCTCCGAATCCACGAGAGCGGTTGCACCTTGAATCCACAAGGCCACGCGAGTCCACGCGCCGATTTTGGGGTAAATCGTTGTTTTTTGGGTGGTGATGATCCGCCGAATACTTAGATTAGAAATATATCGGAAATACCATCTAAGTATTCATTGATTTGATTCTACTCAAAATGTGAGCATGAAAACCTAGAATCAAATCAATCAATATAGATGAAGAAACATAAGATAGAATCTATGATTTCCTTTCTTCTCTATATGTGGATCTTCGGCCGTATAAAAGATGACGGCTTTTAGGTTTAGCGGCTTCTTTTTGGATTATGTGGATTAGCCCTAGAAAAAGAATCATAGGGTCTATTTATAGGTTAGAAACCCTTGGAAAAAGATAAGGATCAAAAACTATCTTTTTCTGAAATTTTACATGACGACGATCCGGATCGGAGTTCGGCGATCCGGATTGCAGTAGCGAGAAAAACAGTTTCCAGAAAAACGAAGGTTCGGGATCCGGATCGAAGTGTCTGATCCAGATCGTTCATACAGTTCACCAAACAGCAACGTTCAGGATCCGGATTGCAAAGCCTGATCCGGATCGCTCAAATAAAATGGTAAACCCAGTGTTCGGGATCCGGATCAAGGAAGGCTACGATCCGGATTGAACTGGTGTATGAACGAACAACCTTCGGGATCCGGATTGAACAGTCTGATCCGGATCCTGAACATGTCCCATGTCCAGTTTTTGATATTTATGCAATTACAAGTTCATCCAAGTGTTTCTACACTATAAGAAGTATTCGGATCACCAAAGATATTAAGTTAAACATACCTGATCCTTTTGAATTCTTCTTTCTTGAGATTGAGTTATATGATCCAACCTTCTTTACCTTCAATCTTCAAGACTTAACCGAATTCACGAAATACGCCAACTTAAATTCCGTAACAATCTCTCCCTTTGGCGGTTTCGTGACAAAACATAGATCCACTCAAGAAAATTCAAAAAGATATTTTTGTTGCTATCACCATACAACAAAAATTTACAATGGAGATCCAAAATAAAATACATGAGTTAAACTCCTAAAACAGACTCTAGACTTAGACATCTGTACTCTCTGCAAAAGAAATCATTCTTGACAAAAGAAATTGTTAGATACCTCAAGAATTTTATATCATTCAAAAACCACATACAGAGAAGAAGTTTATACTCATTTATACTTACCATGACATTTATACATTCAGATATGTAAATTGATCACAGTTAAAAACCAACATATCTTCTATGCAATCAAAATCCAAATGTCATGTTAGTGAACATCAACTTGTTAGTTATATTACATGCCCAAATAGTTAGTCGAATAGTTAGTCGAGGCATGCATTCAAACACAAATGAAAACCGAAGGTTGAAGTTCTACTTACCTTTCAAGTTGAGGTTATACTTACCTCCATAGTTTCAAGTTTCTCACAAACATTTGTATCATTGTTTATACTTCTCTCTCCCCCTTTTTGTCACAAAAGTTAGCCAAAAATTACCAAAATGGAGAGAATAGTTAACAGTTCAAGTACCAAAAGTTTGAGAGTTAAAAACTAAAAACTAAAACTTAAAAAACCTGCACAAGAGAAGGATTAAAAATCTGCATAAGAAAAAGAAATTAGAAGGATACGGATTATTCAGACTCATCTGAACTGATACAGCCGAGAATTTGGAAGATTTTCTTTAATCGCTTGTTCATTGATGACTGATTCTTGTTGACCTTCTTTATTTCTTCCTTTACCTCAATAAGTTCATTTGATATACGTTCTTGCTCGTTGGAGAGCCTTTGCTGTTCTTTATAGATTGAGGTAACTGATGCATCATCATCAGAAGTTGATGGAGGTGCTCGTTGTGCTGCATGTGCTGGTTGGACTGGAGGAGTTGCTGCCGGTGCAGAGGTTGTTGCTTGTTGTTGTTATGCTCGTTGTCGGTGAGGAGGTAATATGGGCTCATCTTGCTTTGTCGAGAGAGACTTTACAATTGTTGTCTCATTGATCGTTCCTAGACTGTGCATGTAGGAACTCGCACTTGTGTCAGCTTTAAATTTGCGAAGAACGCGCATGATGATCATTGGATAAGGTAGTCTCTCTGAAGGGTGAGCATGTTCCACATAGCGAGCCATCCTCGCCCAGATGATGTAAGGAATGTTTAAGTTTGCTCCCATTGCTGCTGTGGGGTTTCCAAGAAGATAAAGGAATAACATCCTATCCCACCGAAGAACCTTCGTGTTCATATTTGGAAGGACGTTATAGCAAACAACGAAGTTTAAGTAGCGATACTCAGGTCGTAGCTCTTTTGAAAAGACTGAGTTTCCTGCTGACAGAGTATCGGGCAGACAGATGCCATCAACTACCACTCTCCAGGAGTTGGTGTTGAAAATTTGATTCTTCAGATAATGAGCGCCATCAGCTCGGGCCTTCATCCCTAATACCTCTCCAATCAGTTGAGGGGTTACTTTAATCTTAACATTCTTGACCAATGTTTGAAAGTCTCGACGTCCGCTTTCCTGATCAACGAGATAGCAAGCATTTTGATAGAACATCCTCACTGAGTGAAGACAATACCCAGTGGACTCGGGGAAATCGCAAATGGGAGCAAGACCTGTCTGGTCATACAGAGTCCCAAATGCCGGAGATCTTTCCTTCAAGGCTTTGACATTAACATGCCTTTCGCCAATGCATTCCCTATTTTCAAAGTCCTTTATCCTAGCAGAGCTGATAAAGTCTTGTGGAGGTGCTTGGCTATCAACTGGTTGCTCAATGGAAATTCCTCAAGCACTCCCTCTTTTGCGAGCAACACTTTTTCTTCTTGTCTTCCTAGAAGTTTCTTCCATTGGAGCTTTGCCCTTTTCAGCAGCAGTAGGCGGAGCCTTTGATGTTTCCGCAGGCGCTTTTCCTTTTGAAGCAGTGGGTGCTGTTGCTTCAACTTGCAACTCATCCCAATCAATTGATTCCGTTTCAGATTCAGTATCGGAATCATCTTTAGTTTTCTTCGCTTTCTTAGCCCTCTTGGGCTTGACAGTGTCTCTCGTATGTACCATAGCAGCTAGAAGAAAAATGATCCAGGTGATCACCATTGCTATTGGTTTCTTGTGAAAAGAAATCCTGTGAGCAACAACTCAAGAACACGAAAAAATTGTCAATTTTCAAAAATTAGAAAAATTGTACCCAAACAATCATTATCGTGTAGAGAGACTAAGAATCAAATTAGTTTTGCAAAAAGAATTTTAAAAATAGATCAATCGCATGATTTTCGAAAATTCCCATTATATGCCCTAAAACCGAAATTTTTGAAATCGAAGGCCAAAAATTCGTTTATCTTGAGAATACCTAGCATATAATCAAAACTAATCTACCAAGAGTTCTTATTTCAAAATAAATTTGATCAAAAACCATCCACAAACGAAATAGATACAAGAATTTCATCACGTTTTGAGGAAAAATATGAAAAACTGTGAAAAACCGAGATTTTGATCAATAAAACTTACTTGGAGTCGAAGAACTTAAGTTTGAAAGCTTCCTAGATGGATGAATTCTAGAGAGAGAAGCTCTGGAGACTTTGGAACAAAAGATTGGAGTAAAAGAAATCAAAACCCTTTTGTTCTATATAAAACCCTAGCCGCGATCCGGATCAGTTCGTGATTACGATCCGGATCGGCTACCTGCAGAGAAAATCTGCGTTCGGGATCCGGATCGGCAAGTCCAATCCGGATCGTCTGTCCGCAGAAGAATATCTGCGTTCGGGATCCGGATCGGCAGGTCCAATCCGGATCGGCTCCAACTTTTTCTTTAGAAAAATTTCAGAGAAATTCTAGAAAAACCAGAAAAAGATTGTAAGCACTTTTGTGTATCAACTTTAAATGAAAATCATCGTTTCATACAACAAGAAATAGATTATGCCAAATCTATCAATAACATCCAACAAATGAAACGAAAATTTATAAAAATTAAATCCCTTAAAGTTGAACAACTTCAATTACATCTAACTTGATCTTATGAGTAATGCCTTTATCAAATCATCAATTCGGTAAAGAAAATGAAATACAAAGATCAATAGATGTCTAAAATCCCAGATAAGTTAGATAATATATCTAGTCAATTTATTGAAGAGAGTGGCTCTTTGAGCATCTTTCATTAAAATTCCCACCTTATACCAACCTTAAAATTTTGACAGAGTCAAGTATTTCAACATGCATTTTATTTAATCAAACTTGAAAAACCTTGCTTGGTATACATGTGGTAGCTGCACACAGTACTCGGACGACCGAGGTGGTAGCTCTTTCCTCCATGTGGTGGTAGTTTTCACACTCCTCATTGGGATGTAACTCTTTCCACATCTTTTGAGTATACTACTTTTTCTTTGACTCCCCCTCAATTGGCTATCAATTATTTAAGATATAAAGTATTCAGCCAAATATTGATCTCGATTTCATACTCGACTAAACAGTCAAATAAGATAAAAACTATACCAAGAGATCATCGAGAGAGAAATTGACTTTGATCAAAACAAAGATGAGTTAATTGACATAAATGATCATTGCATCAAATGAAATATTATGATATCTAAAGCATAATAGATTTCTAAATATATAAAAGGATGCAGTTAAAGTCAATCAAAACTAATGCTCAATTAATGTTCTATGTCAAAGCATAGATGATGAACAAAAACACAAAAACAAAACCTAACCTAAACAAAAGTTTCAAAAAGAGGTTATTTCAAGGAAAGCATTCCAATTGCTTTACGCAAATGAATAAAACGTTTTTGATCCAAAGGTTTTGTTAAAAAGTCAGCTAATTGATCTTCAATTGAAATGTAGGAAATTTGAAGAATAACTAGCTCTCTAAGAAAATGATATCTAAGTTCAATGTGTTTTGTTCTAGAGTGCAACACAGGGTTTTTTGAAATGTTTATAGCACTAGTGTTGTCACATAAAACAGTTACCGAAGTTGCTGAAATCCGGAAGTCGCTCAACACGCTTTTCATCCAAATGAGTTGAGTTGAACAACTACCCGCTGAGATGTATTCCGCTTCGGCAGTCGAGAGTGCAATGCAGTTTTGCTTTTTACTATGCCATGCAACAAGACAATGGCCAAGATAAAAACATGCACCACTCGTACTTTTTCGATCATCCACAGATCCTGCCCAATCGGCATCTGAGTATCCAATAATATCTAGACTTGTTCCCATAGGATACCAAATTCCGAAATTAATGGTTCCTTTGATGTACCGGATGATCCGTTTCATCACCGCTTTCAGGTCAACCTCCTTTGGTGCTGATTGATATCTCGCGCAAATCCCAACACTAAAGGATATATCCGGGTGACTAGCTGTGAGGTAAAGTAGACTTCCAATCATGCTGCGATAAAGTTTCTCGTCTACATTCTCACTAAGAGATTCACTTCCTAATCCTTTATTGCTAGTTCCCATAGGAGTAGGAAAATCTTTAGAATCTTCTAATCCGAATTTCTTTACCAACTCCTTTGCATACTTGGATTGACACAGATGGATGCCTTCACCATTTTGTTTCACTTCCAATCCAAGAAAGTATGTCAGTTTGCCCATCATAGACATCTCAAATTCGCTTTCCATGGTTTCTGCGAATTTAGAAGCATCATTATCCTTTGTTGCTCCAAACACAATGTCATCGACATAGATTTGTGCAACAATGAAGTTATTTTGATAATGCTTCACAAAGAGAGTCCTGTCTGCTCCCCCTCGAGTATAGCCCTTCTCCAAAAGGTGCTTTGTCAACCTTTCGTACCACGCTCGCGGTGCTTGTTTTAAACCGTAAAGAGCCTTTTTCAAACGAAAAACATGGTTAGGTAGTTTACAGTCTACAAAACCTTTCAGTTGAGCCACATAAACTTCTTCATTTAAAAACCCATTTAAAAACGCGCTCTTAACGTCCATTTGAAAGAGTTTTATTTTAAAGTGACAAGCAATAGCGAATAAGATACGAATGGACTCGAGTCTAGCTACAGGGGCGAACGTTTCATCAAAGTCTATACCTTCTATTTGAGAGTAGCCTTGAGCAACTAAACGTGCTTTGTTCCTGATGATGGTACCATCCTCATTTTTCTTGTTCTTGAAAATCCATTTAGTACCGATCACATTGTGTTGCTTCAGAGGCGTCGTTAATTCCCAGACTTTGTTGCGTTCAAACTGATGGAGCTCTTCCTGCATTGCTTCAATCCAGTAGTCATCCTGAAGAGCTTCATCGACATTCTTTGGTTTGATCATGGAAACGTAACAAGCGAATCCACAAACCAACTGTCTCCGAGTTTTGACTCCTTCTTGTGGGTCTCCAATGATGTTTGATTCAGGATGATCCTTGGAGATGCGTAACGTTTGATGTAATGGAGTACTCGGAGGTACATGAGATGATTCCTGCACATCAGATAAACTTGAAGAACCATTAGGTGCATCATTAATATTGGAAGTATTATCATGAGAAGATGCACTTACAGGAGTATCATCATCAAGAGAGATATCAGGGGTAGATTTATCAGATGCAAAGTGGAAAGCTTCATCTACTTTAACATTTATAGATTCTACGATCGTTTTAGATTCCAAGTCAAATACCCGATATGCTCTACTATTTGTAGAATACCCCAAGAAAATCCCTTCGTCACTTCGAGAGTCAAACTTTCCAAGATTTTCGCGGTCACGTAAAATGTAACACTGACTCCCGAAGATACGAAAATATTTGATGTTGGGTTTCTACAACACCACAGTTCATATGGTGTATTTAACGTTCCCCGGGCGCAAATAAACTCGATTAATAACATAGATTGCAGTGTTCACAACTTCAGCCCAAAAATGTAGCGGTAAATTCCGGCTATGAAGCATAACACGTGCCATCTCTTGAACAACCCTATTTTTGCGCTCGACAACACCATTCTGTTGAGGTGTATAGGGTGCTGAGAATTCATGCTTAATGCCGTTGGAAGTGCAAAAATCAATGAATTTAGAGTTTATGATTCTCCACCTCTATCACTTCTAACACGAATGATCTTTTCATTCTTTTCAATCATAATACGAAGGCAAATCTCGTGAAAAGAATCAAAAGTATCAGCTTTCTCTTTTAAAAATGCTACCCATGAATACCGAGAGAAAATCATCAACCAATAAGAAAATATACCATTTACCTCCCAAGGATGGTTGACGTGTCGGCCCCATAAGATCCATATGCAATAATTCCAAGGGTCGTTTGGTACCGACGTGATTCAAGGATGAAAGAAGAATTCACCTTTGCGTACCCAAACCTTTCGAGTTTTGGTGTACGTCAGAAATGATTGTGAAGTTGATACCTTTGGTGAAAGCGTCTTGTTTGATCCGTCGCTTTTCCTTGACGTCGTCGTCTTGTTTGATGAACTACCGAGGCTTTTTCCTTTCGAATAATTTGTATTTGCTTTCCGAGGAATTACCTTTTTGTGTAGTCGTTGCAAGATGTGCTTGAGTTGACCGTTTGCTCCCATCCTTGCAATTTCTCCTTATGTGCCCTGCAATACCACAACGAAAACATACCTTAGTGCTTGACGATCCCGAGGAGGGTGAAGTAGGCGTGTTGTCGTTGCTTGTCGTTTTTTCCGGTGTCGGAGGAGGAGATACCGACTGGGCACAAAGACTGTCCCAACCGAACTAAAATTGTCTTCAGTTCGATTGTATCCGAGGCCGAACTTGTTTGATTGACCAAGACCAAGAAGCTTATCCAACTTACTCCTTCCTGATGAAAATCGCTGTAAGTCATCCTTGAGTTGGAGAATGGTCTCTGTCATTTCCAATTTTCCTGTCGAGCCTCGCCGTTGAGCTTCAAGAAGTAATTCGCTTTGTTCACCATATCTATATAATTCTTCTCGAATTGCTCATTGGACTCTTGAAGGAAACATTTGCTTTTATCAGATTATCCCTTTCCACTTCAAGATCGGTCGAGAGAGAAGTTACCCTTTTTAGTTCTTCTTCGAGATCCTGCAATCTCCCTCTCAACCCTTGTTTTGCTTAGCCAGTTTCTTTGAATCCCTCAAAAGTCTGTGGTAGGCTAGAGCAAAATCTTCACCTTCCGAATCATCCGATTCATTGTCCGTTGCAATCTTTTCAACAGTGGAGTTGGACAATGACTCGGATGTACTTGCCATTAAGCACATGAAGGGTGAAGATGTGGACGCGTGGAACGCTGTTGCGTTGTCTTCTCATCACTTGACGATGACTCATTTGACGATGAGGTGTCATCCCAAGTGACGGCTTGCATCGCTTTCTTCTTCTTGTGACGGATTCTTATTTGGACATTCCGTTGAGATATGGCCGTACCCCTCGGCACTTGAAGCATTGGACTTGTCCTTCTGTGCTTTTCTTATCCTTAGAAAAACCCTCGTGCTTTCTTGACTTGTAACTTGAAGAACCCTTGCCTTTCTCCACTTTCGAGGATGGAGTTGTGCTTGAATTACCCCTTCGAAAATTTCGGCGAAACTTCCTTGTCAAGAGAGCGAGCTGCTTCTCAAAGTCCTCCATAGATAGGTTCTCGTCATCGCCTGAGGAGGATGAATCCGCGTCTTCTTCTTTGTGTGTTTTCAACGCATAACCTGAAGACTTAGAAGAGGATGCCTTTCCCGAGAATAGTTAGTAGGAAATGTCATTTCATAAGTTTGTAAAGAACCAACTAATTCTTCTACACGGATTTCGTCCGGTGTTTAATAGTTTCAATGGCGGTAACCTTGGAACGAAATCTTTCAGGAAGAGTTCTTAGATTTTTCTTACAATTTAAATTCTGGAATCTTCTCTCCCAAGTTAGCACATGAGTTTACGATGTCTTGCAATCGTGTAAATAGTCTGTGAAAGATTCATTTTCTGCTGCCATGAAAATAGAGTCAAACTTGCTCGTAAGCATTTGCAGTTTCTGAATCTTCACAAGGTTAGTTCCTCATCGTAACTTGAAGAACATCCCAGATTCTTTCGCAGTCTCACATGCCGAGACGCGAGAGAACTCTGTTTGAGAAAGCATTAAATAAAGCATTAATTCCCTGTGCATTGTAAGAAGATGATCATCTCTTCCTTGGTCCATTTCGACCTAGGTTTGATGGTGCGAACATCACCAATAAATTCAGTTGGATTAGACCATCCTAATTCAATTGATTGCCACACCCGTTCGTCGATGGAAATTTAAAAGGCTTTATCCGTACTTTCCAGTACGGCAAT
>CM055067.1:22703796-22848887 GCA_029204045.2 Tillandsia leiboldiana
TATCACTTATTTAAATATAAAGTATTCACCAAAAATTGATCTCATTTCATACTCGACTTAATTGTCAAATAAGATAAAAACTAAACCAAGAGATCATTTAAGAGAGAAATTGACTTGATCAAAAAAGATGATTTAATTGACATAAATGATCATTGCATCAAATAATTATTATGATATCCAAAGCATAATAAATTTCTAAATATAACGAAAAGATGCTATTAAAGTCAATAATACACATGCTCAATTAATGTTCTATGTACAAACATAGATATATATGACAAAAACGCAAAACAAAACCTAACCTAAGCAAAAGTTTCAAAAAGAGGTTATTCAAGGAAAGCATTCCAATGCTTTACGCAAATGAATAAAACGTTTTGGATTCAAAGGTTTTGTTAAAATGTCAGCTAATTGATCTTCAGTTGAAATATAGAAATTTGAAGAATACTTGATTCAACTAGCTCTCTTAGAAAATGATATCTAAGTTCAATGTGTTTTGTTCTCGAGTGCAACACAGGGTTTTTTGAAATGTTTATAGCACTTGGTTGTCACAAAGAATTGTTACCGAAGTTGCTGAAATTCGGAAGTCGCTCAACACAGTTTCATCCAAATGAGTTGGGTTGAACAACTACCTGCTGAAATATATTCCGCTTCGGCAGTCGAGAGTGCAATGCAGTTTTGCTTTTTACTATGCCATGCAACAAGGCAATGGCCAGATAAAAACATGCACCACTCGTGCTCTTCCGATCATCCACAGATCCTGCCCAATCGGCATCTGAATATCTATAATGTCAAGCGTTGTTCCCATAGGATACCAAATTCCGAAATTCAAAGTTCCTTTGATGTAACGGATGATCCTTTTCACCGCTTTCAGGTGAACCTCCTTTGGTGCTGATTGATATCTCGCGCAATCCCAACACTAAAGGATATATCCGGGCGACTAGCTGTAAGATAGAGTAGACTTCCAATCATGCTGCGATAAAGCTTCTCGTCTACACTCCACTAAGAGATTCACTTCCTAATCCCTTATTGCTAGTTCCCATAGGAGTCGGAAAATCTTTAGAATCTTCTAATCGAATTTCTTTACCAACTCCCTTGCATACTTGGATTGACACAAATGGATGCCATCATCATTTTGTTTCACTTGCAATCCAAGAAAGTATGTCAGTTCCCCTCATGGACATCTCAAATTCGCTTTCCATGGTTTCAGCGAATTTAGAAGCATCATTGTCTCTAGTTGCACCAAATACAATGTCATCGACATAGATTTGTGCCACAATGAAATTATCCTGATAATGCTTCACAAAGAGAGTCCGTCTGCTCCCCCTCGAGTGTAGCCCTTTTCCAATAGGTGCTTTGTTAGCCTTTCGTACCATGCTCGCGGTGCTTGTTTTAGACCGTAAAGAGCCTTTTTAAACGAAAAAATGGTTAGGTTGTTTTATAGTCTACAAAACCTTTCGGTTGAGCCACATAACTTCCTCATTTAAAAACCCATTTAAAAATGCGCTCTTGACGTCCATTTGAAAGAGTTTGATTTTAAAATGACAAGCAATAGCGAATAAAATACGAATGACTCGAGTCTAGCTACGGGGCGAACGTTTCATCAAAGTCTATACCTTCTATTTGAGAGTAGCCTTGGAAACTAAGTGTGCTTTATTCCTGATGATGGTACCATCCTCGTTCTTCTTATTCTTGAAAATCCATTTAGTACCAATCACGTTGTGTTGCTTCGGAGGCTTTGTTAATTCCCAGACTTTGTTTCGTTCGAACTGATGGAGCTCTTCCTGCATAGCTTCAATCCAGTAGTCATCCTGAAGAGCTTCATCGATGTTCTTTGGTTCAATCATGGAGACGTAGCATGCGACTCCACAAACCAACTGTCTCCGAGTTCTAACCTTCTTGTGGGTCTCAATAATGTTAGATTCCGGATGATCCTTGGAGATGCGTAACGTTTGCGGTAACGGAGTAGTCGGAGGTACATGTGATAATTCCTGCACATTAGATACACTTGAAGAACCATTAGATGCATCAACTTTATTGAAAGAGTTATTACGAGAAGATGCACTTACAGGAGTATCATCATCTAGAGACATATCAAGGGTAGATTTATCAGATGCAAAGTGGAAAGCTTCATCTACTTTAACATTTATAGATTCTATCATCGTTTTAGATTCCAAGTTAAATACCCGATATGCTCTACTGTTAGTAGAATAACCCATGAAAATCCCTTCGTCGCTCGAGAGTCGAACTTACCAAGGTTTTCGCGATCACGCAGAATAAAACATCGACTCCCAAAGATACGAAATATTTGATATTCGGTTTTCTACTAAACCACAGCTCATATGGTGTATTTAAGTTCCAGGGCGCAAATACACTCGATTAATTACATAGACAGCGGTGTTCACAGCTTCAGCCCAAAAATAACGGTAAATTCCGGCTATGAAGCATCACACGCGCCATCTCTTGAACAACCCTGTTTTTGCGCTCAACAACCATTCTACTGAGGTGTATAGGGTGCTGAGAATTCATGTTTTATCCCATTGGAAGTGCAAAAATCAATGAATTTAGAATTAATGAATTCTCCATCTCTATCACTTCGAACACGAACGATCTTTTCATTTCTTTCATTCATAATACGATGACAAACCTCATGAAAAGAGTCGAAAGTATCCGCTTTCTCTTTTAAAAAAGTTACCAATGAATACCTAGAGAAATCATCAACCAAAAGAAAATATACCATTTACCTCCCAAGATGGTTGACGAATGGCCCCATTAATCCATATGCAGTAATCCAAGGGCCGTTTGGTGCCGACGTGGTTCAAGTTCTTGTGTGCAACTCTTGATGTTTTCCCTTTTGACAACCACCACACACAATGTTTCTTTAAATAAAAGTTTAGGAACCCCTTAACCACGTCCTTATTTGAAATCCTTGCTAGTTCTTTAAAATTCATGTGACCTAGTCTTTCATGCCAAACAGTTTCATTATCCAAAGAAACTAGGTTACATTTTTCAGAAACTTTGTTTGAAACAATATAGCAATTATTTTCCGATCTAACCCCTTTAAAAAGAATACCTGGTCCTTATCAGTTACAACACATTCTACAGAAGAAAATTAACTGAGAACCCATTGTCACAAAGTTGACTTATACTAATGAGGTTAGTTTTAGGCCTTCAACAAATAAAACATTATTCAAACAGGGCCTTCTGGAATAGCGATTGTTCCTTTTCCAACAATTTTAGAAGAACGACCATCTCCGAAAACAACATGTCCTCCGGAGATTTTCTCTAAAGTTTGAAAACAGTTTTTGACACCGGTCATGTGACGAGAACAACCACTATCCAAATACCAAGACGAATTATCATAAGCATGTAAAGAAGTATGAACAACAAGACAAGGGAAGATTTCACCTTACGTACCCAAACCTTTTGAGTTTTGGAGTACGTCGGAAATGATTGTGGAGTTGATACTTTGGTGAAAGCGTCTTGATTGATCCATCGCTTTTCCTTGACGTCGTCGTCTTTGTTTGATGTACTACCAATGTTCTTTCCTTTTGAAAAATCCTTCTTTGATTATGCGAGGAAATGAACTCATGGTAGTAGTTGCAAGATGTGCTTGATTTGATCTTTGTGCTCCATTCTTGCAATTTCTTCTTATGTGCCCTGTATAACCACAACGAAAACATACCTTAGTGCTTGACGATCCCGAGAGGGGGAAGTAGGTTTGTTGTCGTTGTTTGTCGTCAATTCCGGTGTCGGAGGAGAGGAGATACCGACTGGGGCACAAAACTGTCCCAACCGAACTAAAATTGTCTTCAGTTCGATTATATCCGAGGCCGAATTGTTTGTTTGACGAGGACCAAGCATTTTATCCAACTTACTCCTTCCAGAAGAAAATTGCTTTAAATCATCCTTGAGTTGGAAAATGGTCTCCGTCATTTCCATTTTTTCCTGTCGAGCCTTGCGTAGAGCTTCAAGAAGTAATTCGCTTTGTTCACCATATCTACATAATTCTTCTCGAAATGCTCATTGGACTCTTGAAGGGAAACATTTGCTTTTATCAGGTTATCCCTTTCCACTTCAAGACCGGTCGAGAGAGAAGTTACCCTTTTACTTCTTCTTCGAGATCCTGCAATCTCCCTCTCAACCCCTTGTTTGCTTAGCAGTTTCTTTGAATCCCTCAAAAGTCTGTGGTAGGCTAGAGCAAAATCCTTTACCTTCAGAGTTACTCGATTCGTCGTCCGTTGCAGTTTTTTCAACATGGGAGGAGTTGGACAATGAATCGGATGTACTTGCCATTAAGCATATGAAGGGTGAAGATGTGGATGCGTGGAATGCCATTGCGTTGTTCTCTTCATCACTTGAGGATGACTCATTGTCGTTGAGGTGTCATCCCAAGTGACGGCTTGCATCGCCTTCTTCTTGGACGGATTCTTATTTGGACGCTCCGTTGAGGTATGGCCGTATCCTCGGCACTTGAAGCATTGGACTTGTCCTCTGACGCTTTTCTTATCCTTTGAAACACTTTCTTGCTTCTTGACTTTTGGCTTGAAAACCTTTGCCTTTCTTCCACTTTCAGGAGGATGGAGTTTTACTAGAATTGCCCTTCGAAGTTTCGGCGAAAATTTTTGTCAAGAGAGCAAGTTGCTTCTCAAAGTCCTCCATAGATAGATTCTCGTCATCGCCTGAGGAGGATGAATCCGCGTTCTTCTTCTTTGTAGTTTTCAACGCAAAACCTGAAGACTTAGAAGTAGATGCTTTTCCAGAAGACTAGTTAGTAGGAAATGTCATTTCATATGTTTGTAATGAACCAACTAATTCTTCTACACGGATTTCGTCCGGGTGTTAATAGTTTCAATGGCCGTAACTTGGAACGAAATCTTTCAGGAAGAGTTCTTAAGATCTTTCTTACAATTTTAAATTCTGGAATCTTCTCTCCCAAGTTAGCACATGTGTTTACTATGTCTTGCAATCGTGTATAGTAGTCTGTGAATGATTCATTTTCTGCCATGAAAATAGAGTCAAATCTGCTCGTAAGCATTTGCAGCTTTTGAATCTTCACAAGGTTAGTTCCCTCATGTGTAACTTGACGAACATCCCAGATTTCTTTCACAGTCTCACATGCCGAGACGCGAGAGAATTCTGTTTGCGACAAGGCATTAAATAAAGCATTGATTCCTTTGCCATTGTAAGAAGATAAGTCTATCTCTTCCTGGTCCATTTCGACCTAGGTTGATGGTGTGAACATCAACAATAACTTCAGTTGGATTTGACCATCCTAACTCAATAGATTGCCACACCCGTTCGTCGATGGAAATAAGAAATGCTTTCATCCGTACTTTCCAGTAGGCATAATTTGTTCCATCGAAAAAGGGGGTCGTTGATGTTTCCACCTTCAGCCATTGTTTACAACCCTATTCCCGCTCTGATACCACTTGTCGGGTTATGTATAATATGGATCTAAATAGGAAAAAAAATACCTAGAGGGGGGTGAAAGGTGTTGTGATGCCCCACTTCCCAGGGGGTCACCCCATCCTAGAACTACTCTAGCTCTAGCACGCTTAACTCTCATGTTCCTCTTGGATCTTGCTACCATCCAAAATGCTATAGCCGGGTTAGAGATTAGTCCTATTATATCATTTATATATAGGACTAATCCAAATTCCGGGGTGTCACATTCTTCCCCCCTTTAAGCCCTGACGTCCACTCACGGCTCAAACACACTCACAAGCACAGGCGATGTGAGACTCGTCTCGATAGCCTTAGCGACCTTGTGAGGAGCTGCACTCCACTCACAACGGTCATTAGCCGGGGAGCCTCGCTCTACCCGCTATATAACCCTTGCTCAGCCGAGATTCATCTCACATTTCCGGCTGGTGAAAGGCTCTGATACCAACTGTGATGCCCCACTTCCCAGGGGGTCACCATCCTAGAACTACTCTAGCTCTAGCACGCTTAACCTCTCATGTCCTCTTGGATCTTGCTACCATCCAAAATGCTATAGCCGAGTTAGAGATTTAGTCCTATTATATCATTATATATAGGACTAATCCAAATTCCGGGGGTGTCACATGTGGGAAATACCGCATGCACGGCGGATCTGTGAGCGGGCCCGGGTTCTGGTTTACACCCCGGGCGTGACAGATTAAGTTGGTATCAGAGCTTAGGGATGGGTCAGTTGGGACTTAGGAAACCCTAGGCTTTTGGACAGACCCTAGGATGTTAGGGCAGTTGAGTGGCGTGACAGATTAAGCAATAATAATAAAAGAGCATAAAGTAATCAGAGCTAACTAAAACTACTGTAACTCAGACAGAAGCTGGAAGTAAAAAGTACAACAGTAAAATAACTACAGATGTCTCTCACACGCTACTACCATATATACAGCTGGCAGAAGCCAGACCCAAAAGAAAGTAACTAATACTGTATGAGAAGTCAGGTACCCAAAACCTCCTCCAGCTACAGTCCGCGGGTGGCACTCTATCTAGTCCGCGATACGCTTGCCCGATCAGTTGCTGACGGCCCAGCAATTCCCACAGAGGACTCTGCAAAACAAGGAGAGAAGAAACAAGCAAAACAGTGGGGGTGAGTATACTATAAACAGTAGCTCCCCCAGTGGGTAAAGCCTAGCTCAGGATGCCCACCAGGAAGATCAGAGGCATAAAGAAAGGGATAAAAAGGGGAGTGTAATATGAGCAACTCAGATGAAATGCTACCTAATAATGCTCTACATGCTAAACCAATCAGGATGACAAAGTATGCATCTGTGTCAGAAGCTGTCTAGATGACCCAATCTGACCGCCAGTGGACACTGGCACTGCCTGCTCTGCCGCCTGGGTATGCCAGCCTACGCATAACACCGAAGCAGGAAGTCCCCAGGACTCAAAGTTGGCAACCGCGGTGTAGTGTACTGGTTTTCCCATGCAACTTTCCGGTGAATCCATTGTGTAGAACACCTAGTGTTGGTGTTGGCCATGGTGCATCGAGGGGTGCCACAGATGGACCTTGTGAGACTTTGATAGCGGAATTGGCCTTCGGCTGTAATTGCCGAATTTTAGAAAAGGTTTTGGGCCAATCTGAGGTTGGATTTGGATTCAGCGCGGAAAAACGCTTGAAAACGGCTATTTGCTTGTTGAATTTGGAGTCCGGATGACCAAATGCGGGCTTCCGGAAGTTTGGAGGGGATTTCGGTGCATGGGGGTGACACGTGGACGGCCGAGCCACGTGGCGGCCTCTTATTGGCCGGCTCACGCAGCTGGCTCCACGGGGAGGCGCGGCGGTGCATGGACCGCGGCGGGGGGGACGCGTGGCGTGCCCTGGTAGGCGGGCGCACGCGGCACGGCTCACCGGTCTGGCGGGGTTGCGGTGGACCGGGCGCATGACGCGTGGCGGCTTCTGATTCGCGGGCCCACGTAGGCGCGGTCCACGGCGCGTGCGCGGGGGGGCGCCTCGGTACTGTGCGCGCACAGTGGCGCCAGCGGGGGCGGTCGGCCGCACTCGAGTGCGACACGCGTCGCCTCGCGGTTGGGCGGCCGTACCTACCCGCTGACCGCGAGGGGGCCACGTGGCGCGTTCGGGCCGCCAGGGTTGCTGTCCCCTGTTCGGGGGCGACGTGGCGCGTCCCAGGGACTTCCGGGCGCGTCGGACGGGAAGCATACAACCCGGTTTCCGGGCGCAGTGCGCCCGGAAACCGCGCCCGAAACCCGGCCCTTTATGCTTAGTGGGCTGGGCCTATAAATAGGACCCCCCTTTCGTTTCTTTGTCTTTTTGGACCCCTTTTCACTGGGCTCCTTCACAAGAGTTTTCCTCCTCAGTGCACTACCCATTGGAGAAGTTTGAAGATTTTTGGAGGCACGCTTCCCGAGGTTCACCATTTTACGGCGCGGCGCGACGCTTGTTCTCCGGCGATCCTCTTCGCCCCTTCTCAGTGTTTGGACTCCTCCGACTCACCCCGACCTCGGAATTCGCCGATTCTTGCGCCGTTGGACTCACGACAGGTAGGGCTTCAACTCCTGTGTTTTGTGGTTCCTCGATTTCCGTGCTGATCTTGGAGTTTTCTTAGCACCCATTTGACCCTTTTTCTTCGCGGACTTTTGGGACAGCACCGCAGTGTTCTTGCCATATCTTTTCGCTCAGGCGTCGGAACGAGGCGATTCAAAAGGCAATTTTCATCTACGCTTCGCAAGGAGTCTCCTGGATTTTTCTCAGAATTTTCTGAATTTTACTCGAGGGTGAGAATCTCCTTTCTCTGTGGTTCCTTGTTACAGGAATTTAGTGCAGTTTGGATTCGGGGTGTACCCCTTGCCGGATTTTTATCTCAGCGTAGGAAACTCCAAATTGGGCGTGCAGGTACTCGTTTCGACGGGCTCGTCGCAAGGATCGCGATAGTATTTTTCTTGGATTTTTCTGGGCATTATTCGCAGGTAAAAATTAGTGAATTGTGGACTGCTGATTTGGGGGAGATTCTGGAAAGTGTGGATGTTTAGCTTATGTATTTTCCTTTGGGGTATTTTGTACAGATTGGTGGTGTGTTTGACTGATCTTGGACTTCGCCTTTGGGAATTTGGAATAGCGCTTGAGGTGGGTGATGTTGTGAACCTCCTACTTGTGAATGTCACTAGGCCTATTAGAATGCCATGATTATGTGTTATTAATGTGAATGTATCTAGCATGCTTGTATGAGATTAAGGTTCCTTTGTGATACTTGCGTTGTTAGCAGTTTACAAGTTAGTAAGTGGTATTTCCAGGTTTAGATAGGCAATTCTTATTAGTTGGAAAGAATGCTAAAGCAATATATTATATGTTAAGGGAAGGTTTGGGCATGGGTAGAATGAATGTTGTATAAGGGATATTGCTAGTCGATGTGCATCTAAACTGTATCATGTATCATTTATCCGCCACATGTACATCGGGAGTTCCACAACACTTAATGTGCATATGTTAGAATAATTGAAATGATTTTATCAAATAAAGGACTTTGCATGCTTGAATGGTCATCTAGCTAAGCCACTTTTCTGCTACACAAACATATTGGGACTTGACTTAGGAGAAACCATGCTTTTATTCGTTCTCCTGTGTCTAGTCTTAGGGGATTGTGTAGTCAGATGTTCAGAGTTGGGACAGTCGGGGACGATGTTTGGGTGTTGCGGCGACCGCGGACTGTGGGCGGTTGACCGGGATTATTATTATTATATTACTTTTGCATCAGATTGGAGGTAGGGGATCGAGTTTCCCTTTAGTGGATGGGTTTTCCCACTTGATCAGGGTCGTGACCCCGTCCTGCTATTTATGGTACTGATGATACTAGTGACTGTGATACACCACTCGTGTGGGTCGCTCCCCTCGAGTGCCACTCCCGGAGTAGGATTCCGACCGTGTTGGGTGCCGGTCAGGCCGTGTTGGGTGCCGGCTAGACCGTGTTGGGTTCCGGTCTATTTGGACGGGGAGATACTGAGTTGTGAGGTTGACAGCAGAGCAGGCATTTCCAGTGTTCACTGGTGTTTTGGATTGGGTTGGTCTGCAGTCCTTACGTTCTGGTGCATGTTTTAGCCATTCTCTAGTAGGCATCGTAGAGGCACGTTAGTGGTAGCTCCGCATCAGTAGTGTACTTGTAGCTTACCACCTTTGTTTCATTTTTCGCCTCTGATAGTCTAGTGGGCATGTCTGAGCTTGAGGTCTACCCACTAGGGGAGGCTACTGTTTTTATAGTAGTTCTCACCACCCACTGTTTTCTCTTTTCTGTTCCCCTTTGTTTTGCAGAGTTCTCTGCGGGAGTCGCGGGACCCTCTTCCCTGGATCGAGGTAAGAGGATCGCTGATTAGCTAGCCACTGCCCGAGTTCGAGTTTAGTAGTTTTGATGTATCCCCAGTACACTCAGACGGTTGTATTTTCCTTTTATTTTGGGTCTGGCTTGCGGCCAGCTGGTTGTATATATTTTGTGAGCTGGGAGAGACACTTGTATATTCTGAGAGCTTACTGTACTTTCATTTCCAGCATTTGTCTGAGTGTATTAGTTTAGTTTAGCTCTGTTTTATGCTCTTTTATTACTTGTTTTATATCTGAGCAGGTTATCAGCGCTTCGTGTACACGGAAAATTCCGTATGCACGGCGGATCTGTGGACGGGCCCGGGTTCTGGGTTACACCTGGGGCCGTGACAGATTAGTTGGTATCAGAGCTAGGGATAGGTCAGACGGGACTTAGGAAACCCTAGGCTTTTGGCAGACCCTAGGAAGGCAGAGCGTGAGTGACGTGATATTGTGCGAAAGTCGGTAATTGGTTGTTAACTCTTCCTGTGAGTGGAGAGGGATTGACATAGCCTATTTCTGGGGACTATTATGTTGGCTGCAGACAACATAAGGTTACAGAAATAGGGGAATGTCCATGACTTTCGCTTGATTGGGTCGAGAGTGGTTTGGTTTACTGACCCGTGGATTTTGTGTGGCAGGATGCCTCCTAGGCGGCAGATTCCTACTCGGGGTACTCCTACACCCCCGGAGGAGCCGGAGCAGTCCGGGCCTTCCGAGATCAGTGAGCTGAGGGCCATGATGGCCCAGTTGGCGGAGAGCCACCGCCGACAGGAGCAGAGGTTTGAGCAGTTATTGGCCCAGGTTGCGGCACCTCCCCCTACTACTGCAGAGGCCCCCATACCACCTGTTGTACCCCCGACTATTCCACTTGTCCCTACAGCCCCGTCGTCGAGCAGCGGGGCTCAGGGGATGTTCAGGCCTTTGACCCCAGAGGAGGAGCGGGAGTTTTCTGATAAACTCACGCAGTTCTGCAAGCGAGGACCCCCTAAGTTCTCGGGGCGGAGCACTCACCCGTGGGAGATTGGATCATGGCTAGCGTCAATGGAGAAGATGTTTCGGGACTTCTTCATCGACCAGAGGTTCAGAGCACATTTGGCTATACACTGTCTGGAGGGGGATGCAGATGCTTGGTGGCGTCGGGTCGAGCCCCTAGAGTTTCAGGTCACCCGACAGCTACCCTGGTCAGAGTTCAGGAGGATGACCCTTGACACTTACTTCTCCACGAGTGTGAAGAAGAAGATAGAAGATGACTTGAAGAACCTGCAGCAAGGTGATCGCTCAGTTTGGGACTATTTCCAGGAGTTTACGCAGTTGCTCAACTGCGTGCCCTACGTTGCCAGGGATGGGCTGCACCAGGTGGAGCTGTTTGAGACAGGCTTGCGCCCCGAGATCTATACCATGGTACACGCCCAGAGGCTTCAGACTTTATCAGAGGCAGTGGATCATGCCCAGTGGGTCGAGAGGGGAGATCAGGTTGTTTCTACACGCGGAGGTCCGGTCGCTCAGAGTTCTGAGAAGAAGCGACCAGCATCAGATGAGGGGGGACAGGCCAGTTCCTGGAGGCCGCCCCGACCGCCACCGCCTCAGTTTACGGGCCGGGGGCGTTCGGAGCGGCGAGGGCCTGGGGGATCCCAGAGGCCCCCACAGCATCAGCAGCCCCAGCGACAGCAGCAGCACTCGCAGCAGCAGAGGTCGCAGTCGCGACAGCAGGGATCTCAGCGGCAGTCGCACAGGCAGCAGCAGCAGCAGTCACGGCAGTTTCGGGCTCCAGGCAGTTGTATCTTCTGCGGGGGTCCGCATTTCCCCGGCACTTGTGATCAGAGGTGGGGGCGTTGTTATGGCTGCGGGCAGGCAGGGCACATACGATCTTCATGCCCTTTTTCGGCATCAGTGGCGCCTTCTTCGGCCTCAGTTTCTCTTCCACCTCAGCAGCGACCGCCAGCTCAGCGGCCCTATGCTTCTGCGAGCAGGGCTCCTTCCTCCCACCCTGCAGACCACCGACCACCAGCTCAGAGCGGGCGAGTCTACGCCGCTCAGGTAGGGGACTCCGCGGCAGCCGACCACGTGGTGGCAGGTATCACTTTACTTTTTGGCATTAGAGCTCGCACTTTATTTGATACCGGTGCATCACATTCTATTATCAGTAGAGCATTTGCATCATCTCATGGACTAGAGTTAGGTCGGTTGCCACATGCATTAGAGGTACAGATTCCCGGTCACATTTTGTATGTAGAGGAGTGTTGCTGGTCGTGCCCGGTACGGCTTGAGTCTTGGATTTTGCCAGCGGACCTGATGGTCCTTAGTCAGCTGCGAGATTTTGACATTGTACTGGGGATGGATTGGCTGGCTCGCTATTTCGCGACGATTGATTGCGCCGCGAGGTCTGTTACTTTTAGCGAGCCAGGCCAGGAGGTGTTCGTTTTCAGGGGGTGCCAGAGTGCTTTCTTTGCCTCTATGGTTTCGACTTCTCGTGCGAGGCAGATGATGCGCAGTGGATGCGTAGCCTTTATGGCATCTGTGGTTAAGGAGCCTACGGCGGCTCCGGGACTCGCGGATATCCCGATTGCCCGCGAGTTCCCGGATGTGTTTCCTCCAGAGCTGTTTAGCATGCCGCCGGATAGGGAGGTCGAGTTTTTGATTGACGTGGTCCCAGGAACTGCGCCAATCTCTAAGGCTCCTTACCGAATGGCACCGGCTGAGCTGCGAGAATTAAAGGCGCAACTCCAGGATTTAATGGATAAGGGTTTTGTGAGACCAAGTGTATCGCCTTGGGGAGCGCCGGTGCTATTTGTGAAGAAGAAAGATGGTTCGCTTCGACTGTGCGTTGATTATCGGGAGCTGAATAAAGCGACCATCAAGAACAAGTATCCTTTGCCGCGCATTGATGATTTATTTGATCAGCTGCAAGGGACTTGTGTCTTCTCCAAGATCGACTTACAGTCTGGTTACCACCAATTGAAGGTGAAGGCCGAAGACATCCCGAAGACGGCGTTCAGGTCGCGGTACGGGCATTATGAGTTCACCGTCATGCCTTTTGGACTAACAAATGCCCCTGCAGCTTTTATGGATTTAATGAACAGGATTTTTCGACCATACCTGGATCGGTTCGTCGTTGTTTTTATTGATGACATCCTAGTTTATTCCCGAAGCGATGTGGAGCACGAGGAGCACCTGAGGATTGTGCTACAACTTCTGAGAGAGAGAAAGTTGTATGCCAAGTTATCTAAGTGTGAATTTTGGCTTCGGGAGGTTGTCTTTTTGGGCCACGTGATTTCAGCCGCTGGAGTGGCAGTAGACCCGGCGAAGATTGAGGCAGTCCGGGATTGGCCCCGACCGACGACGGTATCAGAGGTCCGCAGTTTCATGGGCTTAGCAGGATATTACCGTCGGTTTGTGGAAGGTTTTGCGAAACTTTCCACACCCCTCACTCGTTTGACGCGAAAAGGGATTAAGTTTACTTGGAGTGAGGATTGTCAGAGGAGCTTTGAGGAATTAAAGAACAGATTGATGTCGGCTCCCGTCCTTTCCCTCCCCGTTATGGGGAAAGGATACGTGGTATACAGCGACGCATCGCACAGTGGACTTGGTTGCGTGCTGATGCAGGAAGGAAGGGTAATCGCTTATGCCTCCCGGCAACTGAAGGATTATGAAAAGAATTACCCTACCCACGATTTGGAGCTAGCTGCAGTGATTTTTGCACTAAAGTTGTGGCGCCATTACCTGTATGGGGAACACTGCGAGATTTACACCGACCACAAGAGCTTGAAATACCTGTTCACGCAGAGGGAGCTCAACTTGAGGCAGCGTAGATGGTTGGAATTGTTGAAAGATTATGATGTAGACATATTATACCATCCTGGCAAGGCCAACGTGGTTGCTGATGCCCTGAGCAGGAGAGCAGTACAGAGCCTATCTTTGATGATCACCGATCAGGCGCCGTTACTTGAGCAGATGAGGCGGTTAGAGCTTGAGGTTGTGTCCCCTGGGGTCTCTGCTAGACTTATGTCTCTAGTCGTGCAGCCCACTCTGTTGGACAGGATTCGGGAGAGACAGAGTGAGGACCCCCACCTGGTGAGGATTCGAGAGCAGATGCAGACTGGTTTGATAGGGGAGTTCTCAGTCGATGCTGCGGGAGTACTACGGTACAGGGACCGCGCGTGTGTGCCTATGGACGCAGAGATCCGAGAGCAGATCTTGAGGGAGGCCCGCTATACACCTTATACCATCCATCCTGGTGGGACTAAGATGTATAGGGATCTTAAGGCACAGTTTTGGTGGAATGGGATGAAAAGAGACATTGGGAGATTTGTAGCACACTGTCTAACTTGTCAGCAAGTAAAAGCGAAGCATCGAGTACCTGCTGGCAAGTTGCAGAGTCTCCCAATCCCTGAATGGAAATGGGAACATGTTACGATGGATTTTGTCACTAGTTTGCCGAGAGCACAGACGGGAGCGGATGCTATCTGGGTAGTCGTGGACAGGCATACCAAATCCGCTCACTTTCTGCCGGTTCAGATGACTTGGCCGATGGAGCGACTCGCACAGGTGTACTTGGCTGAGGTGGTTAGATTACACGGAGTACCTGTTTCCATCGTAGCAGATAGAGACCCTAGGTTTGTCTCGCATTTCTGGAGGAGTTTACAGACAGCCTTGGGGACGCAGCTCCGATTCAGTACAGCATTCCACCCACAGACCGATGGGCAGTCAGAGCGCACTATTCAGACCCTCGAGGATATGTTGAGAGCATGCATTCTGGACTTTGGAGGAGGATGGTACCGACACTTGGGATTAGTTGAGTTTGCGTACAACAACAGCTATCAAGCGAGCATTCAGATGGCTCCGTTTGAAGCGTTGTATGGACGCAAGTGTCGGTCACCCCTTTATTGGAGCGACGTGGGTGAGAAGAAGACCTTGGGTCCTGATCTACTGTTAGAGGCAGAGGAAAAGGTCAGATTGATACGACGACACCTCGAGACCGCCCAGAGTCGACAGAGGAGTTATGCTGATACTCGACGGCGGGACTTAGAGTTTCAGGTGGGTGACCATGTTTTTCTGAAAGTCTCGCCTTCGAAGGGGATTCGGAGATTCGGTATTCGTGGGAAACTGAGCCCTCGTTATATTGGACCTTTTGAGGTGTTGGAGCGCTTAGGGCCAGTTGCCTACAGGCTTGCGCTTCCTCCCAGGCTTTCGGGTGTTCACAATGTTTTTCATGTTTCGACACTGAGGAGGTATGTTCATGACCCGTCTCATATCATCGATTTCACCCCTTTGGAGGTTGCTGAGGACCTGAGCTATGTTGAGCGGCCATTGAGGATCTTGGACCGTGAGGTTAGGGAGTTGCGCAGTCGGGCCATCCCGTATGTGAAGGTTCTCTGGAGCAGTCATGATGAGCGCGAGGCTACCTGGGAGATGGAGTCAGCGATGTTGGATGCTCACCCCCACTTGTTTGAGGCCGCTACCTGAGGTATGACTTTTGTTTCGAGGACGAAACTTTTTCTTGTAGGGGAGGATGTAGTGTACTGGTTTTCCCATGCAACTTTCCGGTGAATCCATTGTGTAGAACACCTAGTGTTGGTGTCTGGCCCATGGTGCATCGAAGGGGTGCCACAGATGGACCTTGTGAGACTTTGATAGCGGAATTGGCCTTCGGCTGTAATTGCCGAATTTTAGAAAAGGTTTTGGGCCAATCTGAGGTTGGATTTGGATTCAGCGCGGAAAAAACGCTTGAAAACGGCTATTTGCTTGTTGAATTTGGAGTCCGGATGACCAAATGCGGGCTTCCGGAAGTTTGGAGGGATTTTCGGTGCATGGGGGTGACACGTGGACCGGCCCGAGCCACGTGGCGGCCTCTTATTGGCCGGCTCACGCAGCTGGCTCCACGGGGAGGCGCGGCGGTGCATGGACCGCGGCGGGGGGGACGCGTGGCGTGCCCTGGTAGGCGGGCGCACGCGGCACGGCTCACCGGTCTGGCGGGGTTGCGGTGGACCGGGTGCATGACGCGTGGCGGCTTCTGATTCGCGGGCCCACGTAGGCGCGGTCCACGGCGTGCGCGGGGGGGGCGCCTCGGTACTGTGCGCGCACAGTGGCGCCAGCGGGGCGGTCGGCCGCACTCGAGTGCGACACGCGTCGCCTCGCGGTTGGGCGGCCGTACCTACCCCGCTGACCGCGAGGGGGCCACGTGGCGCGTTGCGGGCCGCCAGGGTTGCTGTCCCCTGTTCGGGGGCGACGTGGCCGTCCCAGGGACTTCCGGGCGCGTCGGACGGGAAGCATACAACCCGGTTTCCGGGCGCAGTGCGCCCGGAAACCGCGCCCGAAACCCGGCCCTTTATGCTTAGTGGGCTGGGCCTATAAATAGGACCCCCCTTTCGTTTCTTTGTCTTTTTGGACCCCTTTTTCACTGGGCTTCCTTCACAAGAGTTTTTCCTCCCTCAGTGCACTACCCATTGGAGAAGTTTGAAGATTTTTGGAGGCACGCTTCCCGAGGTTCACCATTTTACGGCGCGGCGCGACGCTTGTTCTCCGGCGATCCTCTTCGCCCCTTCCCAGTGTTTGGACTCCTCCGACTCACCCCGACCTCGGAATTCGCCGATTCTTGCGCCGTTGGACTCACGACAGGTAGGGCTTCAACTCCTGTGTTTTGTGGTTCCTCGATTTCCGTGCTGATCTTGGAGTTTTCTTAGCACCCATTTGACCCTTTTTCTTCGCGGACTTTTGGGATAGCACCGCAGTGTTCTTGCCATATCTTTTTTCTCAGGCGTCGGAATGAGGCGATTCAAAAGGCAATTTTCATCTACGCTTCGCAAGGAGTCTCCTGGATTTTTCTCAGAATTTTCTGAATTTTACTCGAGGGTGAGAATCTCCTTTCTCTGTGGTTCCTTGTTACAGGAATTTAGTGCAGTTTGGATTCGGGGTGTACCCCTTGCCGGATTTTTATCTCAGCGTAGGAAACTCCAAATTGGGCGTGCAGGTACTCGATTCGACGGGCTCGTCGCAAGGATCGCGATAGTATTTTTCTTGGATTTTTCTGGGCATTATTCACAGGTAAAAATTAGTGAATTGTGGACTGCTGATTTGGGGGACAGATTCTGGAAAGTGTGGATGTTTAGCTTATGTATTTTCCTTTGGGGTATTTTGTACAGATTGGTGGTGTGTTTGGACTGATCTTGGACTTCGCCTTTGGGAATTTGGAATAGCGCTTGAGGTGGGTGATGTTGTGAACCTCCTACTCGTGAATGTCACTAGGCCTATTAGAATGCCATGATTATGTGTTATTAATTGTGAATGTATCTAGCATGCTTGTATGAGATTAAGGTTCCTTTGTTGATACTTGCGTTGTTAGCAGGTTACAAGTTAGTAAGTGGTATTTCCATGTTTAGATAGGCAATTTTATTAGTTGGAAAGAATGCTAAAGCCATATCATATTATATGTTAAGGGAAGGTTTGGGCATGTGGTTAGAATGAATGTTGTATAAGGGATACTTGCTAGTAGATTGTGCATCTAAATTGTATCATGTATCATTTATCCTGCCACATGTACATCGGGAGTTCCAAACACTTAATGTTGCATATGTTAGAATAATTGAAATGATTTTATCAAATAAAGGACTTTGCATGCTTGAATGGTCATCTAGCTAAGCCACCTTTTTCTGCTACACAAACATATTGGAATTGACTTAGGAGAAACCATGCTTTTATTCGTTCTCCTGTCGTCTAGTCTTAGGGGATTGTGTAGTCAGATGTTCAGAGTTGGGACAGTCGGGGATCGATGTTTGGGTGTTGCGGCGACCGCGGACTGTGGGCGGTTGACCGGATTATTATTATTATTATTACTTTTGCATCAGATTGGAGGTAGGGGATCGAGTTTCCCTTTAGTGGATGGGTTTTCCCACTTTGATCAGGGTCGTGACCCCGTCCTGCTATTTATGGTACTGATGATACTAGTGACTGTGATACTACGCTCGTGTGGGGTCGCTCCCCTCGAGTGCCACTCCGGAGTAGGATTCCGACCGTGTTGGGTGCCGGTCAGGCCGTGTTGGGTGCCGGCTAGACCGTGTTGGGTTCCGGTCTATTTGGACAGGGGAGATACTGAGTTGTGAGGTTGACAGCAGAGCAGGCAGTTCCAGTGTTCACTGGTGTTTTGATTGGGTTGGTCTGTCAGTCCTTACGTTCTGGTGCATGTTTTTAGCCATTCTCTAGTAGGCATCGTAGAGGCACGTTAGTGGTAGCTCCGCATCAGTAGTGTACTTGTAGCTTACCACCTTTGTTTCATTTTTCGCCTCTGATAGTCCTAGTGGGCATGTCTGAGCTTGAGGTCTACCCACTAGGGGAGGCTACTCTTTTTATAGTAGTTCTCACCCCCCACTGTTTTCTCTTTTCTGTTCCCCTTTGTTTTGCAGAGTTCTCTGCGGGATTCGCGGGACCCTCTTCCCTGGATCGAGGTAAGAGGATCGCTGATTAGCTAGCCACTGCCCGAGTTCGAGTTTAGTAGTTTTGATGTATCCCCAGTACACTCAGACGGTTGTATTTTCCTTTTATTTTGGGTCTGGCTGCGGCCAGCTGGTTGTATATATTTTGTGAGCTGGGAGAGACACTTGTATATTTCTGAGAGCTTACTGTACTTTCATTTCCAGCATTTGTCTGAGTTGTATTAGTTTTAGTTTAGCTCTGTTTTATGCTCTTTTATTACTTGTTTTATATCTGAGCAGGTTATCAGCGCTTCGTGTACACGGAAAATTCCGTATGCACGGCGGATCTGTGGACGGGCCCGGGTTCTGGTTTACACCCGGGGCGTGACACGCGCACTCCGGAGTCACACTCGTGGGGAGCGACCCACACGAGAGAAGTAAGTAACCACAAGTAACTGTCTCTAGCAGGACTGGATCGAGACTCAAAGAAGTGGGAAAAAACCCTCCACTAAAGCAAGCCCGATCCCCCAAGTACCCAATCTGATGCAATAAGACGACCCGGTCAACCACCCAAGATCCGTGGTCGCCGCAACACCCTGTCAAAAGCCCACACTGTCCCAAATCCCCAATACCTGACTACACTGTCCGATACCCGCTCGAACCCGAGCAACTATGCCTCAAGTCTACCAGGATAGAAGAAGGAGAATTAGATGCATGGTTTCTCCTAAGTCAAGTCCCAAAAATAGTGTAGCAGTAAAAGATGACATTATTAGGTGACCCGTTTAATCATGCATTGTTCCAACATTTGTCCAATTTCCCAGAATAAGCAATATAGAGTGACCTGAGCTAGAGTGACAGTCTTATAAGAGGAATTATTAGTTTTACAGTCCACAATTACTATTTTATCTTCAGATATACCGTTCAGATTTGATAAGTGGTTAAAACAGGTGATCATTCTAACAATAGGATCTGATTAATAAGAGTTAATTCCCTAAGCATGCAAGTCTACCCATCTTATATTTAGCATCTTCAATTTAGGGGCACTCTAACATTCCTAGTGGCATACCAAAGAGAGGAGTACAACAACCACCCACCTGATCAGTCGAGCTGTCAAAAGTCCTACAACTGATAATACCAAAGATGGCGGCTACACAGAGTCCAAACGGTCCCGCGCAGTCCACACTGCTCCTGGGTACAAAAACCGAGCTGTCACAATCCATATATATCCCCAGAACTGCCAAATTTAACAAACAATAACTCCGCTGCGAAGATGAACAAAAATCACCTGCTCACAGTCCTCAGAAAAATCCAAATAAAATATCCCCGCGGTCTACGCGTCGATAGCTTCGAAACGACTACCTGCACATCCAAATCCGAGTTTTCTACGCTGAGATATAAATCCGGCAAGAAAATAACCTCTAACCCTACTGTAGAAATTTCCCCAGATCAACATCCGGAAAGAGAGGAGATTCTCACCTTCGAGGCAATCTCCTAAAGTCCTGAGAAAAATACAGCAGATTCCTCGCGAAGAGTAGATGAATTTAGGCTCTTGAATCACCCTGATCCGATGTCTGTACGCGAAGTTATGGCCAAAACACCGTGTCGCTGTCCAAAAATCCGCAAAGAAAGAGGGGCAACAGAACACTCAAATACCTCCAAAATCCGAAATTAATTTGGGGAAACTTTGAATATAAAAATCAAAGTCCTACCTGACGTGAGTCCAACGGCGCAAAAATCGTCGAAGTCAGGTGTCGGGTAAAGCCAGGAGAGTCTGCGCACCGAGAGGACGCAAAACGGGTCGAAGACGAACTAAGCGCGCTGCGTCGGAAAACGGCCAACCTCGGAAACCGTGCACCACCACAACTCCGGAAAGCTACTGCTGGAAAGATCACTGGCAGGGGAAGACTTCTTCTTCAGAGCCCACTGCGAAATTCCCACAGGAAATGGGTGAAAAAATGGCCTCAAACCGGATAAACAAGCCTAAATAAGGCTTATCGGATTCCCGGATCCAACCCGTTAGCCCGGGCTGATCCGGCGCGGCCCGGGTCGGACCAGACGCCGTCCAACCCGCCTGGGCGCCCGCCACGTACCCCCAAACAGGGGACAGCCGTGCGGGGCCACCGCACGCGCGCCACGCGCCCCCCCGCTACAGCGGCGGGGCCCCGCGGGTGGCGACGCGTGGCGCAACGCCACGCGTCGACCGCTCCGCCGCCCCCGCTCACCGCTGAAGGGCCCAGTGGGCCGGGAGCGCGTGGACGCGCCAATGCCGCTGTGCCACGTGTCCTGCACCCGGTCCACGCGCCGCTCCGCATTTTTCCCTGGACCGAGCCGCGCGCACCCGCCAATCCGCACGCGCCACGTGGCCCGCCCCGCGGTCTATGCACCCGCGCGCCTTTCCCGTGGACCAGGCGGTGTGGGCCGACCAATCCCGAGCCGCCACATGGCACCAGCCGGTCCACGGTCACCCCCCATGCACCCGTTTTCCCCCGAAACTTCCGGTAGCCCGTTTTTGGTCATCCGGACTCCAAATTTGGCAAATAAATAGCCGTTTTCAAGTGTTTTTCCGTGCTGAATCCAATTCTACCATCTGTTTGGCCATAATCCTTCCCGAAATTTTGGCAAACACAGCCGAAGACCAAAACAGTAAAAGATACCACTCAGGTCCAACAGTAGCACCACTTTGATGCACCTTGGGCCAGATACACCAACAATAGGTGTTCTCAACTGTAGATTCAGTCGGAAAACTGTACGGGGTTTACGGTCTCCACAGGTGTAAACGTTTAAAAACTCAAAAATCGTTGCGCAATAAAACCCAATGCGGAAATAAAAAATAACACGCAAGATTTTTACGTGGAAAACTCCAAACCGGAGTAAAAAACCACGGGACCGATAACACGGTGAAATCCACTAGAATTATAACACGTACAAAGGTGATATACCGTACTCACAGACGACTCAACCTTTTTCCATACGCTCCTAGTTGATCTTCTCCGCTCGCTCCGCAACGCTTCTCGAATCCACGATCTGCGTCCAACGCCGAATCCACGACGTCCAACGTCGAATCCACGACGTCTGATCGAATCCACGGTCTTCACCCAGTAGCACGTCTCGAAGCCACGAACGTACCTCGCTCCGAATCCACGAGAGCGGTTGCACCTTGAATCCACAAGGCCACGCGAGTCCACGCGCCGATTTTGGGGAAATCGTTGTTTTTTGGGTGGTGATGATCCGCCGAATACTTAGATTAGAAATAGATCGGAAATACCATCTAAGTATTCATTAATTTGATTCTACTCAAAATCTGAGTATGAAAACCTAGAATCAAATCAGTCAATATAGATGAAGAAACATAGGATTAAATCTATTGATTTCCTTTCTTCTCTATAGGTGGATTCTTCTTTTTATGGCCGTATTTTGATTTATTCGGCTTGCCCTAGAAAATGAATCATAGGGTCTATTTATAGGTTAGAAACTGTTGGAAGAGGATAAGAATAAAAAACTAACCTTTTCTGGAATTTTACAGGACGACGATCCGGATCGGATTTACGGCGATCCGGACTGTCGTAACGAAACAGCCAATTTCCAGAAAAACAAAGGTTCGGGATCCGGATTGAAATGCCTGATCCGGACTGTTCATACATTTCAGCAAAAACCAATGTTAGGGATCCGGATCAGAAATGGCTTGGATCCGGATTGGATTTGCGTATGAACCAACACCCTTCGGGATCCGGACTGCCGTGTCTGATCCGGATCCTGAACATGTCCCATGTCCAGTTTTTGATTTTTATGCAATTAAAAATTCATCCAAGTGTTTCTACACTATAAGAAGTATTCGGATCACCAAAATTAATTAGTTAAACGTACCTGATCCTTTTGAATTCTTTTTTCTTGAGATTGAGTTATATGATCCAAACTTCTTCATCTTCAATCTTCAAGACTTAATACTTTCACGAAATGCGCCAAAACAAATTCCTTAACAGTGTGGTGTAGCGCGCTCGGTCTACCGAGCTGGTGCGGCTCGCCTCGGGGCGCATGCCTGACACAGTGCGCAGGCGGCGCTGGCAGCGCGCACGTGCGCGCGGCAGGCGCGCGTTGACCGGAGCCTGCTACGTGTCGTCGTCCAGGGCGGGCCACGTGGTGCGAGCTGGGTGGATCGGCGCCGCTGTGTGCTGTTTGGCGGGCGACGTGGAGGCCCAGGGAGGATTCGGGCCCGCACAGTGTTGGACCGGGCCCAACACTGTAGCGGCCCGAATCGCGCGGGCGCCCGGAACCGGGGATACGACGGGTATTTCTGGATTTGTTTTCTTTGGCCTATTTAAAGGATCCGAGTCACCTTGTTCACCCCTTTTGCGGCATTTCCGGGCTTCCCCTCACCCCGAGCCCTTAAGCAAAGTTGCTCCCCTTCGTATTCTGCATCTTCTGGAGGATTTCTAGGATTTTTGGTGGCACGCACTTCGAAGTTCCCATTTTCTTCGGCGCGTCGCGACGTTCCTTCGCCGGTGTTTCTTCCATCGTGTTTCGGTGCGCGAGCTCCCCCGGCCTACCCCGACTACCTTTTCAGGCGATTCTTGTGCCGTTGGATCGACGACGGATAGAGCTACGATCTTGGTACTTACTCCTTCCCCTCATTTTGCGCTTTTCGAGGTGTTTTTCTGAGTTTACTGTGACACTATTTCTGTGATGGAGACTTGGATAGCGGCGTGGTTTTTTGGCGATATCTCCGGAACCGGGCATCGGATTGAGACGCTCCTGTGCACTTTTTGCATCTACTTGACGCGAGGATTATCACAGTATTTTTCTTGGATTTTTTCTGAGGCTTGCACGGAGGTATAATTTTCTTCCTTAACTGTGCATGGATTTACAGTCGTGTTGTTGTGAGGTTGTGAGCACCCTGTGTTGTGGAATTTGTAACTTGGCCTACGGTGCTCGGAATTGGACGTGCAGGTACCCGTTTCGAAGGTCTCGACGCGAGGATCGCGACAGTATTTTTATCGGATTTTTTTGGAGCCCTTTCTGCAGGTGAATAATTGCATCTTTGGGACTGATTTTCAGACTGCGTGTATTTGGTTAATTGTTGGAATAAAGTGTAACTGTGAACCCTGTGTTGTACCCAGGAGGAGTTGTTCTGGGATTTTAGGACTGTGGATTATTGGTGGTTGCTACTCCTGGTGTTTTCAGCTGTTGGATCTTGGACAGTTAGTGTCACGCCTCGGGGTCGAAACAGCGACCCGGGCTCGCCAACAGATCCGCCGTCGATACGGGAAGCCCCGCACCGACGAAGCGTCTAACCTGCAAAAGATAGAACTACAGCTATACAGATATCAGAGCGGAAATAAAAGCTACAGAAAAACTGAAATCCAATCACTGTACAACTGAAAATAATACAATATCCATCTCCCAAATACGATCGTATGAAAAGTCCTCACGGGGAGCCGTACTTGTTGTTGTTGTTGTTGAGGAGTAATCACGGGGAGCGAGTGGTGTTTCGGGAGCTGGAGGCGTATTGATGGATACCTACCCGTGGTATTTGTGGCTCCTGATGGACTTGATCTAATTTCGAGGACGAAACTCTCTTTTAGTGGGGGAGAGTGTGAGGTCCCGGAATCCCCCGCGTAGGGTTTGCTGGTTGTTGGGCAGCTTTTTGTGGCTGTTGGGAGTGTTTGTGCGCATGGCGGGCCCGAGAAATGGATTTGTGTTGCAATTTGGGATTTAGCTGCATCACTGGAGGCCTGCGTGGTGTGTCGGTAGTGTTTGCGCGCAATTTGGACACAAGTGTTGAACTTCGGGCTCAAAAAGGGATCCCGTGGAAAATTGGGGGTCCCGTCGAGTGTTTAGAGGTGGTTTCGCGCGGCGTAGATGTCAAATTTGGACTTCGGGCGAAGTTTGGATAAAAGATTACCTCTCCGGTCGCCTTCGGGAATTTCTAGAGTTGGAATTTGGCAAATCAGATTTCAGAATTTGGACCCGGCGCGAAAACCGGATCAAGTGGGCTATCCGGGGGCATTCGGCAAATTTTCGGTTGAGAATTTGGAGAATCGGACATCGTTTTTGGATTCAGCGCGCGAAATCGTTGAGAATGGACTTTTTACTTGTTTGTTTTGGAGCGCGGATGACGTGCGCATTTTTCGAGGCGATGCGGCACGTTTATCGAGGGTTGGCGCGGCGCGGATCCCGAGGGTGCGTACGGCGTGGGTTGTGCGCGCTGGCGCGCGTTGGGAACGCGCGCCTGCGCGGGGCAGCGCAGGGGCCGCCACGTGGCGGCACCCCGTTGGCGCCCGCGCGGGCGCGGGGGCACGCGCGCCCGTGTGGCGGGCGCGTGTCCCGCGCCTGGGGTGGCGCGGTGTAACGCGCCCGTGTGGCGTGCGCGTTGCTGCACGCCACCTGGCGCATGGGGCGCGTGCGTGGTCCCGGTGCACGCGCCCCGGCCTCGTGGACCGCGTACGGTGGCCCCCCATTGGCCGGTCCACCGTGCGCCCTTGAGCCGTGGACCACCCCCTTTCCCTTTTTCTTCTTCTTCTTCTTCCTCCCCCGAGCGCCATTTCTCCTCCTTTTTCTTTTCTTTCTTCTTCACCGAGCGAGAGAGGGAGTGAGGAGGGAATTTTTGGGTGGGGCGGCGGCGCGTCGTGGGCATCGTAGAGCGCGCGAGGTTACCAACGGAGCGTTTCGGCGGCGGCGGCGCAGTCGGGTGGGTCCCGCACTTGTTTTTTCGGTGTTTTTGGCACAGTTTTAGAGCGTTCCTTTGGACAGTTAATTGACCCTCTTGCTCTTATCTGTGTTAGGGACTGCGTTTTACTGCACCGTTTTGCGTGCGGACCCCGACGGCGTGCTCCGTTTTGCGTGCGGACTCCGTTTTGCGCGCGAGTTTCGGCACCGTGCTTCGTTTTGCATGCGGACTCCGTTTTGCGCGCGAGTTTAGGCACCGTGCTCGGTTTTGCGTGCGGACCCCGACGGCGTGCTCCATTTTGGGTGCGGATTCCGTTTTGCGCGCGGGTTTCGGCACCGTGCTCCGTTTTGCGTGCGAACTCCGGCAGCGTGCTCCGTTTTGCGTGTGGACTCTGTTTTGCGTGCGGGTTTCGGCACCGTGCTTTGTTTTGCATGCGGACTCCGGCGGCGTGCATCTTTTTGCGTGCGGAACGCGTGGAGGCCAATTGCAAGTGTCTACGAGCAATTGGTGGCAAACCGAGGTGGGTGGCCTTATCTCCAAGTTTTATGGACTGTACAGTAATTCTACTGTTGTAGGACTATACATGATAGTTTATTTTCTTGTATAGCATGCCATATTGTAGGAATTGTTATTCCTTTTATCATCTGTTCATATAGCTATCTTGGAACTTGACCTAGCACCCCCGTCATATGTTGCATGTGTAACCAGACCAGTAGAAAACCCTCACTTGGGCTAGGGTTATTTATGTTTAGACACCCACACTGTTTTTCTATTCCTGGATATAGTGTTATCCTCGCCAGGGTAGTGGGCTGAGAGGTCGGGACTTTCTTTTAGTGTGGGATGCATTTGCACTCGTGCTTGGGAGCAGAGTGGAGTCTGGTAGTTGTAGTGGGTTGCTTATCTGTGCCGGGAGCCGTTTGGGTAAACGGTAGTCCCGGGAGGTCTTGTATCCCTGTTGTGCTGTCGTGGGAGGGAGCCGTTGAGTAGACGGTAGTCCCGGGCCGTCGAGTATCTTCCGGTCAGTGTTGTTGGGAACCGTTGGGGTTGACGGTGGTCCCAGGTCGTTGAGTGTTGTCCGACCAGTATTGTTAGCCTGAGTTGTGGGTCGCTCCTGGCTGTGGAGTACCTCCAGCCAGTGTGCTTTTGTGTTGCGAGCTGTTGGAGAGGCTAGTGTCTCGTGTTTCGTGTGAGCTGATCAGCTGAGTCGTGGAGAGTGCTCCGACTGCTGTGCGAGATATTTGGGGATCTTGAGTCCTACCGTTCTGCGAGTGAGCGTGGATTTTGACTATAGCCTGCTTATGCCAATGTTTGATACTCTATGCCGCGCCGTTTTCCTCAGTTGGAGTCGCGCCCCTGAGATGCCGCTGTGGATTGAGGCAGTTTTCCGCAGTGGATGCAACGATGGGCCTGTTGAGGCAGTTTTGCGCGAGGGGTGAGTTAGTCGGACAGGACGCCCCACGTAAATCCCGTCCTCATGTGGATGTGTGGTAGTGGGCAGGTGCGTTCCTAGTCGACAGGCGCAGGCTTGACTGGACCCTATGAGGCAGTCAGTTCGATTGTGTCGATTTAGCACCTTGGGTGCGAGTGGTCACATTTACTTTCATCTGTTCCACTTTTTGAGCATCTAGATAGAGGCATGGTAGCTGTAGAGTAGCTCCAGCTTTTCTTGTTCAGATTTCATTGCACTGTTATCTTTTGCCTCTAGTAGACTTAGTGGGCAGACCGTTGGGCTTGTTGACGGCACCCACTGAGAACTACTGTGGGAAGTAGTTCTCACACCCGTCGTGGTGTCTTTTTCCCCAGGAACTTCTTCTCCTGTTCCTGTTGCTCCAGTTGCTGATCCTTCTGACCGAGGCGAGGGAGTCGCGAGTTAGTTCCCTACCCGTCGTTGGAGTGTAGCGGTACCCCTTCAGAGGAGAGCTTCAGTAGATTAGTTTACTTCTTTTTCCTCTGTTGAGAGACCTTTGTTGTGCGGTATAGAGTTGTACTTTATTTTACAGTTTGAGAGACTGATGTAGTGAGGATATTTGTGTGAGAGCTTGTACACTGATGTTTTTATTGGAGATATCTCCCTTTTTGGGTTTTTGTATCAGAGAACTTTGTATATGATCGAATTTGGGAGATGGATATTGTATTTATTTTCAGTTGTACAGCGTTTGGATTTCAGTTTTTAGTAGTTTACTTTCAGCTCTGATATCTGTATACTGTAGTTGTTTCTTTTTGCAGGTTAGACGCTTCGTCTGTACGGCAGTTTCCGTACAGATGGCGGATCTGTTAGCGAGCCCGGGTCGCAGTTTCGACCCCGGGGCGTGACAGATTAGAGTGGTATCAGAGCCTAGGTTGTAGGTCGTGGTGGACTTAGAAACCCTAGGCTTGTGGTTGGACATTAGGATGACTACATGAGAGTCGTGACTTATAGCGAGAGTCTTGATTGAGTTTTATATCTCTCCCAAGAGACGGGATGAGTGTTTGGCATGTTTACTTTCCCAAGCGATTATGTTGGCTGCAGACAACATAATGCTATGGAATGGATGACATGTGTTAGACTTTCGCTGGATTGGGTCGTATGGTTGTTGTGTCCCGACGTTTGTTATTGTGCAGTGGACTACGATACTCCTGAGACGTCGTGTTGTGAAGAGGACACACCCCGCACCTGATGAGTACCCGGGCAGCGGGAGCTAGAGCTATCAGAGCAGGGCGAGACCCAGGAGTTTGTGTGTTGAGATAGTTTCCCACTTTAACCGAGAGGGGCCGAATCCCTGAACGGTAAAGGACCGAGAACTTCGATAGGCTGAGCCTAGAGTCTGTTCTTGTTTGATTGGGGTTTTAGGCACCGGTCTATCGGGATTTTCGGATCTTAGCCGCGTCAGTCGGTTCTTCTCGCCTATGAGTGGGGTGTTGTTGTGGGAGCCGTTTAGAGTGACGGCGGTCCCAGCTGTGTAGATACTTTCCACTGGCCGAGTTACCAGGAGGATACTTTCCACTGGCCGAGCTACCAGATGGATACACTGCCCCTGGTCGAGTTACCAGGTGGGCACATGCCCCTGGCCGAGTTACCAGGTGGGCACATGCCCCTGGCCGAGTTACCAGGTGGGCACATGCCCTGGCCGAGTTACCAGGAGGATACTTTCCACTGGCCGAGCTACCAGATGGATACACTGCCCCTGGTCGAGTTACCAGGTGGGCACATGCCCCTGGCCGAGTTACCAGGTGGGCACATGCCCTGGCCGAGTTACCAGGAGGATACTTTCCACTGGCCGAGCTACCAGATGGATACACCGCCCCTGGTCGAGTTACCAGGTGGGCACATGCCCCTGGCCGAGTTACCAGGTGGGCACATGCCCTGGCCGAGTTACCAGGAGGATACTTTCCACTGGCCAAGCTACCAGATTGGTACATTGCCCCTGGCCGAGTTACCAGGTGGGCACATGCCCCTGGCCGAGTTACCAGGTGGGCACATGCCCTGGCCGAGTTACCAGGAGGACACTTCTCCCTGGCCGAGATACCAGGAGGACACTTTCCACTGGCCGAGCTACCAGATGGGTACATACCCCTGGCCGAGTTACCAGGTGGGTAAATGCCCTGGTCAAGTTACCAGGTGGTTGCTTTAGTGAGATTGAGATGGTCTGACAGGACGCCGAGATTTGGTGGCGTCGAGTTCGTCCTGTTGGACTACCGGGAGCGCAGTTGTTGACTTGGAACCAGTTTCGTGCTTTGCTGCTCAGGGCCTTCTTTCCTGACAGTATAAGCAGAACCTAAAAGGGTATCTTAGACACCTGCAGCAGGGGAGTCGACCTCTTTTGGAGTATGTTCGCGAGTTTTGCGATTGTTGAGCGGTGTACCCCATGTCGCCTGGATGAGGCCCAGGAGGTTAAACTAGTTGAGAAAGGACTACATCGGAATATCTATCACTTGGTGTATTCTTGGCGGGTGCCGACGTTAGATGCAGCAATTGAGCATGCTTAGCGGGTTGATCGAGGATCAGTGATCATGTCAGAGATAGACGAAGCGCCAGGGACTAGCTCTGGGGAGAGGCATCCAGTGCCGCCTGTGTTTGGACAGTCGAGTAGATCGAGACCCCCGGGGCCGCCACGATACCAGTCAGAGGGTCGTGAGTCTCAGAGGAGACAGAGACCAGGAGGTTCTCCACAGCCGATGTACCAGCAGCAGCAGCGGGATGGCTGTGTCATTTGTGGTGGGCCGCATTCTGCGCCGCAGTGTGACCACAGACAGGGCACAGATCATGGTCTTGTCCTAAAGCGGGGTCATCAGTCGCATTGGCAGCTTCGGCTCCTCCTCCTTCGCTCTTCTAGACAGGCGGAGCTTCGACAGGTTATGGCCAGATTGTTAGGGCCACTTCTTCGCGGCAGTCCGTCGGACGACCACCCCCGAGCGGGAGCGTCTATGCCGCATAGGATGAGGATTCGGGGGCAGCTAGCCTCGTGGTGGCAGGTATTAATCTTATCTCCCCTTCACGCACTTGAGCGTTATTTGTTACCGGAGCATCGCATTCATTTCTTCTGTAGGGCATTTGCATTGTTGTATGGGCTAGAGATAGGACCCTTAGCTTGTGCTCGTGAGGTTCAGATACCTGATCACGTGTTGCACATAGATGAGTGTTGTTGGTCCTGCCCAGTGCAGTTAGGGCCCAGGTTTTTGCTCGTTGATCTTTTGGCCCTTCCTCAGCTCCGGGATTTCGAGGTAGTATTGGGTATAGGACTGTGAGGATCTGAGACCTTGATGCTTGAGTGATGCCACACCGTTGATACACGGTGGTGATGCCACACCGTTGATACACGGTGGTGATGCCACACCGTTGATACACAGTGATGATGCCACACCGTTGATACACGGTGGTGATGCCACACCGTTGATACACGGTGGTGATGCCACACCGTTGATACACGGTGATGATGCCACACCGTTGAAACACGGTGGTGATGCCACACCGTTGATACACGGTGGTGTTGCCACACCGTTGATACACGGTGGTGATGCCACACCGTTGATACACGGTGGTGATGCCACACCGTTGATACACGGCGGTGATGCCACGCTGTTGGTGCACGACAGTGATGCCACGTTGTAGGTACACAACGGTGAGAGTTTATTTTGATGGTTCGGACTTTTGACCGCGAGTTTGGGCATCAGCGTTATGATCGCCTTGCGAGCCAGTTTTCAGTCCCGTTCACCGACGGTTTGGTCCCCGTCAGGGTGTTCTTTATTAGTTGAGGGATCGACTTCGACCCGTGGGTCCGTTGGGGTTATGATAGCATGTTGAGTGACCAACTGTGGCATGAGATTGTGTCTCTTGAGGATCCCTTTTGAGGTTAGCCTGCAGTTGAGTAGTCCACTCGGGTGGTTTTGGATCGGGAAGTAACCGAGTGAAGACCCCAGCTTATTGGATTCCTTTCCTTATTGGGTGAATGTGTGGGTTTGCTTCGGATCGCCTTGTTGAGGTTGGCACCATGATGTGGTTTGGTGCGTGTTGCACTAGTGGTTATTTTCGTTTCCCCCAGCCTTTTATTGGAGCCCTTGGGTATTTCACGTATCAGCTTAGGAGGGATGTGTTTTTCCTCGCCCGTGATTTACTTGCCCCTTTGAGATCTGTGATTGTTGGAGTGCGAGGGATGCCCGTTGGAATTTCTGGCTCGAGAGATGAGAGAATTGCACATCGGGCCATGCCGTACTTGTTGTTGTTGTTGTTGAGGAGTAATCACGGGGAGCGAGTGGTGTTTCGGGAGCTGGAGGCGTATTGATGGATACCTACCCGTGGTATTTGTGGCTCCTGATGGACTTGATCTAGTTTCGACGACGAAACTCTCTTTTAGTGGGGGAGAGTGTGAGGTCCCAGAATCCCCCGCGTAGGGTTTGCTGGTTGTTGGGCAGCTTTTTGTGGCTGTTGGGAGTGTTTGTGCGCATGGCGGGCCCGAGAAATGGATTTGTGTTGCAATTTGGGATTTAGTTGCATCACTGGAGGCCTGCGTGGTGTGTCAGTAGTGTTTGCGCGCAATTTGGACACAAGTGTTGGACTTCGAGGTCAAAAAGGGATCCCGTGGAAAATTGGGGGTCCCGTCGAGTGTTTAGAGGTGGTTTCGCGCGGCGTAGATGTCAAATTTGGACTTCGGGCGAAGTTTGGATAAAAGATTACCTCTCCTGTCGCCTTCGGGAATTTCTAGAGTTGGAATTTGGCAAATCGGACTTCAGAATTTGGACCCGGTGTGAAAACCGGATCAAGTGGGCTATCCGGGGGCATTCGGCAAATTTTCGGTTGAGAATTTGGAGAATCGGACATCGTTTTTGGATTCAGCGCGCGAAATCGTTGAGAATGGACTTTTTACTTGTTTGTTTTGGAGCCCGGATGACGTGCGCGTTTTTCGAGGCGATGCGGCACGTTTATCGAGGGTTGGCGCGGCGCGGATCCCGAGGGCGCGTACGGCGCGGGTTGTGCGTGCTGGCGCGCGTTGGGAACGCGCGCCTGCGCGGGGCAGCGCAGGGGCCGCCATGTGGCGGCCCCCCGTTGGCGCCCGCGCGGGCGCGGGGGCACGCGCGCCCGTGTGGCGGGCGCGTGTCCCGCGCCTGGGGTGGCGCGGTGTAACGCGCCCGTGTGGCGGGCGCGTTGCCGCACGCCACCTGGCGCACGGGGCGCGTGCGTGGACCCGGTGCACGCGCCCCGGCCTCGTGGACCGCGTACGGTGGCCCCCCATTGGCCGGTCCACCGTGCGCCCTTGAGCCGTGGACCACCCCCTTTCCCTTTTTCTTCTTCTTCTTCTTCCTCCCCCGAGCGCCATTTCTCCTCCTTTTTCTTTTCTTTCTTCTTCACCGAGCGAGAGAGGGAGTGAGGAGGGAATTTTTGGGTGGGGCGGCGGCGCGTCGTGGGCATCGTAGAGCGCGCGAGGTTTCCAACGGAGCGTTTTGGCGGCGGCGGCGCAGTCGGGTGGGTCCCGCACTTGTTTTTACGGTGTTTTTGGCACAGTTTTAGAGCGTTCCTTTGGACAGTTAATTGAACCTCTTGCTCTTATCTGTGTTAGGGACCGCGTTTTACTGCACCGTTTTGCGTGCGGACCCCGACGGCGTGCTCCGTTTTGCGTGCGGACTCCGTTTTGCGCGCAGGTTTCGGCACCGTGCTTCGTTTTGCGTGCGGACTCCGTTTTGCGCGCGAGTTTCGGCACCGTGCTTCGTTTTGCGATCGGACCCCGACGGCGTGCTCCGTTTTGCGTGCGGACTCCGTTTTGCGCGCGAGTTTCGGCACCGTGCTCCGTTTTGCGTGCGGACTCCGGCAGCGTGCTCCGTTTTGCGTGAGGACTCCGTTTTGCGCGCGGGTTTCGGCACCGTGCGCCGTTTTGCGTGCGGACTCCGGCGGCGTGCATCTTTTTGCGTGCGGATCGCGTGGAGGCCAATTGCAAGTGTCTACGTGCAATTAGTGGCATACCGAGGTGGGTGGCCTTATCTCCAAGTTTTATGGACTGTACAGTAATTCTACTGATGTAGGACTATACATGATAGTTTATTTTCTTGTATAGCATGCCATATTGTAGGAATTGTTATTCCTTTTATCATCTGTTCATATAGCTATCTTGGAACTTGACCTAGCACCCCCGTCATATGTTGCATGTGTAACCAGACCAGTAGAAAACCCTCACTTGGGCTAGGGTTATTTATGTTTAGACACCCACACTGTTTTTCTATTCCTGGACATTGTGTTATCCTCGCCCGGGTAGTGGGCCGAGAGGTCGGGACTTTCTTTTAGTGTGGGATGCATTTGCACTCGTGCTTGGGAGCAGAGTGGAGTCTGGTTGTTGTAGTGGGTTGCTTATCTGTGCCGGGAGCTGTTTGGGTAAACGGTAGTCCCGGGAGGTCTTGTATCCCTGTTGTGCTGTCGTGGGAGGGAGCCGTTGAGCAGACGGTAGTCCCGGGCCGTCGAGTATCTTCCGGTCAGTGTTGTTGGGAACCGTTGGGGTTGACGGTGGTCCCAGGTCGTTGAGTGTTGTCCGACCAGTATTGTTAGCCTGAGTTGTGGGTCGCTCCTGGCTGTGGAGTACCTCCAGCCAGTGTCCTTTGTGCTGCGAGCTGTTGGAGAGGCTAGTGTCTCGTGTTTCGTGTGAGCTGATCAGCTGAGTCGTGGAGAGTGCTCCGACTGCTGTGCGAGATATTTGGGGATCTTGAGTCCTACCGTTCTGCGAGTGAGCGTGGATTTTGACTATAGCCTGCTTATGCCAATGTTTGATACTCTATGCCGCGCCGTTTTCCTCAGTTGGAGTCGCGCCCCTGAGATGCCGCTGTGGATACGATGGTTGGTCTGTTGAGGCAGTTTTCCGCAGTGGATGCAACGATGGGCCTGTTGAGGCAGTTTTGCGCGAGGGGTGAGTTAGTCGGACAGGACGCCCCACGTAAATCCCGTCCTCATGTGGATGTGTGGTAGTGGGCAGGTGCGTTCCTAGTCGACAGGCGCAGGCTTGACTGGACCCTATGAGGCAGTCAGTTCGATTGTGTCGATTTAGCACCTTGGGTGCGAGTGGTCACATTTACTTTCATCTGTTCCACTTTTTGAGCATCTAGATAGAGGCATGGTAGCTGTAGAGTAGCTCCAGCTTTTCTTGTTCAGATTTCATTGCACTGTTATCTTTTGCCTCTAGTAGACTTAGTGGGCAGACCGTTGGGCTTGTTGACGGCACCCACTGAGAACTACTGTGGGAAGTAGTTCTCACACCCGTTGTGGTGTCTTTTTCCCCAGGAACTTCTTCTCCTGTTCCTGTTGCTCCAGTTGCTGATCCTTCTGACCGAGGCGAGGGAGTCGCGAGCTAGTTCCCTACCCGTCGTTGGAGTGTAGCAGTACCCCTTCAGAGAAGAGCTTTAGTAGATTAGTTTACTTCTTTTTCCTCTGTTGAGAGACCTTTGTTGTGAGGTATAGAGTTGTACTTTATTTTACAGTTTGAGAGACTGATGTAGTGAGGATATTTGTGTGAGAGCTTGTACACTGATGTTTTTATTGGAGATATCTCCCTTTTTGGGTTTTTGTATCAGAGGACTTTGTATATGATCGAATTTGGGAGATGGATATTGTATTTATTTTCAGTTGTATAGCGTTTGGATTTCAATTTTTAGTAGTTTACTTTCAGCTCTGATATCTGTATACTGTAGTTGTTTCTTTTTGCAGGTTAGACGCTTCGTCTGTACAGCAGTTTCCGTACAGATGGCGGATCTGTTAGCGAGCCCGGGTCGCAGTTTCGACCCCGGGGCGTGACAGTGTGAGAACTACATCCTACAGTAGTTCTCAGTGGGTACCGTCTCCAAGACCCACGGTCTGCCCACTAAGTCTACTAGAGGCATAAGATAACAGAAAAAGACTGGGATAGGAAAACAAAGCTGGATAAGTATCAACAGCTATCATGCCTCTATCTACTATGCTCAAGGGGAAAAACACAGATGATGGTATGCATCCACTCACTACTGACAATATGTCAAGTACTATGCTCAAAGGAAAACTCACTAAGACACATGATATGCAAACTCTCTCACATAACACCCAATCTCCATGACTGCCTCATAGGGTCCAGTCCAGCCTGCGCCAAACCTACTGCCACTACGCCCAAACAAGACTTGGTCTTACTTAGGGTGTCCCACATGGACTATCTCAATCTCAAGCGAACTCTAGTGTATCAACTAGTCGCATCATCGCAGCCTCGTCAGGCTCGGTATCATCATCGCATCCGGAGCGTAGCTCGCGGGGAGCGACCCCGCGAACTCAAGTATCTCAAGTATCTCAAGTATCTCATAACTGGAATAAAATGCCAGGCTCAGCAGGCTATAATCCACGATCAAACAGATCGGTATCACGAGCTCAAAAGCACAACTCGGTCGGTGAAAGACCCCCCGACTCGATCAGGAAATGCCCACACGATCTCAAAGCTATGTCGGAGAAACCTCGACGACTCAATCTGATAATGCATAAACCATCACTCAGTCGGAGAACCCTCCACGACTCAATCTCACAACACTAACCCACTAAAATAAGGTACAACACAGCTGGGACCACCGTCACTCCAAACGGCTCCCAAAAAGACAACTCATAGGCGAGGAGAACCGACTGACGCAGCAAAGGCCCGGGAATCCGTTAGGCCGGTGCCTAGAACCCCAATCAAACAAGAACAGACTCTAGGCTCAGCCTATCGACGTTCTCGATCCTTTACCATTCAGGGATTCGGCCCCTCTCGGTTAAAGTGGGAAACCAACTCAACACACCAAACTCAGGGGCTGGAGACGCTCAACAGCCAGAACCGCGAAGGGTCCGAAAACTCCGGGAAACTAATACCTACGACCCCGATCAAACAAGAACAGGCTATAGGCGTAGCCTCCCGTTGTTTTCGACCCAAGAATGAAATCAACCCTTAGAACCCAGATCACTCACCCCGGTCGGGTGAGGAAATTTAGGAGAAAAGATGACCTTTATTATAAAATATCATTTCCACTCAACCCCCTTGGGGTGAGGATAAAATTGCCCCTTTTTGAAAACTGTCTTGAATTGAGAAAACCAACTTTTATAGATTTTAGTTCTTGAAAACTCAGTTAAAAACAAGGTTATTTTCCGAACTCCCAAGGGTTGATGCCGACGCCCAATCAAACAAGAACAGGCTCCGACACCCCTAGAAATTCGGAACGAAAAATACTGGTTTACCAAAATCATGAGTGTCCAAAAACATTTTGGGTTCAAGGTCCTGATAACACACGTGCGCCACGATCACAACATGGTGGTGACGAATAAAACGGAGAAATATCCAGAGACCCGGGACCACCGTTTACCCAAAACGGTTCCCAAAACACTAACACTGGCCTAACACAGCCACCAGACCCCACTCAGCCCCCAGGCCCGAGTGCAACACACGTCCCACAATGTCCTGACCACTCGGCCCACTACCCGGGCGAGGAACTCTATGTCCAGAAGAAAAGCAATGCGTGGGATGTCTAAAGCATAAAAGAACCTAGCCCAGATTAAGGTTCTCTATTGGCCTGGTTACACACGCAACATATGACGGGGGTGCTAGTCAAAGTTCCAATGAAACACTTAAACTAGCATGCAAAATCCTATCATAATAGAATTAGAGAGAAGTCCGCAGACTTGGAGATAAAAACCAACCCACCTCGGTAAGCCACCAATTGCTCGTAGACACTTGTAATTGGCCTCCACGCGATTCCTTGCCTCCACCGGAGTCCGCACTTAAAACGGAGCACGCCGCCGGTGTCCGCACGCAAAACAGAGCACGGTGCTGGAGTCCGCACGCAAAACGGAGTCCGCACGCAAAACGGTGCACGCCGCCGGAGTCCGCACGCAAAACGGAGCACGGTGCCGAAACCCACCCGCAAAACAGAGTCTGCACACAAAACGGTGCACCGGGCCGAAATCCGCGCGCAAAACGGAGTCCGCACGCAAAACGGAGCACGCCGTCGGGGTCCGCACGCAAAACGGAGCAGTAAAAACACGGTCCCTAACACAGATAAGAACAAGGGGTCAATCCAATGTCCAAAAGAACGCCCCAAAACTATGCTAAAAATACCGTAAAATTAACGCGCGGGACCTACCTCGACCGCGTCGCGCTGCCCAACCGACCCCTTGAAACACCTCACGCGCTCCGCGAGGTCCACGACGCACCGCCGCACCTCACAAAATCCCCTCCCTCTTACTCTCTCACGCTCGGTTGGAGAAGAAGAAGAAAAAGGGGAGAAGAAAAGGTGTGCGGGGAGGAGAAGAAAGAAGAGAAAAAGAAGAAAGAGGAGGGGAGGTCTCCCATGGACCGGGTCCACGGTGCACCGCCCAAGGGGGCCCGCTGCCAGGCGGTCCACCGCACAGGGGCGCGCGCACTAGGCACAGCGCGCGCCCCCCTGCGCCATGGGGCGCGCGTCACCGCGCGCCACACGGGCGCGGCATCCCGCGCGCCACACGGGCGCGTTACACCGCGCCACACGCAGGCGCGGGACACCCCGGGCGCCACACGGGCGCGCGTCCCCCCTCGCCCGCGCGGGCGCCAACGGGGGCCCGCCACGTGGCGACCCCTGCGTCACCCGCGCAGGAAGCGCGCTTCCCCAGCGCGCCTTTTGCGTGCCGTGCGCAGCACTCCACCGCCCTCGAGCCGCGCGCCGCCTCGGGATCCGAGCCACCACCTCGGGATCCGTGCCGACTTAGAATTTGCGCACGCGCCTCGAAAAACGTGCGCGTCACCCGGGCTCCGAAAAAAGCAAGAAAATAGTCCATTCTCAACGATTTCGCGCGCTGAATCCAAAAACGATGTCCGATTGGCCAAATTCTCACCCGAAATTTTGCCGAAAGCCCCCGGAAAGCCCACTTGATCCGATTTTTGCGCCGGGTCCATTTCTAAAATCCGTTTTGCCAAAATCCAACTCTAAAAATTCCCGAAGGCATCCGGAGAGGTGATCTTTTATCCAAACTTCGCCCTGAGTCCAAATTTGACATCCGTGTCGCGCGAAATCACTTCTAAACACTCGACGGGTCCTCCAATTACCCACGTGATCCCTTTTTAAGCCCGAAGTCCATCACTTGTGTCCAAATTGCGCACAAACACCACCGACGCACCACGCAGGCCTCCAGTGATGCAAACTAAATCCCAAATTACACCACAAATCCATTTCTTAGGCCGCCCGACACGCGCACAAACACTCCCAAAGGCCATTAATCCGATAGTAATCTCTTAAGTGGGGATTTCGGGTCCTCACAGTTAGCGTCTTCAGGTGGGTGGCCTTGTCTCCAAGTTTGATGGACTGGACATTAAATCTGCTATAGTAGGACCATGCATGATAGTGGATTCTTGTGTAGCATGCTAGAATGTAGGAATGGTTATTCCTTGTATTTATCTGTCGATCTCGTGATCTCTTTTGGCTTCCTACCACCTGTTAAATTATTGTATCTTGAAACTTGACCTAGCACCCCCGTCATATGTTGCATGTGTAACCAGACCAGTAGAAAACCCTCACTTGGGCTAGGGTTATTTATGTTTAGACATCCACACATTATGTTTCATTCCTGGACTTAGTGTTATCCTCGCCCGGGTAGTGGGCCGAGCGGTCGGGACTTCTTTTTAGTGTGGGTTGCATTTGCACTCGTGCTTGGGAGCAGAGTGGAGTCTGGTAGATGTAGTTGATCGCTTGTCTGTGCCGGGAACCGTTTGGGGTAAACGGTGGTCCCGGGAGGTCTTGTTTCCCCTGTTTGGGTTGTCGCCACTGTGTTAGTGGCAGTAGTGTACTAGTGTTAGCCGGACCTAGAACCCAGAACCTTTTTCGACATACACATGATTTTAGCCTACCAATGTTTTCTTCCAAGCGTCGAAGGGCTGCTGGAGTCTGTTCTTGTTTGATTGGACAAAGGCATCAGCCCTTCGGGGTTTGGGTAAAATACTTGTGTTCTAACTGTTTTTCTAAAAGAACTAAAAATAATAAAAACTGGGTTTCTCCTCAAACTAAGATAGTTTTTCAAAAAAGGGTACTACTTTTAGTCCTCACCCCGCGTGGGTCGAGTGGAAATGGTTTTCAGTAACAAATGTCACCTTTTTTCCTGTAAACCTCCCCACTCGAAAGGATTCGACTGGTCTGGGTTCCAGGGCCCGTTCCTTTGTCGGGACGAAAGCCACGGGGGCCGAGCCTGGAATCTGTTCTTGTTTGATAGGGTTATAGGTGTAGGTCTCCCGGAACTTTCGGGCCCTGGTTGGTGTTTTCTTCGTGTTGTACGAGGTTGTCGTGTTCCCGAACTATAAGGGGGTCGGGAACTTCGATAGGCGGAGCCTAGAGTCTGTTCTTGTTTGATAGGGTTCTAAGCACCGGCCTATCGGGTTTCCGAACCCTTATGGTGTCGGTCCTTCCTGTGAGTTTAGTGTTCTGTTGTGGGAGTCGTCTGGTGGACGGTGGTCCCGGCTGTGTGGTTTTCCAGCCTGTGAGTGAGCGTTGGTGTTGTTAGTCGATCTTGTTGATCGTGGTTTGGACTATAGCCTGCATGAGCCATATTGAGCTCGACAGAGATACGCGGATACTTTCCTCGGTGGGGTCGCGCCCCTCGAGTGCCACTCCGGAGTTGGGCCTGTTACTTGCTATCGCGACTTGTCGACGCAGTCCCTCTGGTTGGGCCAGTTTTGGCAGCCACGGACACCCTACGGTAGACCCGTCCTGTTGAGGATGTGAGGCAGTAGGTGGGCGCAGGTTTGACTGGACCCTATGCGGCAGTCAGTGTAGATTGGGTGACTGTACTTTGGGAGTTAGTAGATGCATCATGTTTCCATCTGTTCCACTTTTTGAGCATCTAGATAGAGGCATAGTAGCTGTAGAGTTACTTTTCCAGCCCTTTCATTTCAGTATCATATTATTGTTACTTTATGCCTCTAGTAGACTTGTGGGCAGACCGTTGGGCTTATTGGCGGCACCCATTGAGGACTACTGTGGGATGTAGTTCTCACACCCGTCGTGGTGTCTTTTTCCCCAGGGACTTCTGCTCCTGTTCCTGCTGCTCCAGTTGTTGATCCGGCTGATCGAGGTAAGGGAGTCGCGAGATAGATCCCTACCAGTCGTCGTCCAGAGAGTAGATGTACCCCCTTACTTTTTGAGAGTTCATGTTGAGAGACCTTTGTAGTGAGGTATAGAGTTGTATTTTATTTTCTGCTTGAGAGACTTTTGTTTTTTTGGGGAGGATTTTGAGTTGTATATATTTTCATTTTCAGCAGTTTACTTTCAACTTTGATATCTGTATAGTATAGTTGATCTTTTGCAGGTTAGTCGCTTCGTCTATACGGGGCTTTCCGTATGGGCGGCGGATCTGTTGGCGAGCCCGGGTCGCAGTTTCGACGCCGGGGCGTGACAGAAACCCTAGCAATCCAGAAACCCTAGCCCTAGCCATCAAGCACCAGACCTCTCATCTCCCTCTGCTCTCTCCACGGACGTTACGCCGCCAGCCGCCACCGCCCCTCGCCGGAATAGGAGAAGGATCAAGAAAGAAACTTGATCTCGGGTTGGGTGGAGAGGGAAGCAACAGGGGGGCTTGGGATTGCTCCAAACCTCATCTGGAGTTGTCTCTGGGTTTTAGAGACCTAACCCGAGGAATCCCGGCACCTAGCTCCGCCGCGCGCCGCCTGCGGAGATTCCCTTCATCTTCCTTAGCTCCGGTGAGGTAAGATCATCTCTCTTCTTTCGTTTTAATGGCCCTATAACCCATTCGATCTCTTCCTGACATCATGGAGATCTTCCTCATGAAGCCCCAATCGCCGGGGTGCTTCGGTTAACCGGCGGGAGCAACCTATCGCCGGAAACCTAGTTTCGGGCCAGATCTATGCGCGGGCTCCATCCGACCGTCGAAACCAAGATCGGCCACATTAGAACTTTTCCTCTGGTCGACTGCAACCTCTCTACGAAGTCTGAGGACCATCGGTTGAGGATCGAAGCTGTGCGGGCGTGCCCTAGCTTCGGGTTGTCTTCCTCACGGCCGAGCTTCACCGCCCGACGCCGCCGCTGCCCCACGCCGCCATCCACCCCCTTGGCAAGCTTCGCAACACCGAGAGGAGTGATCTTGTGCAAGTTGTTGGACCTAAAGACCAGTGGTTGAAGATCCGCCATTATTGAGCACCAAGCTTGCCCGAGCTTGGTCTCCGGCCGCCGCCGCCGCTTCCAGTCGCCGGCCAACCACCCAGGTAAGGTCTCCTGGTCGAAGGCATCTCATTCATGCCTTTGCATGGGGTCAATGAACCCTTTTCATCAAACTTTCCATTATTGCTCTATAGGTGTCCGAGGAGCTTTATTCCGGCCAACCGCCGCCCGGAGTCGTCGGCGTTGGGTCGGGAAGTGACCGAGCCACCTCTGTGATCGTCCTCCTGCTGCTGCTCGCCTCTTCTCAAGGCTAGAACCCGAGTTGACCTGGTCTCGGCCAAACCGAGCTCTTGCCTTATTGGAAATTGCACCACCTTGCTCCGGCGATCTTTCCGGCCGATCTGCATCGCACCTGAGGTGAGCCCTCGACTCGTTAGTTCATGTTTATCATGGTGCTCATGCTATATTTTGAGTTGATCTAGTAATTAGGTGAGTGTGGTAAACCAAGCTATTGTGAACTATGTAATCTTGGACTCGATTGTGTTTTCGGGCTTCGTGTCCACTCAAACCAGTGAGCATGGGTTAGCTTGCATCGAGATCGATCTACTGTAATTTACGGCATAGTCTAAAACATCCCGGATTGGGAGATCGAGTCAAAATAGTGGTTAATCTGGTGTAATTATGCAATATTGTAGTAATCTAGGGGTCAACTCGCAATTGTAATATTGTGGACAGTATTTAATCAGTGTAAACATGTCTCTAGGCATATTGTTAGATTTCTGTAGACTCTCGTTGAGCGGAATATGGTTATCGTTTCGTAAATCGGCGAAATCGTCGGTTTTACGATAACCGGCGCGTGTTACGCGTACCCCGGTATGAAAGAATGGATTCGGGTTACTGCAGTCGGGATGGGTATGAGTGAGTCTATTTCTGATCATAGTTTCTATTCAGGGCCCAGCAGTTCAGCACCAGTCTCCCAGTAGTCTAGCGGGAGTTCGGGATCGGCCTACTTTCAGGTGGTTCGTTCGACTGACTTCGAGGTGGGTACCCCTTAGAACCTCTTTGTGCATGTTTCCGTTATTGTTATTTTTATCTTGTAAGGGGTAGTGGGGGTGACGTGGACCTCCGGATTAATGAACGTCGCGGTGGGAGACTGGACGGGCAGTTCGCCCGCTCCGAACAACAGTAAGGTTGTTTGGAGCATGCTAGCGATGAGGACGGTGATCGGTGTGACAGTCGGACGTCGAAAGGTGGGTCCCTCTCTCGACGGTTCTTGAGTCGGGAAACGAGGGTAATTGGTAAGAGCAAAGGTTTGACATGTTAAAATATTGCTAACCCCCGTACATGCTTATGTTTTTATTATCATGATATTTATGACGACTAAGGGTCACGATGCTCGATGATACATCATGTTCTGGGGGATCGCCGAGGCAGGTGCTCGGTCTAGCTCGCCGAGGTGGGTGCTCGGTCGAGGCTCGAGATTGCTACACGCACACCAGCGGTTTGGCCACCGCGAGGGTGTGTTTTTCCGGAAAAGTGGTACGTTGACCCGTGTACCCCACGTGTGGGTGATTTAATGGGGGCCCTCATGGGTGGGGGGTGTGAGCGGTGCCGAGGAGGGTGCTCGAGGTCATGCCGGGGCAGGTGCTTGGTGCGATTTACCGAGATAGGTGCTCGGTGTGGTTGCCGGGGTAGGTGCCCGGGTTTGGATTGTACAGGGTTTTTCACCGTTCGTTGCATGTTGGAGAGGGCGGTTGCTCTGGTTTTACAGTGGTTTGCCTTACTTTTAGCCCTTATTACATTTACGTTTTATTTCTGGTCACTGACTTCCCACTCCGTGACAGGTTCATCCAGGGGCGAGTGCTAGGGCGTTGGTGAGGCCGTGCGAGTGGTCTTCTAGCCCTTTTTGGGGCTGCAAACTTTGACTTATTCTCTCCTTGTTCATTTCATTACTCATAGTAGCTAGTTGTGGATCGCGATACCCCCGTGGGATCGATGTGGATGTTGGGCTATTTGATAACTCTTTTGGATGGGTGTTTTGTTCTTACTTCTTTGCTTGGCCGCTTTCAAACTACAAACAAGAAACAAGGAAACTATTGTGAAAACTGTTTTAAAAATATGGGTGTCGTGTGGGCACCGCTTTCAAATTCTGTGGATTTATGTGATTTCGAAAATAGTTTTATTAAACCCGGTGTCGGGTGGGCACCATTTTCAAATTCTGTGGATTTATGTGGTTTCAAAAATAGTTTTATAAAACCTGATGTCGAGTGGGCATCGCTTTCAAAACCCTGAGGTTTTATCCTTTCAAAAATAGTCGGCCTCTTTATCACTGGTGGAAATTGGCTATTGGTAGTTGAAATGGTTGTATGTACTTGGCAATCGATCTGGTGTGGTTAAAGGCATGTTTATGTGGACTTCGTAGTCAGGACGCCGTGCATATACAAAGGAGACTCTGCCCGTTTGCAGAGTGAATTTGTATATGCGGCGGGTCTGGGCACGCGCCGGGGAAGAAAAAAAATAAAATTAAAAAAAAATATATAGAAGTGAGTCGGAAGCATCGGTGGCTACCCTTCCGCGCGTTTAAACCCCCGGGGCGTGACAATGGCACTTTTTTTTTTTTTTTTTTTTTTTTTCTCTTTAAAAAGGAACGAATTTTTCACCCAAAAATTTGGAATTCGCGAATAATTCGCGAATAATACTTTTTTATTCAAAAATTCGCGAATCATTCCGAATTTTTGGAAAAAGTCGGAAACCGCATGTTTAATTCGGATTCTCAATAATTTGCGAATAATTCGCGAATAATTCGCGAATTAACTAACTATGGTAAAAACTGAACAAGAAAGCTGGAGACACTCAACAGCTATCATGCCTCTATCTAAATGCTCAAATGGGGAAACTCTGATAAAGATATGCAACACTCGCACACGAGGTGCTCAATCGACCCAATCGAGCTGACTGCCACATCGGGTCCAGTCAAGCCTGCGCCTACCTACTGCCGTTACATCCAAGGAGGACCGGACTTACGTAGGGCGTCCGTGACTGCCAAAACTGGCCCAGCCAGAGGGACTGCATCGACAAGTCGTGATACAAAAGTAACAGGCCCACTCCGGATGGGGCACTCGAGGGGCGCGACCCCACCGAGGAAAAAGGTATCCGTGCACTCTGTCGAGCTCAAAGTGGCTCCTGCAGGCTATAGTCAAAATCCACGCCCACTCTCAGAACGGAAGGACTCAGGATCCTCAAACATCTCGCACAACGGTCGGAGTACTCTCGACGACTCAGCTGATCAGCTCTCTCGAATCTCGAGACACTAGCAAACTCCACCAACTCGTAGCACAAAACATACTGGCTGGAGATACTCCACAGCCGGGATCGACCCACAACTCAGGGCTAACAAAACTGGTCGGACAACACTCAACTGTTAGGTTTTTATATATTTAAGGATCCACAAGGATCTAAATAGGTACTATCAAACAACTAGAGGGGGAGTGAATAGGTGTAATACTTATAAAACCAATCTCAGTGCAAAATAAAAACCAATGCGGAAAATAAAAATAGCGCACCGAGATATACGTGGAAACTCCAATCCAGGAGAAAAACCACGGGACCAACACGCAATAACAATCCACTAAGAATAGAAGAATAACAAGGTGATTACCGACTCCACGGACTCAAACCCCTCCTTCAACTTCTTCGGACCTTGCGCTCCACCGATTGCACGTCCACTGCACACGTTCGAATCCACGAACGCCACTCGAACCCACGAGCACATGTTTCGAATCCACGAAACGCCTTCAACACATCGAATCCACGATGCTACGTCGAATCCACGACGCAAACTTGTTAAAAGCTTCGATGGTGATCCTTTGCTTAGATTATCATTGAAGAACCATGGATGGAATCTCTAAGCAAAGACTAGATCAATTCGACAAAAGATAGATCTTGGAAGAACCGTCGAATTGACCTAAAAGAGGCTAAAAGAAGAACGATAAAAAAACCTAGCCTCTAGGGTTGCTCTCAAGTGTTTTTTTTAATTAATCGGTAGTTCTTGAGAAACCCTAAGTGTCTATTTATAGGTTAGAAACCTTTGGAAAGAGATAAGCATCAAAAACTGACTTAACAGAATTTTTCCCGCACGGCGGTCCGGATTGGATTGGCTGATCCGGACTGCCGTCTTTTTTTCAGCAATTCCTGAAAAACAAGGTTCGGGGTCCGGACTGGAATCCACGGTCCGGACTGGATTAACAAAACAGTCCTGAACAGAATTTCCAGTCCTGAACGGATTTCCTGAAAAAATAGTTTTTGACTTTTATGCAATGAAAACTTATCCAAGTGTTTCTAAACTACTCAAATGTATTCGGATCACCAAAATTATTTAGTTAAACGTACCTGATCAATCCGAATCCATTTTCCTTAAGATTGATGTATATGATCCACAATTCTTCAACTTCAATCTTCAAGACTCAAAACACTGAGTGTCAACTTGAGATCTTGTTGAATCTTCTCTGAGTCTTCGATTGTTGATTGACAATTTGATCACTTCAAGACTCCGACTCAACTCATGAAATATGCCAACACAAAAAGCCGTAACAATCTCCCCCTTTGGCAATTTCGTGACAAAACCCAAAAATACATAAAACGCTCAAGTCACTCATCTTAAACCAAAAAATCGAAACTCAATGTCATCACCAAAATATTGACTTTCTTTGCGTGAAAGATCCAATAAACAAAAATTACATTTGAACCAGTCTTAGAACAAACTCTATGACTTAGGACTTGGAGTCTTAAAGTGATGTAGATCCTGCAAAACAAAACTCCAAACAAATCAAAAGTCAGTTGTCAGAAATTAAAATTATATCCTACATTTGATTCGTCCTTTTGGTTCTTTTTGTTTTTCGGCTCCTTTTTCATCATCTCTTTTCTTTATCTCCCCCTATCTTGAGCATCTCTGTTCTCCCCCTATTTCTGTTCTCCCCCTTTTTGTCATAAATTGTCAAACAGTGAATATAGACAAAGGAAATCACTAACAACATTAGTTCATAGAGAAAGAGAGATAAAAGCTCAGTTCCGGTATATAACAAAAACACAGATTTCGTACCGGTACTCGAAGACAAAAATCACAAAAATTCTTGAAACAAATCCAAATTTTGAAATCTTTCAAATACCGATTTGCATTCCATCCAGAAAATAATTTAAGTGCTTGAAAATAATATGAGATCACATAGATGTTATTCAATCCAATTAATTTTACAAAAATTTAAAAGACTTACTCCGAAATCATGAAAAACAAAGATAAGACATTATAAACCGTTTTTCATATTATATACGTCAAACACAAGTCATCAAAAATAATCTAGAGATTCAAACTCTATTAAGATGTAACGGATTTACAAAGATGACTTACAGAGATTTCTAAATGATATCAATTTTGAATTTTACCCTTTCAAATTTGAGATAAGCACTAAAATACCTAAGGGTGGCTCTTTGAGCATCTTTCAACTATCCCACCTTATACCAACCAGGAGATTAATCAAAATAAGAACATTGAATATAAATCTCCGAATGCTTCAACTAAAAAATTTCAAAAATATTTTCCTAGCATTCAAAACATGTGGTAGCTTCACACACAAACCGGACGACCGGGGTGGCAACTCTTTCCAACATGTGGTGGTAGTTTTCACACTCCTTTCGGATGTAACTCTTTCCACATCTTTTGCAATTCATTTCATTACCCTTGTAAGAAAATACAATCTCTTATGTGAAAGAATTAAATCCCAAATTTTAGTCTATCGGTTGTCTCATGTTTATCACAATGAATTCACACAACCGAGATAGGTTAAGCATCTAAAGATCACACATGATTACTAAAATTTGATGAATATAATTATCAAAAACTCCTATAATGAAGTATCTTCAAGAATTATGATTATGGAGTAAAGTTGATAATTCATATAAAATTAAATTAGAGTGATTGAAAGTGAAACCCTTTTTATTCAATGCACTTGTTCGTTAAAACCCTTTTGTTTGAAAAACAAAACATAAAAACGAAGAGCATTAAAATCATGTAATGCAAAGATTAAGAAAAATATGAAAGGAAAACCAATCAAAGCATTACATACAGTCATAAGCTAGTTAGAACTTAAGACAAGGAAAGATATCACCTTTCCGTATCCAAAATTGTCGGATTTTGGGTTGTCTTGATTCATTGTGGCCGTGGGTTGTCCGCTTTGACTGTTGATCCACCTTAGGTCTTTGCGTTGCAATGATCCACTTGAATGATTGATGTTGTGGCTCGGACCTTTGGTGGATTGAGGGAACTCCATTAAATTGATGTTGCTTTTGATTCTGTTGAGTTCGCTCCGTAGATGAAGTTGCCGAAGAATTCTTCTTTCTCTTTTTCGGGCACGACTTCATCAAGTGTCCTTCAAGTCCACATTGGTGACAAGTTCTTCCACTCAATTTAGTTGTGGAACTTGAAGCCTTCATAGTTTGGTTCTTTTTAAATCCCAAACCAACCTTGCTTGTTTGACCTAATCCGGACATACAATCAAGTTTCTTAGAACCGGTTGAAAGCCTTTGTATGTCGGATTTAAGTTGATGAACTTGCTTGGTCAAAGTTTGGTTGGTGACATGAATCTCCTCAAACTGTTTTTCTAGAAAATCAATCTTGTTAATATGGGAATTAACGATCATTTCCGATTGATTTATCTTTTCTTGGAGGATTTTATTATTATCCAATAAAAGCTCTCGTTGCTCCTCGAGATCATGAAGTTTGTTCTTTAAAGCATGATTCTCGTCTTGAATCTCAAGTCGTTGCTTCCTCAACTTCTTGATATGCTTGGCCATCTTCTTAGATTCCGCAAGAAGTTGTTGATATGCCTCAACGAGTTCTTCTTCGTCCGACTCCCCCTCACTTGATGACTCTCCGCCGGATGTTGATGTTTCATGCAAAATGAAAGGAATATAGTCAGTGATTAAAGATGATAAGCAAATATTAGAAGAGGGAATTTGAGAGGCATGAAAGGCAACGACTTTTTCCTCTTTATTTGAGGTCGATTCATTAGAAGTAGAATCGTCCCAAGTTTTCGCTTGCAAAGCCTTCTTTTTATATGATTTCGGAGAAGGACAATCCGTTGAAATATGGCCGTAGCCTTTGCATCTATAACATTGGATTTCCCCTTCGAATTCATCTTTTTCTTTTGAAGGATTTGCAGAGCTTTTGAGGTTAGAGGATTTAGAACCCGATGATCCTTTAGATGGTTTCGAGGATGAAGATCCATCGGTTCGATTCTTCCAAAACTTCCGACGAAATTTCTTTATGATCCGCGCCAATTGTTCTTCAAAATCGGCAAAAGAGATTTCATCGTCGGAACTTGATTCGCTATCTTCTTCCTTTGTTGATTTGAATGCAATACCTGTAAGCTTAGAAGAAGACTTGGAAGAAACTTGATTAGTAGGAAAAGTCATTTCATAAGTTTGCAAAGCACCTACTAATTCCTCTACTCTCATCTCATCTGGATGACTAACGGTTTCAATGGCGGTAACCTTTGCCCTAAACCGTTCCGGAAGAGTCCGAAGTATCTTTCTTACAACTCTCGACTGCGGGTGTAGGACCCCCGAACCCCATGCAGCATTTTTCCGATGGATCCGCTGTTAGAACACCTGTTGTTGGTGTATCTGGCCCATGGTGCATCAATTGGATGCCACAGATGGACCCTGTAAGGTTTTTTTTTAGCTGTGTTGGCTTTCGGCTGGGTTTGCCGAAATTTTGAAAAAGAATTAGGCCAAACAGACGGCGGAAACGGATTCAGCGCGGAAAAATGCTTGAAAATGGCTTTTTGTTTGCCAAATTCTGAGTCCGGATGCCCAAAAACGGACTCCCGGAAAATTTACTGGATTTCTGGTGCATGGGGGAGCCGTGGACCGGCGGGGGAGCCACGTGGCAGGCCCTGATTGGCCGGCGCACGCAGCTGGGTCCACGGAGCACTGGGGTTTGGACCGGGGTGCACCGGGAGGCGCGTGGACCGGCAGGTGTCCACGTGGCAGCGCCTGATTGGGCGGCTCTGGTGCGCTCGGTCTGCGGGAGTGCGCGGGGAGGCGTGGACCGGGGGCGCGCCACGTGGCGGCACCCGGTTGGCGGGCGCATGAGCGCGCGGTCCACGCAGCGCGCGGGGCAGGTGGCCGTACGCGGGGCAGGCGCGGGCGACGTGGGAGGTGCCACGTGGCGCCCGCTGATTCGCGGGCGCCACCTACCGCGTTGACGCGGGCAGGGACACGTGGCGCTCCCCGTGGCGGCTTGCACGGCTGCGGCGTGTTCGGGGGACACGTGGCGGGCGCCGGCGCGGGTCGGACCAAGCAAGCGTCCGGCTGGATCCCGTGTGCGGGCTGGGCCGGGCCGGGCCGCACTGTGCGCGCCCGAAACCGGCCGGGCCGGGCTGCACTGTAGCCGCCCGAATTCGGGCTGGGCCGCACTGTAGCCGCCCGAATCTGGGCTGGGCTGCACTGTAGCCGCCCGAAACTTGGGACAATTTCGGTATTTCTTCAATTGTTTTTTTGGGGCCTTTATTTAGCAGCCCGAGCCTCTTTCTTCTCCCCTTTTCTCCTCTTTTCGAGCCTCCTCTGCCCGAGCACCCTTAAGAAGATTTCTTCATCTTCAAGCTCTGGATCCACCTGCAAAGTTTTGGGATTTTATGGGCACGCATCCCGAGGTTCTCTATTTTACGGCGCGGTGCGACGTGGTGGTTCCTGTGTTCTTCTTCGGCGCAGCAGCAGTGTTTTAGCTCCCCTGGTCTACTCCGACGATCTTTTCGACGGATTTCTTCGCTGCTGGATTCGTAGCAGGTGAGGCTACGATTTTGGGTTTCTCGCACATTTTCAGATTTCACGTTTTTCGAGGTGTTTTCTCGTGCTCATTGGGACCCCTTTTTGCTGTGAGATTTTGGTGAGGGCAGCACCTTCTTTTGAGGAGATCTTCGCGCACGAGTCTCGGATCAAGACGTGCTTATAGACTTTTTTCATCTACTCGACGCGAGGATCATCATGGATTTTTCTTGGAATTTTTGGAGACCTTCCCGAAGGTATACACTGTTCCTTTTATCTGTACAAGAGTTTACAGTTGAATGATTTTGGGATTGTGCGCATCGTTACTGTGGAATTTGTAACTTGGCCTTCGGTGCTCGGAATTGGACGTGCAGGTACCCGTTTCGAAGCTATCGACGCGAGGATCGCTGTGGTATTTTTATCAGAATTTTTGGAGTTCGTTTTACAGGTGAAAATTTCGCAGTAAGTGGACTGTTCCCAGCAGATTTGTAAAACCTGGATTTTAATGGATTTAAAGTGTAACTGTAGCCTTATGTTGTACCCAGGAGGGATTGTGGACTGTGCTGGACCTGTTGGACCTAGAGTGGTTATTTTCCTGGTTTTCTCAGCTGTACGGCTCCGGACAGTTAGCGTCTTCAGGTGGGTGGCTTGCTTTCAAGATCTATGGACTGTACTCTAATTCTATTGATATAGAATCATGCATGATAGTGATTGGACTTGGGTAGCATGCTAGAGCGTAGGAATTGTTGATCCTTGTTTTATCTGTCGATCTTGTGATCTCTTGCTTCCTACTATCATGTTAAATATTTGTTATATTGGAACCTGACCTAGCACCCCCGTCATATGTTGCATGTGTAACCAGACCAGTAGAAAACCCTCACTTGGGCTAGGGTTATTTATGTTTAGACATCCACACTTTATGTCGCATTCCTGGACTTAGTGTTATCCTCGCCCGGGTAGTGGGCCGAGCGGTCGGGACTTCTCTATAGTGTGGGATGCATTGCACTCGTGCTTGGGAGCAGAGTGGAGTCTGGTAGATGTAGTGGTTCGCTTGTCTGTATCGGGAACCGTTTGGGGGTAAACGGTGGACCCGAGAGATTTTGTTTTCCCCTGTTTGGGTCGTCGCCACTGTGTTAGTGGCAGTAGTTTACTAGTGTTAGCTGGACCTAGAACCCAGAACTCTTTTCGACATATACATGATTTTAGTCTACCAATGTTTTCTTCCAAACATCGAAGGGCCGCTGGAGTCTGTTCTTGTTTGATTGGACAAAGGCATCAGCCCTTCGGGGTTTGGGTAAAACACTTGTTTTCTAACTGTTTTTCTAAAAAGAACTAAAATCATTAAATATGGATTTCTTCCAGATCAAATTAGTTTTCAATAACAAATGTCACCTTTTCCGGTAAATCTCCCCACTCGAAAGGATTCGAGTGGTCTGGGTTCTAGGGGTCGTTCCTCTGTCGGGACGAAAGCCACGGGGGCCGAGCCTGGAACCTGTTCTTGTTTGATAGGGTTGTAGGTGTAGGTCTCCCGGGACTTTCGGGCCCTGTTGGTGTCTTCTGCGAGTTGTACTGTGTTTTGCTTTCCCGAACTAGAAGGGATCGGGAACTTCGATAGTCGGAGCCTAGAGTCTGTTCTTGTTTGATAGGGTTCTTAGCACCGGTCTATCGGGTTTCCGAACCCTTATGGTGTCGGTCTTTCTGGAGAGTTTAGTGTTCTGTTGTGGGAGCCGTCTGGTGGACAGTGGCCCCAGCTGTGTGACTTCCAGCTTGTGGTTGAGAGTTGGTGTCGTTGGTCGATCTTGTTGATCGTGGTTGGACTTTAGCCTGCATGAGCCATTTATTTGAGCTCGACAGAGTTACGCGGATACTTTCCTCGGTGGGGTCGCTCCCCTAGAGAGCCACTCCGGAGTTGGGCCTGTTACTTGCTATCGCGACTTGTCGACGCCGTCCCTCTGACTGTCCCAGTTAGTGGCAGTCACGGACACCCTACGGTAGACCCGTCCTGTTGAGGATGTGCGGCAGTAGGTGGGCGCAGGTTTGACTGGACCCTTTGAGGCAGTCAGTTTAGATTTGGTGAGTTTGCTGTGTGTGTTAGTAGATGCATCATGTTTCATCTGTTCCTGTTCTTGAGCATCTAGATAGAGGCATAGTAGCTGTAGAGTTACTTTTCCAGCCCTTTCATTCCAGTTTTATATTGTTACTTTATGCCTCTAGTAGACTTAGTGGGCAGACCGTCGGGCTTGTTGGCGGCACCCACTGAGAACTACTTGGGACGTAGTTCTCACACCCGTCGTGGTGTATTTTCCCACAGGGACTTCTACTCCGGTTCCTGCTTCTCCTGTTGCTGCTTCTTCTGATCGAGGTAAGGGAGTCGCGAGATAGTTCCCCACCAGTCGTCATCCAGAGAGTAGATGTACCCTTATTACTTTTGAGAGTTCCTGTTGAGAGAACTTTGTAGTGAGGTATAGAGTTGTATTTATTTTCTACTGCTCGAGAGACTTTTGTACTTTTGGTGAGGACTTGTGTTGTATATAGTTTTTATTTCTAGCAGTTTTACTTTCAGCTCTGATATCTGCTTAGTATAGATGCTCTGTAGAACACCGGGATTTGGATGACGCACCGACCTTGCAGGATGGTGTGGTGCGGAGGATTTTGCCGCGTGGAGCTGCGGGATCGCATCGGGACCTCCGTTTGGCGCACGGTTTTCGCGGATGGATCGCAGGTGGGTTGGTTTCTCCCAATGAACTACGGAATGCCCTTTTATGCTTCCGAATGCAAAGGTATCGTATCCTTACTATCAGGTATTTGCGGATCAGTCGTGCAAGTCGAGGGTTGTCGTTTCCGACTTGGACACGAGTGTTAGTCGCATCGTTAGAGTATACGAGACCAGATGGGTATGAATCACTGGCTGAGTTACCAGATGAGTAGATACCACTGGCAGAGTTACCAGAGGGGTATGAATCACTGGCTGAGTTACCAGATGAGCAGATACCACTGGCAGAGTTACCAGATGGGTATGAATCACTGGCTGAGTTACCAGATGAGCAGATACCACCGGCAGAGTTACCAGATGGGTATGAATCACTGGCTGAGTTACCAGATGAGCAGATACCACTGGCGGAGTTACCAGATGGGTATGAATCACTGGCTGAGTTACCAGATGAGTAGATACCACTGGCAGAGTTACCAGAGGGGTATAAATCACTGGCTGAGTTACCAGATGTGTAGATATCACTGGCTGAGTTACCAGATAGATAGTTATGCCCTGGCCGAGTCACCAGGTGGTTACTAGAAGGGATTGAGGTGGCCTTCTAGTATCTTGTAGAGTTCTAGCAGTCCCGGTGCGGGGGCGGAAACTATGGGCGCCTAAGCCTACAGCATGTTCTTGTTTGATAAGGGCTGTAGGGGGCGCAGACGCTCGTAGTTTCCAGGCCTCCCGTGAGAGAGACTGAGAACTTACTTCCAGCATTGCATTGAGACATGTAGCGATAGATTCTTTTCCAGTTATCTATCTATCTATCTATCTATCTATCTATCTATCTGTCTATCTGTGTTTTTGTCTCCAGCAGACTGAGTGGGTGTACCGTGGGGTTAGTTTTGGTGCCCACTGAGATCTGACTGTTGCAGTAGATCTCACACCCGCTGTGATGACAGGTGTTCCTGAGGCGACCGTTCCGGGTTTGGCTCATTCGGAGCTTTCTGACCGAGGTTTGCGCGTGGCTGGCTAGCTCCTACCCGAGTCGGTGGTGTCGGTGTAGTGTCTCTTGTACTTTTCAGTTTCCACTTTTGTACTTATCTTGGGGTGCTAGTGGACTGGTGTACTTGGACTTTTCACCGCTTAGTGTTTCAGCTTCCTTTCAGCTCTGATACTTGTTAGCTTTAGATCTCTTTTGCAGGTTAGACGCTTCGTCTGTACGGCAGTTTCCGTACAGACGGCGGATCTGTTGGCGAGCCCGGGTCGCAGTTCTACCCCGGGGCGTGACAGATTAGGTGGTATCAGAGCCTAGGATTATAGGTCGTTGGGGACTTAGAGACCCTAGGCTTTTGGCTGGACAGTGGGAAGACTGTCGTGTGAGTTGTGACCTTAGCGAGAGTCTTGTCTGAGGGTGTACCTCCCCCTGAGGATTGGGGTGAGTGACCTCGCATGTTATTTCTCTAAAGGTGATCGTGTTGGCTGCAGACAGCATGATGCTTTAGAAAGGTTAACATGTTTAGACTTTCGTTTGTTCAGGACGAGAGAGTCTTGGTCCTAATGTTTTTCTGTTGCAGTGGTTTTTGGATGCTTCAGAGACGCCGTGCGACGGCGAGGGCGTGTTTGACCTGGGATGAGGGGCTCGTATAGCGGAAAGCTAATTGGATAGAGCCGAGAGAGGCTTGAGAGATCCAGGCCCTAGCAGTTCTGGTATTTGAGGCGTTACGGCGCCAGGAAGAGAGAGCATGGAGCGAGTGATGCACATGCTTGGACCGAGAGCATCTCCCGGAGTATCGTCAGTAGTACCTCCGGCCGCGACTTTGTCGATTTCTGTTCCTGATCGCACCATTGATGGTGCGGAAGCAGCGAGAGGTTACTGATAGGTTGTGTACCGCATCCAGTTCCATCCCTTGAAGATTTCGGGACCGAGTTGGAGCCGTGAGAGGCCGAGAACTGGAACGCTGTTATGGAAGATTTGTTCGAGGATCTGTTCATCCAGGATAAGCATCAGGGCGCTTGGTTATGTACTTTTCTTTGGGACGCCAAGAGAGCTGGTGGCGTCGGTTTCGTCTTGTTGGACCATCGGGAGCGCAGTTGATGTTCTGGGGTGAGTTTCTGTGACAGTTGAGCGGGGTATCCCTGGACGCCCAGGATGAGGCTTAGAGGTTGGTTGTGTTCGAGTGGGAACCGCCTCAAGATGCCTATCTCTTTGTGCATTTTCGGCGATTGCCGACCGTGGTTGCAGTGAGCGTGCATGCTCGATGGTTTGACCGAGGATCAGTGATCCCGTCCGAGGGAGACGGTGAGCGGGGGACCCGCTTCGGAGAGAGAGCTCCGGCATCGCCGATTTTGTGATAGTCGCGTGATTCGAGGTTGCCGTGTTTCCACCCTCTGGATCAGGGGCCTCAGAGGAGACAGAGACCAGGAGGTTCTCGACAGTGCTCGCTTTAGCAGCAGTGCCAGGATGTGAGTTTCCCTGCTGCATGGGCCGCATTCTTCGTCAGGGTTGAGGATCGCGTTTCACCTGGTGTGGCCGTCGGGTTAGAGCTTGCTTAATGCCAACGCCGTGTGTGCGTTTCGGTAAAGCGGGGATACCTTCGTGTGGGCCAGTGTCAGGACTGATGGTTTTGCACGTTTGGATCGATTTTCAGATCACGTGAAGCACGTGGATGAGTGCTGCCTGTCCTGCCAGTGCAACTAAGACCTTGGATTGATCATCGAGATGTTAGTCCTACATCGGAGCTGGGGTGTTGATACGAGGTTGGATAGGAATCGGTCGTCCCAATTTATGCTATCATGGATTGTCGAAAGAGAAGACATTGACCCTCCGTAGACCTGGTCAGGAGGAGTGTATTTTTATAGCATGCGAGGAGATATTTGATGCCCTGGCTGAGTTACCAGGAGGTTACCTGCCCCTGGCTGAGTTACCAGGAGGTTACTTGCCCCTGGCCGAGTTACCAGGTGGTTGATGCCCCTGGCCGAGTTACCAGGTAGTTACTTGATTGGGACTGGGATCGAGACAGTCTTTGACGTGGTTTGGTAACCGCGCCAACTTCGACAGCACCTCGTGGAGTATCAACCGTGAGACAGGGAGAGCTGTGAGCGCAGTTGTGAGTTTTGACGGATCGAGAGGTCTCTGAGACCTAGTGCCTCGTCGTGGAGATACGACAGTGAGGATCCAGGCGGTTGTTACACCGTGGTGATGTCACGTTATGGGCATACAACCGTGCGAGTCCTTGTAAGGTTCGAACTTGTTTAGTCTCGCCTTGTGCTTGGGCAGATGCCTTCGAGTGGTTGGTGTCATTGTGGAACCTTACAGCCGAGGGCTGTGCCTGGATACTGGTCCGGAATCAGTAGGGCAGTTTGAGCGGTTTGCGTGGTCAAGTAGATTGGCTAATGCCCTACTGATTTGTGAGCTGTGTTTTTCCCTGTTTCACAGGACGGGTTGGTGGTGTTACCATCTTGGGTTTTTGCTTACCTCCGAAGTGACTTGGAGCTTGAGGGGCTCTTGTGGATGGTGCTACAACTTCTATGGAGGAAGAAGTCGGTTGCCTAGCTTTGAGAGTTGCACTTGGGCATCGAAATTTTTTGTGTTTAGGCCTTGTGATTCAGCCGCGTGAGCGACGGAGGACCCAACGAGGTGAGATACCGTTTGGATTGGGCCTGGACCCATGTTAAAGTCAGAGATCAGAAGCTCTTGGACTAGGCAAGGCCAGTGTAACTTGCGAGAGGCAAAGCTGAGGAGGATACCAGCTTTGATCCGGTTATTGCCGTGATAGAGAGGTCATGGGATTGTTCAGAACCCTCGAACCTAAAGTGCTTGGACACTCAGGAGGTCAGGTTGAGGTAACGCCGGTGATAGATTTTGCAAGGATGTATGATTGCTTTATCCCGGCGAGGGCATTTTGTTCAGTATGCCCTGTTTAGGCGAGCTGTGTAACCCTGGGAATTGAGTGCCGGAATCGAGAGAAGGTTCTCGAGGTTGAAGTTTTCCCCCTCTCAAGGGGAGGTGATCCATGTTTTGTGGAACTGGAGCTTTGGTGGCTATGAAGCAGCTGGGGAGTTTTGCCTTAAGGAGGCTTGAACTTCGGTTTTTGAGTTCTCGAATCGAGGGAAATTTCCAGCCTGAGAGTTATATATATAGAAACGAGTTTTGCGGGTTGTGGACCCTCGAGTTGTGATCAGGCTGGATGAGGCCTTTTTGAACCCCGAAGGTTTTGTTTTGCTTTCCCTTCCTTGGTGATGGGCGAGGACTGCGTTATCCTCATCGACCGATGCGATTCTTGTTGGTGAAACCAAAGAATTTTGCAGTCGAATCCTGCCTTTGGGGAAGGTTCAGTGTTGTCAGCTTGAGGAATGTGAGTGACCACTTGAGAGCCTTGGGCAATCTGAGGATCTTCTATCCCTTTTGTTTTTGATTTACCCTCCTAAGTATGGATTTTGTTGGATTTCGAGGACGAAACCCTTTTAAGGGGGGGAGAGTGTAGAACACCGGGATTTGGATGACGCACCGACCTTGCAGGATGGTGTGGTGCGGAGGATTTTGCCTTGGATGTGTCCCACTTGTGTTTCAGAGGAGTTCGGGTTGATTTGGATCCCCACGGAGGCCTCTGCTTGTTTCGGGCTTTGTACGCGTTAGGTGACTGCTACGGGAAGCTCCGACACCGCTTTTGGTTGCAGAAAAATTGGGAAACACTTGGAGCAGGTGTACTTCTGATTTACAGCGAGGTTCGGGAGGTTCCGGACTGACGCGGAGGACCCGGAGGCAAAAAGTGAGTCGGAACTGGCATTTTTGGAGCCGGTATTTGATTTGAGCACCCCGACTCAACGGTTGAGCTTTTTGAAGAGAAAAAGCTGTGAGCGCGTGTATTTTGGATTTACAGCGGAGCTCGGGAGGTTCCGGGCGGCGGCGGAGGGCCCGAGGGCAAAAAGTGAGTTGGAGTTGGGTTTTTGGAATTAAATTAATTAAGTTAATTAATTTATATAAAGCTTTTCTTTATAAAAACCCCACCCCCTCCACCTCTGCAGCAGAAGGAAAAAGAGAAAGAAAGAAAGAAAAGGAAAGTGAAGAAGAAGGAGAAGAAGAAGAAGAGGGCTTTGGAGGAAGCTTTTCTTGGGCGTTTTCTTCTCCGAGCGTGGACGAGGGCCGATGGAGGACCGGCGTGCCGCGAGGAGGTTGGTTTATGTTTATTTATTTCATCCTTTTCACTCTTTTCTTCTCCCCGGTGGCCGGAGCCATGCGGCTAGGTGTCCGGCGCGTGGCCGGGAGGGGGGCGCTTGGGCGCCGCGCGCAGCTGCGCCCTGCTGCCAAAGTGGGACAGCAGGGCGCCGGGCTGCACGGGGGCGGCATGGTGCCGCGCGGCCCTGCAGGCTGCGCGCTGGGCGCGCGGCACTGCAGGGGTGCCGCGCGGGCATCCCCTGTGCCGCGCGGCCTGGCAGGCCGCGCGGGGCGCGCGGCCCTGCTGGGGTACCGCGCGGGCATCCCCTGTGCCGCGCGGCCTGGCAGGCCGCGCGGGGCGCGCGGCCCTGCAGGGGTGCCGCGCGGGCATCCCCTGTGCCGCGCGGCCTGGCAGGCCGCGCGGGGCGCGCGGCCCTGCAGGGGTGCCGCGCGGGCGGCCCCTGTGCCGCGCGGCCTTGCAGGCCGCGCGGGGCGCGCGGCACTGTAAGGTGCCGCGCGGGCGGCCTTGGGGCCGCGCGGCCCTGCAGGCCGCGCGCTGGGCGCGTGGCACTGCAGGGGTGCCGCGCGGGCAACCCCTGTGCCGCGCGACCTTGCAGGCCGCGCGCTGTGCGCGCGGCACTGCAAGGTGCCGCGCGGGCCCGCGGGCCGCGCCCGTGGGCGCGCGGCCCTGCGGGGGCCCCGCGCGGGCGGCCCTGCGCCGCGCGGGCCTGCAGGCCGCGCCCTTGGGCACGCGGCCCTGCAGGGGCCCCGCGCGGGCGGCCCTGCGCCGCGCGGGCCTGCAGGCCGCGCCCTTGGGCGCGCGGCGCTGCAGGGGCCCCGCGCGGGCGGCCTTGTGCCGCGCGGGCCTGCAGGCCGCGCCCGTGGGCGCGCGGCCCTGCAGGGGCCCCGCGCGGGCGGCCCTGCGCCGCGCGGGCCTGCAGGCCGCGCCCTTGGGTGCGCGGCGCTGCAGGGGCCCCGCGCGGGCGGCCTTGTGCCGCGCGGGCCTGCAGGCCGCGCCCGTGGGCGCGCGGCCCTGCAGGGGCCCCGCGCGGGCGGCCCTGCGCCGCGCGGGCCTGCAGGCCGCGCCCTTGGGCGCGCGGCGCTGCAGGGGCCCCGCGCGGGCGGCCTTGTGCCGCGCGGGCCTGCAGGCCGCGCCCTTGGGCGCGCGGCGCTGCAGGGGCCCCGCGCGGGCGGCCTTGTGCCGCGCGGGCCTGCAGGTATAGAGTTGTATTTATTTTCTACTGCTCGAGAGACTTTTGTACTTTTGGTGAGGACTTGTGTTGTATATAGTTTTTATTTCTAGCAGTTTTACTTTCAGCTCTGATATCTGCTTAGTATAGATGCTCTGTAGAACACCGGGATTTGGATGACGCACCGACCTTGCAGGATGGTGTGGTGCGGAGGATTTTGCCGCGTGGAGCTGCGGGATCGCATCGGGACCTCCGTTTGGCGCACGGTTTTCGCGGATGGATCGCAGGTGGGTTGGTTTCTCCCAATGAACTACGGAATGCCCTTTTATGCTTCCGAATGCAAAGGTATCGTATCCTTACTATCAGGTATTTGCGGATCAGTCGTGCAAGTCGAGGGTTGTCGTTTCCGACTTGGACACGAGTGTTAGTCGCATCGTTAGAGTATACGAGACCAGATGGGTATGAATCACTGGCTGAGTTACCAGATGAGTAGATACCACTGGCAGAGTTACCAGAGGGGTATGAATCACTGGCTGAGTTACCAGATGAGCAGATACCACTGGCAGAGTTACCAGATGGGTATGAATCACTGGCTGAGTTACCAGATGAGCAGATACCACCGGCAGAGTTACCAGATGGGTATGAATCACTGGCTGAGTTACCAGATGAGCAGATACCACTGGCGGAGTTACCAGATGGGTATGAATCACTGGCTGAGTTACCAGATGAGTAGATACCACTGGCAGAGTTACCAGAGGGGTATAAATCACTGGCTGAGTTACCAGATGTGTAGATATCACTGGCTGAGTTACCAGATAGATAGTTATGCCCTGGCCGAGTCACCAGGTGGTTACTAGAAGGGATTGAGGTGGCCTTCTAGTATCTTGTAGAGTTCTAGCAGTCCCGGTGCGGGGGCGGAAACTATGGGCGCCTAAGCCTACAGCATGTTCTTGTTTGATAAGGGCTGTAGGGGGCGCAGACGCTCGTAGTTTCCAGGCCTCCCGTGAGAGAGACTGAGAACTTACTTCCAGCATTGCATTGAGACATGTAGCGATAGATTCTTTTCCAGTTATCTATCTATCTATCTATCTATCTATCTATCTATCTGTCTATCTGTGTTTTTGTCTCCAGCAGACTGAGTGGGTGTACCGTGGGGTTAGTTTTGGTGCCCACTGAGATCTGACTGTTGCAGTAGATCTCACACCCGCTGTGATGACAGGTGTTCCTGAGGCGACCGTTCCGGGTTTGGCTCATTCGGAGCTTTCTGACCGAGGTTTGCGCGTGGCTGGCTAGCTCCTACCCGAGTCGGTGGTGTCGGTGTAGTGTCTCTTGTACTTTTCAGTTTCCACTTTTGTACTTATCTTGGGGTGCTAGTGGACTGGTGTACTTGGACTTTTCACCGCTTAGTGTTTCAGCTTCCTTTCAGCTCTGATACTTGTTAGCTTTAGATCTCTTTTGCAGGTTAGACGCTTCGTCTGTACGGCAGTTTCCGTACAGACGGCGGATCTGTTGGCGAGCCCGGGTCGCAGTTCGACCCCGGGGCGTGACATGCTCTTTTGCAGGTTAGTCGCTTCGTCTATACGGGCTTCCCGTATGGGCGGCGGATCTGTTGGCGAGCCCGGGTCGCAGTTTCGACGCCGGGGCGTGACAGCGGGATCTTTTTTCCTAAATTAGCACAAGTGTTGATTATATCTTGAAGTCTTGTGTAATAATCTGTAAACAATTCATGCTCTTCCATATGAATAGAGTCAAATTGACTTGTAAGCATCTGGAGTTTTTGAATTTTTACTAGATTAGTACCCTCATGTGTAATTTTGAGAATATCCCAAATTTCCTTCGCGGTTTCGCACGCGGAAATTCGTGTGAACTCAGTCGAGGAAAGAGAATTAAATAAAGCGTTCATGCCTTTCCCATTGTAAGAAGATCTCTTGAATTCCTCTTTGGACCATCTAGAGCGAGGTTTTGGGGTAGTAGAATTTCCTACTTCCTCAACAGGATGCACCCAACCGTATTCCACGGATTGCCATACCCGCTCATCAATTGCGATGAGAAAAGCTCTCATCCGCACTTTCCAATAAGCATAATTAGTCCCATCAAAAAGAGGAGGCCTATAAATATTACCACTTACACCCGACATGATAGATAAACCTAAAACCCTCTCTGATACCAATTGTTAGGTTTTTATATATTTAAGGATCCACAAGGATCTAAATAGGTACTATCAAACAACTAGAGGGGGGGTGAATAGGTGTAATACTTATAAAACCAATCTCAGTGCAAAATAAAAACCAATGCGGAAAATAAAAATAGCACACCGAGATATACGTGGAAACTCCAATCCAGGAGAAAAACCACGGGACCAACACGCAATAACAATCCACTAAGAATAGAAGAATAACAAGGTGATTATCGACTCCACGGACTCAAACCCCTCCTTCAACTTCTTCGAACCTTGCGCTCCACCGATTGCACCTCCACTGCACACGTTCGAATCCACGAATGCCACTCGAACCCACGAGCACACGTTTCGAATCCACGAAACGCCTTCAACACATCGAATCCACGATGCTACGTCGAATCCACGACGCAAACTTGTTAAAAGCTTTGATGGTGATCCTTTGCTTAGATTATCATTGAAGAACCATGGATGGAATCTCTAAGCAAAGACTAGATCAATTCGACAAAAGATAGATCTTGGAAGAACCGTCGAATTGACCTAAAAGAGGCTAAAAGAAGAACGATAAAAAACCTAGCCTCTAGGGTTGCTCTCAAGTGTTTTTTTAATTAATCGGTAGTTCTTGAGAAACCCTACGTGTCTATTTATAGGTTAGAAACCTTTGGAAAGAGATAAGCATCAAAAACTGACTTAACAGAATTTTTCCCGCACGGCGGTCCGGACTGGATTGGCTGATCCGGACTGTCGTCTTTTTTTTTTCAACAATTCCTGAAAAAACAAGGTTCGGGGTCCAGACTGGAATCCACGGTCCGGACTGGATTAACAAAACAGTCCTGAACAGAATTTCCAGTCCTGAACGGATTTCCTGAAAAAACAGTTTTTGACTTTTATGCAATGAAAACTTATCCAAGTGTTTCTAAACTACTCAAATGTATTCGGATCACCAAAATTATTTAGCTAAACATACCTGATCAATCCGAATCCATTTTCCTTAAGATTGATGTATATGATCCACAATTCTTCAACTTCAATCTTCAAGACTCAAAACACTGAGTGTCAACTTGAGATCTTGTTGAATCTTCTCTGAGTCTTCGATTGCTGATTGACAATTTGATCACTTCAAGACTCCGACTCAACTCACGAAATATGCCAACACAAAAAGCCGTAACATCAACAACCCGGGACCACCGTCAACCCCAACGGTTCCCAACAACACTGACCGGAAGATACTCGACGGCTCGGGACCACCGTCTACCCAAACGGCTCCCCACGATACTAGCACAATCTAAACTCAGCTACCAGACTCCACTCAGCCCCCAGGCACGAGTGCAACAATGTCCCACAGACCATAATCTAAAGCCGACCTCCGGTCAACCGCCCAAAGTCCGCGGTCATCGCAAAACCCTGTCAACCACAATCCAGCACAACCCGTCCCTGACACCCATGTCCCGGCTACACTGCCACAAACCCCTGCTCGCACTCGAGCAACACAGACCGCCTGACTAACAAAGAAGGAGAAAGGAATAACATGGTTTCTCCTAAGTCAAGTCCCAATAAGCATGCATTTGTCCTCAAGCATGCATTTGTCCTCAAGAAAGATAGAAGAAAGTAAACCACATGCCAAAATCACTAATGAACTACACCTGTCCATAATCCTTGATCCATAATGACTCTTTAGAGTAATACCCGCACATAGCTACATAATCCTGCCCCATCGCATGAACCAATCCCATAAACGGCTATGTGCTAACATGGCATGCTACATAATCACATATAGGGTAACATTAACTTAGGTAAGCTTCCACTAATCACCAACATGACTATCCAAATCTCGCAAGTCCTCATAATATAACATGAATATTAATCTTGCAATTCTTTTATACAATTATCATTACCAAGCTTACCTACCTCTCAATCTGTGAGGTCCCGGAATCCCCCGCGTAGGATTTGCTGGTTGTTGGGAGTCTTTGTGCGCGTGTCGGGCCCAAGAAATGAATTTGTGATGCAAATTGGGATTTAGTTTGCATCACTGGAGGCCTGCGTGGTCTGTCGGTGGTGTTTGCGCGCAATTTGGACGCAAGTGTTGGACTTTGGGCTTAAAAGAGATCCCGTGGGAAATTGGGGGACCCGTCGGGTGTTTGGAAGTGGTTTCGCGTGACTCAGATGTCAAAATTGGACTCCGGGCGAAGTTTGGATAAGAGTTTACCTCTCCGGTCGCCTTCGGAAATTTTTAGAGTTGGAATTTGGCAAATCGGACTTTAAAAATGGACCCGGCGCGAAAATCGGATCGAGTGGGCTATCCGGGGGCACTCCGCAATTTTCGGATGAGAATTTGGAGAAATGGACATCGTTTTTGGATTCAGCGCGCGAAATTGCTAAGAATGGACTATTTACTTGTTTGTTTTGGAGCCCGGATGAAGTGCGCGTTTTTCGAGGCGAGGCGCAGCACGAATCCCGAGTTTTGGCGACACGGAAATCGAGGCGGGCGCGCGGCTCGGGGAGCGTACGGACGCGGCAGTGCGCACTGGCGCGCGTCGGCAAGGATCGCACGGGGGCCGCCACGTTGCGGCCCCCCATTCGCGCCCACGCGGACGCGGGGTGCGCGCGTCCGTGCGGCGCGCTCGGTGTCCCGCGCCTACGCGGGCGCGGTGTAACGCGCCCGTGTGCCGCGTGCCTTGCCGCGCCCGCGTGGCGCGCGGTGACGCGGCCACGTGGCGGGCGCGCGCCTGCCTGGACCTGGAGCACCCGCCTGGGTGTTGTGGACCGGCGGTGCGCCGTGGACCCGGGGGCTGTGGACCATCCATCTTTTTCCTCTTCTTCTTCTTTCTCCCCCGCACGCCACCTTCTTCCTTTCTTTTCCTTTCTTCTTCAACCGAGCGAGAGGGGGTTTGAGGGAGGAGATGGTGGGTTGTGTGGCGTGGCGTCGTGGGCCTCGTGGAGCGTGCGAAGTTCGCCGGCGGAGCGTTTCGGCGGCGGCGGCGCAGTCGGGTAGGTCCCATGTGCTAATTTTACGGTATTTTTGGCACGGTTTTGGAGCGATATCTTGGACTGTAATTGACCCTCTTGCTCTTTGCTGTGTCCGGCACCATGCACCGTTTTGCGTGCGGACTCTGTTTTGCGTGCGGATCCTGGCACCGTGCACCGTTTTGCGTGCGGACTCCATTTTGCGTGCGGATCCTGGCACCGTGCACCGTTTTGCGTGCGGACTCCGGCACCGTGCACCATTTTACGTGCGGACTCCGTTTGGCGTGCGGATCCTGGCACCGTGCACCGTTTTGCGTGCGGACTCCGGCACCGTGCACCGTTTTACGTGCGGACTCCGTTTTGCGTGCGGATCCTGGCACCGTGCACCGTTTTGCATGCGGACTCCGGCACCGTCCTCCATTTTGCGTGCGGACTCCGTTTGGCGTGCGGATTCCGGCACCGTGCTCCGTTTTGCGTGCGGACTCCGGCAGCGGACATCGTTTTGCGTGCGGATCGCGTGGAGACCAATTGCAAGTGTCTACGAGCAATTGGTGGCAAATCGAGGTGGGTGGCCTTATCTCCAAGTTTTATGGACTGTACATTAATTTTATTGATGTAGGACTATGCATGATAGTTTATTTCCTTGTGTAGCATGCTAGATTGTTGGAATGGTTATTCCTCTTTATCATTTGTTAATACAGCTATCTTGGAACTTGACCTAGCACCCCCGTCATATGTTGCATGTGTAACCAGACCAGTAGAAAACCCTCACTTGGGCTAGGGTTAATTATGTTAGACACCCACACTGTTTTGCTATCCCTGGACATAGTGTTATCCTCGCCCGGGTAGTGGGCCGAGAGGTCGGGATTTTCTTTTAGTGTGGGATGCGTTTGCACTCGTGCTTGGGAGCAGAGTGTAGTCTGGTAGTTGTAGCGGGTTGCTTATCTGTGCCGGGAGCCGTTTGGGTAAACGGTAGTCCCGGGAGGTCTAGTATCCCTGTTGCGCTGTCGTGGGAGGGAGCCGTTGAGCAGGCGGTAGTCCCGGGCCGTCGAGTATCTTCCGGCCAGTGTTGTTGGGAACCGTTGGGGTTAACGGTGATCCCAGGTCGTTGAGTGTTGTCCGACCAGTATTGTTAGCTTGAATTGTGGGTCGTTCCTGGCTGTGGAGTACCTCCAGCCAGTGTGCCTTGTGCTGCGAGCTGTTGGAGAGGCTAGTGTCTCGTGTTCCGTGTGAGCTGATTAGCTGAGTCGTAGAGAGTGCTCCGACTGTTGTGCGAGATATTTGGGGATCTTGACTCCTACCGTTCTGGGAGTGAGCGTGGTTTTGGCTATAGCCTGCTTATGCCAATTTGTGATACTCTATGCCGCGCCGTTTTCCTCAGTTAGAGTCGCGTCCCTGAGATGCCGCTGTGGATACGATGGGCCTGTTGAGGCAGTTTTGCGCGAGGGGTGAGTTAGTCGGGCAGGACGCCCCACGTAAATCCCGTCCTCATGGGGATGTGTGGTAGTGGGCAGGCGCGTTCCTAGTCGACAGGCGCAGGCTTGACTGGACCCTATGAGGCAGTCAGTTCGATTGGGTCTATTGAGCACCTTGGGTGCGAGTGGTCTCTTTTTCTTTCATCTGTTCCACTTTTTGAGTATCTAAATAGAGGTATGGTAGCTGTAGAGTAGCTCCAGCTTTTCTTGTTCAGATTTTATTGCACTGTTATCTTTTACCTCTAGTAGACTTAGTGGGCAGACCGTTGGGCTTGTTGACGGCACCCACTGAGAACTACTGTGGGAAGTAGTTCTCACACCCGTCGTGGTGTCTTTTCCCCAGGGACTTCTGCTCCTGTTCCTGTGCTCCTGTTGCTGATCCTTCTGACCGAGGCGATGGAGTCGCGAGCTAGTTCCCTACCCGTCGTTGGAGTGTAGCGGTACCCCTTCAGAGGAGAGCTTCAGTAGATTAGTTTACTTCTTTTTCCTCTGTTGAGTGACCTTTGTTGTGAGGTATAGAGTTGTACTTTATTTTACAGTTGAGAGACTGATGTAGTGAGGATTTTTGTATATAGAGCTTGTACGCTGATGTTTTTGGAGATCTCCCTTTTCAGTTTTGTATCAGAGGACTTTTTATACGATCGTATTTGGGAGATGGATAGTGTATTTATTTTCGGTTGTGGAGTGTTTGGATTTCAGTTTTAGTAGTTTACTTTCGGCTCTGATATCTGTATACTGTAGTTGATTCTTTCTGCAGGTTAGACGCTTCGTCTGTACGGCAGTTTCCGTACAGATGGCGGATCTGTTAGTGAGCCCGGGTCGCAGTTTCGACCCCGGGGCGTGACAGATTAGAGTGGTATCAGAGCCTAGGTTGTAGGTCGTGGTGGACTTAGAAACCCTAGGCTTGTGGTTGGACATTAGGATGACTACGTGAGAGTCGTGACTTTTAGCGAGAGTCCTGATTGAGATTTTTACCTCTCCCAAGAGACGGGATGAGTGTTTGGCATGTTTACTTTCCCCAAGCGATTATGTTGGCTGTGACAACATAATGCTATGGAATGGATGACATGTCTTAGACTCTCGCTGGTTTGGGTCTTATGGTTGTTGTGTCCTGACGTTTGTTGTTGTGCAGTGGACTACGATACTCCTGAGACGTCGTGTTGTGAAGAGGACACACCCCACATCTGATGAATACCCCACAGCGGGAGGCTGAACTATCAGAGTCGCGCAGCGGAAGCGTGGTGGGCCCATAACCCACAGGTCCCAGGATCGAAAACTTCGATAGGCTGAGCCTAGAAGTGCCTAGAATCTGTTCTTGTTTGATTGGGGTTCTAGGCACCGGTCTATCGGGATTTTCGGATTTTTGCCGCGTCAGTCGGTTCTTCTCGCCTATGAGTGGGGTGTTATTGTGGGAGCCGTTTGGAGTGACGGTGGTCCCAGCTGTGTGGGTATTTTTCCCTGGCTGAGTTACCAGGAGGGTATTTTTCCCTGGCTGAGTTACCAGGAGGTCATTTTCCCTGGCTGAGTTACCAGGAGGGCATTTTCCCTGGCTGAGTTACCAGGAGGGCATTTTTCCCTGGCTGAGTTACCAGGAGGGCATTTTCCCTGGCTGAGTTACCAGGAGGGCATTTTTCCCTGGCTGAGTTACCAGGAGGGCATTTTCCCTGGCTGAGTTACCAGGAGGGCATTTTTCCCTGGCTGAGTTACCAGGAGGGCATTTGCCCTGGCTGAGTTACCAGGAGGACACTTTCCACTGGCCGAGCTACCAGATGGATACATTGCCCCTGGCTGAGTTACCAGGTGGGCACATGCCCCTGGCAGAGTTACCAGGTGGGCACATGCCCTGGCCGAGTTACCAGGAGGATACTTTCCACTGGCCGAGCTACCAGATGGATACACTGCCCCTGGTCGAGTTACCAGGTGGGCACATGCCCCTGGCAGAGTTACCAGGTGGGCACATGCCCTGACCGAGTTACCAGGAGGATACTTTCCACTGGCCGAGCTACCAGATGGATACACTGCCCCTGGTCGAGTTAGAAGGTGGGCACATGCCCCTGGCAGAGTTACCAGGTGGGCACATGCCCTGGCCGAGTTACCAGGAGGATACTTGTCACGCCCCGGGGTCGAAACTGCGACCCGGGCTCACTAACAGATCCGCCATCTGTACGGAAACTGCCGTACAGACGAAGCGTCTAACCTGCAGAAAGAATCAACTACAGAGATACAGATATCAGAGCTGAAAGTAAACTGGTAAGAACTGGAAACCAAACACTGTACAACTGAAGATCATACAATATCCATCTCCCAAATACGATCGTATACCAAGTCCTCTGATACAAAACTCAAAAGGGAGATATCTCCAATAAAGTACATCAGTGTACAAGCTCTCACTACAAAAATAACCTCACTACATCAGTCTCTCAAACTGTAAAATAAAGTACAACTCTATACCTCACAACAAAGGTCTCTCAACAGAGGGAAAAGAAGTAAGCTAATCTACTGAAGCTCTCCTCTGAAGGGGTGCCGCTACGCTCCAATGACGGGTAGGGAACTAGCTCGCGACTCCCTCGCCTCGGTCAGAAGGATCAGCAACTGGAGCAACAGGAACAGGAGAAGAAGTTCCTGGGGAAAAAGACACCACGACGGGTGTGAGAACTACTTCCCACAGTAGTTCTCAGTGGGTGCCGTCAACAAGCCCAACGGTCTGCCCACCAAGTCTACTAGAGGCCAAAAATAACAATGCAATGAAAACTAAACAAGAAAAGCTGGAGCTACTCTACAGCTACCATGCCTCTATCTAGATACTCCAAAAAGTGGAACAGATGAAAGCAAATGAGACCACTCGCACCCAAGGTGCTCAATCGACCCAAACGAACTGACTACCTCAAAGGTCCAGTCAAGCCTGCGCCCGTCGACTAGGAACGCTCCTGCCCACTACCACACATCCACATGAGGACGGGATTTACGTGGGGCGTCCTGTCCTACTAACTCATCCCTCGCGCAAAACTGCCTCAACAGGCCCATCGTTGCCTCAACTGCGGAAAACTGCCTCAACAGGCCAACCATCGTATCCACAGCGGCATCTCAGGACGCGACTCCAACTGAGTAGAACGGCACGGCATAGAGTATCGAACATTGGCATATGCAGGCTAGTCAAAATCCACGCTCACTCAGAACGGTAGGACTCAAGATCCCCAAATACCTCGCACAACAGTCGGAGAACTCTCGACGACACAGCTGCTCGGCTAACTCGAAACACGAGATACTAGCCTCGCCAACGGCTCGCAGCACAAGGCTCACTGGCTGGAGATACTCCACAGCCAGAAACGACCCACAACTCAGGGTAACAAAACAGGTCGGACAACACTCAACGACCTGGGACCACCGTCAACCCCAACGGTTCCCAACAGGGCGGACCGGAAGATACTCGACGGCCCGGGACTGCCGTCTGCGCAACGGCTCCCTCTACGACGGCACAACAAGGAAACAAGACCTCCCGGGACTACCGTTTACCCAAACGGCTCCCGGCACAGATAAGCAACCCAGCTACAACTACCAGACTCCACTCTGCTCCCAAGCAAGAGTGCAAAAGCATCCCACACTAAAAGCAAGTCCCGACCTCTCGGCCCACTACCCGGGCGAGAAAACACTATGTCCAGGGATGAAGGAACAGTGTGGATGTCTAAGCATAAATAACCCTAGCCCAAGTGAGGGTTTTCTACTAGTCTGGTTACACATACAACATATGACGGGGGTGCTAGGTCAAGTTCCAAGATAACCACATTAACCGATAATAAAGGGATAGCCATTCCAACAATCTAGCATGCTACATAAGGAAATAAACTATCATGCATAGTCCTACATTAATAGAATTAATGTACATTCCATAAAACTTGGAGATAAGGCCACCCACCTCGATTTGCCACCAATTGCTCGTAGACACTTGCAATTGGCCTCCACGCGATCCGCACGCAAAACGGGGCACGCCGTCGGAGTCCGCACGCAAAACGGAGCACGCTGCCGGAGTCCGCACCAAAAATGGAGTCCGCACGCAAAACGGTGCACGGTGCCAGGATCCGCACGCCAAACGGAGTCCGCACGCAAAACGGTGCACGGTGCCGGAGTCCGCACGCAAAACGGTGCACAGTGCCGGAGTCCGCACGCAAAACGGTGCACGGTGCCAGGATCCGCACGCCAAACGGAGTCCGCATGCAAAACGGTGCACGGTGCCGGAGTCCGCACGCAAAACGGTGCACGGTGCCGGAGTCCGCACGCAAAATGGTGCACGGTGCCGGACACAGAAAGGAGCAAGAGGGTCAGTTACAGTCTAAAAGATCGCCCCAAAACTGTACAAAAATACAGTAAAACCAACACACGGGACCTACCCGATTGCGCCGCCGTCGCCGCGGCACCCCCATCGGAAGCCTCGCGCGCTCCACGAGGCCCACAATGCCACGCCGCAACACTCCCCGACCTTCTCCCTCACTCTCCCTCACTCTCGGATGAAGAAAGAAACAAAGAAGGAGAAGAAGTCGCTTGCGGGGAGGAAGAAGAAGAAGAAAAAGAGGAAAAGGGGAGGGGCGGTCCACGGTGCACGGTGCGCCGTGCACCGGCCGGTGCACCACACCCACCCGGGTGCACCCGGCCCACGCAAGAGGAAGCGCGGCCACGTGGCCGCGTCCCTGCGCGCCACGCGGCCGCGCAGTTCACGCGCCACACGGGCGCGTGACACCGGCCGCCCACAGGCGCGGGACACGCGCCCGTGACACGGGCGTGCGCCCCAGCGCCCGCGCGGGCGCCAACTGGGGTCCGCCACGTGGCGGCCCCCACGTGGCCCGCGCGCGGGTGCCCTGTGCACCTGACGCGCGCAGAGGCGCCTGTCGCGTCAGCCGCGCCTCGCCTGACGCGCCGCAGCCTCCTCGGGATCCGTGCCACGCGTGTCTCGATCCGCGTGCCGCTTTGCCTCGAAAAGCGCGCACGCCTACCGGACTCCAAATCCAACAAATAAATAGTCCATCCTTAGCGATTTCGCGCGCTGAGTCCAGAAATGATGTCCGATTCTCCAAATTCTCATCCGAAAATTGCGGAGTGCCCCCGGATAGCCCACTCAATCCGATTTCCGCGCCGGGTCCATTTTTAAAGTCCGATTTGCCCAATTCCAACTCTAAAAATTCCCGAAGGCGACCGGAGAGGTAAACTTTTATCCGGACTTCACCCGGAGTCTAATTTTGACATCTGAATCGCGCGAAATCACTTCTAAACACCCGACGGGTCCTCCAACTTCCCACGGGGTTTCCAATGATGCAAGCAAATCCCAAATTGCATCACAAATCCATTTCTGGGCCCCCAACACGCGCACCAACACCCCCAACGGCGACCGAAAGCTGCCCAACAACCGGCAACCCTACGCGGGGGATTCCGGGACCTCACAATACTTTCCACTGGCCGAGCTACCAGATGGATACACTGCCCCTGGTCGAGTTACCAGGTGGGCACATGCCCCTGGCCGAGTTACCAGGTGGGCACATGCACTGGCCGAGTTACCAGGAGGATACTTTCCACTGGCCGAGCTACCAGATGGATACACTGCCCCTGGTCGAGTTACCAGGTGGGCACATGCCCTGGCCAAGTTACCAGGAGGATACTTTCCACTGGCCGAGCTACCAGATGGGTACATACCGCTGGCCGAGTTACTAGGTGGGTATATGCCCTGGTCGAGTTATCAGGTGGTTGCTTTAGCGAGATTGAGATGGTCTGACAGGACGCCGAGATTTGGTGGCGTCGAGTTCGTCCTGTGGGACTACCTGGAGCGCAGTTGTTGACTTGGAACCAGTTTCGTGCTTTGCTGCTCAGGTCCTTCTTTCCTGACAGTGTAAGCAGAAATTGGAAGGCGATCTTAGACTCCTGCAGCAGGGGAGTCGACCTCTTTTGGAGTATGTTCGCGAGTTTTGCGATTGTTGAGCCGCGTACCCCATGTCGCCTGGATGAGGCCCAAGAGGTTGAGCTAGTTGAGAAAGGACTGCATCGGAATATCTATCACTTGGTGTATTCTCGGCGGGTGCCGACGTTAGATGCAGCGATTGAGCATGCTTAGCGGGTTGACCGAGGATCAGTGATCATGTCAGAGATAGACGGAGCGCCAGGGACCAGCTCCGGGGAGAGGCATCCAGTGCCGCCTGAGTTTGGACAGTCGAGTGGATCGAGACCCCGGGGCCGCCACGATTCCAGTCTGAGGGTCGTGAGTCTCAGAGGAGACAGAGACCAGGAGGTTCTCCACAGCCGGTGTATCAGCAGCAGCGGGATGACTGTGTCTTTTGTGGTGGGCTGCATTCTGCGCCGTAGTGTGACCACAGGCAGGAAACAGATCATGGTCTTGTCCTAAAGCGGGATCATCAGTCGCTTGGGCAGCTTCGGCTCCTCCTCCTCCGCCCTTCCAGACAGGCGGAGCTTCGACAGGTTATGGCCAGATAGTTGGGGCCACTTCTTCGCGGCAGTCCGACGGACGACCACCCCCGAGCGGGAGCGTCTATGTCGCACAGGATGAGGATTCGGGGGCAGCTAGCCACGTGGTGGCAGTTATTAATCCTATCTCCCCTACACGCACTTGAGCGTTATTTGTTACCGGAGCATTGCATTCATTTTTTTTCTGTAGGGCATTTCCATTGTTGTATGGGCTAGAGATAGGACCCTTAGCTTGTGCTCGTGAGGTTCAGATACCTGATCACGTGTTGCACATAGATGGGTGTTATTGGTCCTGTCCAGTGCAGTTGGGGCCCTGGTTTTTGCCTGTTGATCTTTTGGCCCTTCCTCAACTCCGGAATTTCGAGGTAGTGTTGGGTATAGTACTGTGAGGATCTGAGGCCTTGATGCTTGAGTGATACCACACCGTTGATACACGGTGGTGATGCCACGCCGTTGATACACGGTGGTGATGCCACGCCGTTGATACACGGTGGTGATGCCACGCCGTTGATACACGGTGGTGATGCCACGCCGTTGATACACGGTGGTGATGCCACGCCGTTGATACACGGTGGTGATGCCACGCCGTTGGTGCACGGCAGTGATGCCACGCTGTTGGTGCACGGCAGTGATGCCACGCTGTTGGTGCACGGCAGTGATGCCACGTTGTAGGTACACAACGGTGAGAGTTTTTGTGGATGTTTCGGACTTTTGATCGCGAGTTTGGGCATCAGCTTTATGATCGCCTTGCGAGCCAATTTGCAGTCCCGTTCACCGACGGTTTGGTCCCCGTCAGGGTGTTCTCTATTAGTGGAGGGATCGACTTCGACCCGTGGGTCCGTTGGGGTTATGATAGCATGTTGAGTGACCAACTGTGGCATGGGATTATGTCTCTTGAGGATCCCTTTTGAGGTTAGCCTGCAGTTGAGTAGTCCACTCGGGGGGTTTTGGATCGGGAAGTAACCGAGTGAAGACCCCAACTTATTGGATTCCCTTCCTTATTGGATGAATGTGCGGGTATGCTTAGGGTCGCCTTGTTGAGGTTGGCACCATGATGTGGTTTGGTGCATGTTACACTTGTGGTTATTTCAGTTTCCCCCAGCCTTTTAGTGGAGCCCTTTTGTTTTTCACGTCTCAGCTCAGTAATGATGTGATTTTCCTCGCCCGTGATTGACTTGCCTCTTGAGATCTGTGATTATTGGAGTACGAGGGACGCCCGTTGCAATTTCTGGCTCGAGAGATGAGAGAATTGCATATCGGGTCATACCGTACTTGTTGTTGTTGTTGCAGAGTAATCACGAGGAGCGAGTGGGGTTTAAGGAGCTGGAGGCGTATTGTTAGATACCTTGCCGTGGTATTCTTGACTCCTGATGGGCTTGATCTAGTTTCGAGGATGAAACTTTCTTTTAGTGGGGGAGGATGTGAGGTCCCGGAATCCCCCGCGTAGGATTTGCTGGTTGTTGGGAGTCTTTGTGCGCGTGTCGGGCCCAAGAAATGAATTTGTGATGCAAATTGGGATTTAGTTTGCATCACTGGAGGCCTGCGTGGTCTGTCGGTGGTGTTTGCGCGCAATTTGGACGCAAGTGTTGGACTTTGGGCTTAAAGGAGATCCCGTTGGAAATTGGGGGACCCGTCGGGTGTTTGGAAGTGGTTTCGCGCAATTCAGATGTCAAAATTGGACTCCGGGCGAAGTTTGGATAAGAGTTTACCTCTCCGGTCGCCTTCGGAAATTTTTAGAGTTGGAATTTGGCAAATCGGACTTTAAAAATGGACCCGGCACGAAAATCGGATCGAGTGGGCTATCCGGGGGCACTCCGCAATTTTCGGATGAGAATTTGGAGAAATGGACATCGTTTTTGGATTCAGCGCGCGAAATCGCTAAGAATGGACTATTTACTTGTTTGTTTTGGAGCCCGGATGAAGTGCGCGTTTTTCGAGGCGAGGCGCAGCACGAATCCAGAGTTTTGGCGACACGAAAATCGAGGCGGGCGCGCGGCTCGGGGAGCGTACGGACGCGGCAGTGCGCACTGGCGCGCGTCGGCAAGGATCGCGCGGGGGCCGCCACGTGGCGGCCCCCCCATTCGCGCCCGCGCGGACGCGGGGTGCGCGCGTCCGTGCGGCGCGCTCGGTGTCCCGCGCCTACGCGGGCGCGGTGTAACGCGCCCGTGTGGCGCGTGCCTTGCCGCGCCCGCATGGCGCGCGGTGACGCGGCCACGTGGCGGGCGCGCGCCTGCCTGGACCTGGAGCACCCGCCTGGGTGTTGTGGACCGGCGGTGCGCCGTGGACCCGGGGGCTGTGGACCATCCCTCTTTTTCCTCTTCTTCTTCTTTCTCCCTCGCACGCCACATTCTTCCTTTCTTTTCCTTTCTTCTTCAACCGAGCGAGAGGGGGGTTTGAGGGAGGAGATGGTGGGTTGTGTGGCGTGGCGTCGTGGGCCTCGTGGAGCGTGCGAAGTTCGCCGGCGGAGCGTTTCGGCGGCGGCGGCGGCGCAGTCGGGTAGGTCCCATGTGCTAATTTTACGGTATTTTTGGCACGGTTTTGGAGTGATATCTTGGACTGTAATTGACCCTCTTGCTCTTTGCTGTGTCCGGCACCGTGCACCGTTTTGCGTGCGGACTCCGTTTTGCGTGCGGATCCTGGCACCGTGCACCGTTTTGCGTGCGGACTCCGTTTTGCGTGCGGATCCTGGCACCGTGCACCGTTTTGTGTGCGGACTCCGGCACCGTGCACCATTTTGCGTGCGGACTCCGTTTGGCGTGTGGATCCTGGCACCGTGCACCGTTTTGCGTGCGGACTTCGGCACTGTGCACCGTTTTGCGTGCGCACTCCGTTTTGCTTGCGGATCCTGGCACCGTGCACCGTTTTGCGTGCGGACTCCTGCACCGTGCGCCATTTTGCGTGCGGACTCCGTTTGGCGTGCGGATTCCGGCACCGTGCTCCGTTTTGCGTGCGGACTCCGGCAGCGGACATCGTTTTGCGTGCGGATCGCGTGGAGACCAATTGCAAGTGTCTACGAGCAATTGGTGGCAAATCGAGGTGGGTGGCCTTATCTCCAAGTTTTATGGACTGTACATTAATTCTATTGATGTAGGACTATGCATGATAGTTTATTTCCTTGTGTAGCATGCTAGATTGTTGGAATGGTTATTCCTCTTTATCATCTGTTAATACAGCTATCTTGGAACTTGACCTAGCACCCCCGTCATATGTTGCATGTGTTACCAGACCAGTAGAAAACCCTCACTTGGGCTAGGGTTAATTATGTTAGACACCCACACTGTTTTGCTATCCCTGGACATAGTGTTATCCTCGCCCGGGTAGTGGGCCGAGAGGTCGGGATTTTCTTTTAGTGTGGGATGCGTTTGCACTCGTGCTTGGGAGCAGAGTGGAGTATGGTAGTTGTAGCGGGTTGCTTATCTGTGCCGGGAGCCGTTTGGGTAAACGGTAGTCCCGGGAGGTCTAGTATCCCTGTTGCGCTGTCGTGGGAGGGAGCCGTTGAGCAGGCGGTAGTCCCGGGCCGTCGAGTATCTTCCGGCCAGTGTTGTTGGGAACCGTTGGGGTTAACGGTGATCCCAGGTCGTTGAGTGTTGTCCGACCAGTATTGTTAGCTTGAGTTGTGGGTCGTTCCTGGCTGTGGAGTACCTCCAGCCAGTGTGCCTTGTGCTGCGAGCTGTTGGAGAGGCTAGTGTCTCGTGTTCCGTGTGAGCTGATCAGCTGAGTCGTAGAGAGTGCTCCGACTGTTGTGCGAGATATTTGGGGATCTTGAGTCCTACCGTTCTGGGAGTGAGCGTGGTTTTGGCTATAGCCTGCTTATGCCAATTTGTGATACTCTATGCCGCGCCGTTTTCCTCAGTTAGAGTCGCGTCCCTGAGATGCCGCTGTGTATACGATGGGCCTGTTGAGGCAGTTTTGCGCGAGGGGTGAGTTAGTCGGGCAGGACGCCCCACGTAAATCCCGTCCTCATGGGGATGTGTGGTAGTGGGCAGGCGCGTTCCTAGTCGACAGGCGCAGGCGAGTGGTCTCTTTTACTTTCATCTGTTCCACTTTTTGAGTATCTAAATAGAGGTATGGTAGCTGTAGAGTAGCTCCAGCTTTTGTTCTTCAGATTTTATTGCACTGTTATCTTTTACCTCTAGTAGACTTAGTGGGCAGACCGTTGGGCTTGTTGACGGCACCCACTGAGAACTACTGTGGGAAGTAGTTCTCACACCCGTCGTGGTGTCTTTTCCCCAGGGACTTCTGCTCCTGTTCCTGTGCTCCTGTTGCTGATCCTTCTGACCGAGGCGAGGGAGTCGCGAGCTAGTTCCCTACCCGTCGTTGGAGTGTAGCGGTACCCCTTCAGAGGAGAGCTTCAGTAGATTAGTTTACTTCTTTTTCCTCTGTTGAGTGACCTTTGTTGTGAGGTATAGAGTTGTACTTTATTTTATAGTTGAGAGACTGATGTAGTGAGGATTTTTGTATATAGAGCTTGTACACTGATGTTTTTGGAGATCTCCCTTTTGAGTTTTGTATCAGAGGACTTTTTATACGATCGTATTTGGGAGATGGATAGTGTATTTATTTTCGGTTGTGCAGTGTTTGGATTTCAGTTTTAGTAGTTTACTTTCGGCTCTGATATTTGTATACTGTAGTTGATTCTTTCTGCAGGTTAGACGCTTCGTCTGTATGGCAGTTTCCGTACAGATGGCGGATCTGTTAGTGAGCCCGGGTCGCAGTTTCGACCCCGGGGCGTGACACAATCACATACCGTGTACCCTAGACATGCATGCATCCTAGCATAAAGAATTAGAGAACCGTCCACCGGTTCTGGAGATGAAGCAACCCACCTGAAACGCTTTCCGTAGGCAAAGCTGAAGTCGGTGAAGAGGGTGGCCACTTGCTAACAAAATCTGCTGAACCTGCATCCTCGGTACATGTCGCGCAAGCCTCGGCTCCAAACAACATCCCCCAACAATGCAACACCACAACAATAATCAACATCACAACACTCTAATCAAAACCCCACACATACACTTGACGTTTTTCCAAAACAGCACAAATAAGGGAATTTATCACCTCCTATCAGTGCTCCAAAAATCCCAGAAAAATCACAGTTGCGATCCTCGCGACGAGTAGCCCCAAAACGAGTATTTATACGCCCGATTCCGACACCTGTAGGCCAAGATACAATTCAAACAAGGTGGTGCGTCGGCAAACCACAACACTGCAAAAACTGCGGGATACAACCCCAAAGAAGTTTAAATCTCACCTTTTAAGATCCTCAGAAAAATCCAATTAAAATACGAGCGCGTTCCTATCGAAAAGTAGATGTCAATCGAGTCCTTAAACGCCTCATTCCGATGCTTGTAGGTCAAGACAGAAAATCGACAAGCCTCCGCTGTCCAAAGTCTCACATCAGAAAAAGGGGTCACAAAACATCTCGGGAACTATGTCGAAAACTCAAAATGAAGAGAAGTGATCAACACGGAAAACGAAGCCTTACCTCTCGTGAACACGTTGCTGCAAAAATCGGCTCGAAATTCTATCGGAGTTATCTGAGGTGTCTCGCAGACTGAAGAGCGACGGTAAAGACGGTAAAAGCCAAAAAACCAAGGTGCGTCGATGTGTGCCGCGTCGCAGAAAACGTTGATGCCGCGGCCTCCAAAAATCCCGAAACTCCATCAAGGTGTGGGGAAGAGGGAGGGGAGGAACTCCACCGAAGGAATCGCGTGGAGAAGAACCTCAGAAAAACCAGAAAACCGAGCAACGGAGGGGAGGAATGCCTATTTATAGGCTGAGGAAACAAATCCGGAAATGACCGGGGTGTCCCCGGTTTCGGGCGCCCGAATCATTCGGGCGCCGAAAACCCGGTCGGACACCCCCGTCCGACCAGCGCCCGAAACGCTAAGGTGAAGCCACGTCACCCCCGAACAGGCGACAGCCAACTCCGCCATCCGCCAAGTGCCACGTGGCCCGCGCGGAAGCTGACGCGTGGCGCACCCACATGCGGGAACCGCGCGTCAACGCGCCAGTCGTGCCCACGCGCGGGAACCGCGCGTCAACGTGCCAGTCGCGCCAGTCGCGCGTCCACGTGTAGGCGCGTGCGCCGCCTGCCACCCTGACCGGCACGTAGCCCGAGGCGCCCCCCGCCTGCTCCGTGGACCGCACCCAAAGCACCCACCAATCAGCTACCGCCACCTGTCTGAAGCCAACCAACGAAAAGCCTACACGTGGCACGCGCCCCCCGTGCACCGCGCTCACCCGCGGACCTGCCCGCGCGCCTGCCCGCGCGCTCGCGCTGCCCGCGCCCGCTCCCGTGGGCCGGGCCCACTGTGCCGCCACTCTCGCACTGCCACGTGGCATACGATTCCAATCAGAAGCCACCACATGGCACACCTCCGGTCCACCGGTCCACCGTGCACCCAAAACCACCAGAAAACCTCCAGGTGTCCGTTTTTGGCCGTCCGGACTCAGAAAAATACAAGCAAGTAGTCGATTTCCATCGTTTTCGCGCGCTGAATCCAAATCCACTGTCCGTTTTGCCAAATTCCAATCCTCAAATTTTCTGAAGGCATCCAGATAAGAAAGCTTAATCCAAACTTCGCGCTGAGTCTAATTCTTGGGTCCAATATGAGCACAAACACTTCCAAAACTCAACTTAAGCCTCCAGAAGCTGATGATCCAACAGTAATCCTTATGTGGGAATTTTAGGTCCTCACAACCGGTACCCGGGGACTTAGAAAAATTTCCACTGTTTTCCCCAACCGAAATCCACTGTCGGTTTCCCCAAGGAAATTCGTTCCGGTACCCATCCACGCGTACCCGTACGCAATGCCCTTCCAAGCTGTATCAAGCTGGGGCTCTCAAATTTGACGCCGCCAACTCACTTTTCATTCCATAGGCTTCCACGTCGATACGAAATGTCCCGAACTCATCTGTACGCATAAAATAAACTCGCCATAGGCGATTTCCCCCGCACCACGCTAACATGCGAAGTTGGTGCGCAACACGAAGCCCCGGTACTCTACATCCTCCCCTCCTTAAAAGGGTTTCGTCCTCGAAACACAAAAACCACATCGCAGGAGGGTGTCTCAAACAAATGGGGATAGGAGATCCTCAACTCATCCTCAGCCACCCAAGTGGCCTCTCTCTCATCATGATAGCTCCACTGGACCTTCACAAAAGGTATGACCCAACTGCGTAATTCTTTCGTCTCCCGGGCAAGAATTCGCATCGGTCGCTCCTGATAGCTAAAATCCTCGTCCAACTCCAAGGAAGTGAAATCCAAAATGTGCGAGGGATCAAACACATACTTCCTCAGGACGGATACATGAGAGACATCATGGGTGCCTGTCAATCGTTGCGGTAGTGCAACTTGGTAAGCAACTGGTCCAATGCGCTCCAATACCTCAAATGGGCCAATGAACCGCGGACTGAGCTTTTCGCGCACTCCAAATCGGCGTACCCCTCGGGATGGCGAACTTTCAGGAAAACATGATCACCAACCTGGAACTCTAAGTCTCGCCGCCTCCTATCGGCATAACTCCTCTGCCGACTCTGGTCGGTCACCAAATGTCGCCGAATGATCTTGTCCTTCTCTTCTGCTTCTATTAGCAAGTCAGGTCCCAAGGTCTTCCTTTCTCCCACATCACTCCAGAATAATGGCGATCGACACTTCCGTCCATACAATGCTTCGTAGGGCGTCATCTGAATGCTCGCCTGGAAGCTATTGTTATACGCGAACTCTGCCAACCTCAAATGTCGATCCCAACTGCCACTAAAGCTCAGGACACATGCTCTCAACATGTCCTCCAGAGTTTGAATGGTTCGCTCAGACTGTCCATCAGTCTGCGGGTGAAAGGCGGTGTTGAAATGAAGCTGGGTCCCCAAGGCTTCTTGTAGGCTCCTCCAGAAATGTGAAGTGAACCTCGGGTCCCTATCAGACACAATCGAGGCTGGTATACCATGCAACCTCACAATCTCATCCAGATATAGCTGTGCTAACCTCTCAAGAGTCCAACTCGACTGTACAGGCAAAAAATGGGCTCATTTGGTCAATCGATCCACAATCACCCAGATAGCATCATCTCCACTCCGTGACCTCGGTAATCCAACAACGAAATCCATGGTCACACGGTCCCATTTCCATTCCGGTATTGGAAGGCTTTGCAACTTGCCAGCTGGAACCTGGTGCTCAGCTTTAACTTGCTGACAAGTTAGACAATGGGCAACAAACCTTCCAACATCTCTCTTCATGCCAACCCACTAGAACTGTGCCCTCAAATCTCTATACATCTTAGTTCCTCCGGGGTGAAGGGTGCAAGGCGTATAATGAGCCTCTCTCAAAATCAGCTCTCGAATCTCCAAATCCACGGGCACACAAACGCGGTCCCTGTACCTCAGCACGCCCGCTGTATCCACAGAAAAGTCCCCACTATGACCATGCTGAATCTGGTCTCTAACTCTCTCAAGATAGGGGTCCACACTATGTTTTTCTCTAATCCTGTCCAACAGGGTGGGTTGCAAGACTAAAGATATAAGTCTCGCAGAATCCCCAGGGGACACGACCTCAATCTCCAGTCGTCTCAAATGCTCTCTTAGTGGTATCTGCTGAGTGATCAATAAGCTCAAAGACTGTGTTAAGGAATTTGTATTGGCGTATTTCGTCAAGTATTTTGAGTCTTGAAGATTGAAGATGAAGAATTGGGGATCATATACATCAATCTCAAGAAAAATGGATTCAAAAGGATCATGTACGTTTAACTAAATAATTTTGGTGATCCGAATACATTTGAGTAGTTTAGAAACACTTGGAATTTGTTTTGATGCATAAAAATAAAAAAACTGGACTTTTTGGAAGTTCAGGATCCGGACCAGCCACGTCCAGTCCGGACCCCGAACATGTTTTGGTTCATGCAATTTTCCAGTCCGTACCTCCCATGTTTCAGTCCAGACCCCGAACATTATTTTTTTTTATTATCACATGATCCAGTCCAGACCTCCCCTGTTTCAGTCCGGACCCCAAACTGTGTTTTCAGGAAATTTTCTGAAAATTGACGACAGTCCGGATCAGATTTATTCCAGTCCGGACCGCCGAGCTGGAAAATTCTAGATAAGGTAGTTTTTGATGCTTATCTCTTTCCAAAGGTTTCTAACCTATAAATAGACCCTACATCCGGGGCAGGGCGTCCCTTGTCATGCCGTCGCGTGGGACCCCTTACCCGCGTCGCACAGCTGAAGGGGCTGTCCCCAGGTTCAGGGGCAGTAAAGGCGAGGATGCCCCCGGCTCGCCACCACGGAGCAATGCTTGGGCTTCCAGGAATAGTCGGTTACCCGGTGTGCCTCCCCGCAGACGTTGCCTGGCCGGTCTCCCCTGACTCTGGTCCTCTCGTCGGCGTGCTTCCGGTTCCTTATTGCGTCTTCGGATACTTGGGTGGTCGGCTCCCGGTCCCCCTACTGGTCTGGCGCATTGGCCAATTCCCGCTCCACCGAAGTGGCCCTGTCGACTGCTTCTCGGGAGGCGGGTAACCCATGTCGTTGGTATTCCATGTCTTCTGTGAGCGTTGGCAGTTGCCCGGCCACGTCGTGCAACTGTTGTCAAAGTAGCCGGTCCTCCGCAGCTGTCGAAGCCGCCACTTCCATTCCCGCGCTGTGGATTGAAGACCAAGTCCAGGCCGTCACCCGTGTACACAAAGAAAATAAGTCAATCCTAGACTTAACTGGTCTAGCACCAAGACCTACGACCGACCGAAAACACTATCATCCAGTCCCCGAAACACTCGCGCTCTACGCACCTATTGCTCGAGATCTCATCGATTAGCTGCCAGTGGTATGGTGCTCTGTGGATGTTGGATACCGACCACTGTGGTTAGAGTGAGTTTTTCTCTGATACCATTTAATCTGTTACGCCCCAGAGGTTTTTGGGTTAAGCGGAAAACGTGAAATATTAAAATTTTTCTTTACAGGGTCCTCCAGTGCGCGCCAGACCTGCCACACGTGCAAATTCCTCGACCCCGAGAGCGGAGTCTCCTTTGCACGTGCACGGCGGTTTCAACTTAGATAGGCATACCAACCCGCATGTAATCTCGTTCACACTTTAACCACAGTCATCGTTCACAAAAGTAAGAGAGAGTACTATAACTACTTAACACGGCCGTCGATATTTAGAAAGGATAAATCCATGGGTTTTCAAATCGGTGCCTACATGACACTCGTTGTTTTAAAAGCCGTTTTCGCAAACATTTTTCCTAGTTTGAAAATAGGCCGAAAACTACAGAGTATGAAAGCAAACAGGGTCACCACAGCAATTTGTACATCCACAGCCACAACCACTCACACAAATCAGAAACTAAGATGATAACACGAATAAAACCTAACAAATGTCACTCATTGCAAAGCTAAACAAACGACACGTCCTCGTGAACCGTCCTCACAGCCGTCCCATGCCCGCGCCCGACCAACCTGTCACAGAGTGGGGAGCCAGTGACACTACCAGGATGCAACATAAACCAGGGTAAACAATATATATGCGATAACTGGAAAACTGAAATTAATGCAAACCGTGCCACTCGCGTGTCCAGGTTTACCCCCTCCCAAGAGAGCCACGGTACCCTGGAACAATCAAACAAGCGTACTTGCCCCTGTAACAATCCAACATGCGTACTTGCCCCTGTAACAATCGAACATGCATACTTGCCCCTGTAACAATCAAATGTGTACCTGCTTCTCGTGATTTGCTTATACCCCTCCACAGCGCTCGTGCGGTACTTGAGTAGCCGTGAGAGGTCCCCATCATCACTAGTCGTGGAGTACATGGACCAACGTGCCATCTTTCCAAAAAAATACACCAGTGCGGTGGCCAAACCACCAGTGTGCGTGCAAGCAAACCTTGGGCTCATAACGTGTTAATTGTGTGTATCATAAACCAGAGCGAACCACAGTCGCTAGAGATATTAGTAATAAACATGCTTATGGAAAAACAGGGGTTAGATGAGATCATAAGGTCAATATTATTATATTCATGCATACACGAAACTTTACCATATATCATAAACGTTAGGGTTTGAAGGGGCACCCACCTGAACAGCGATTGGTCGGAACACCCGAAGTTGACTCACAGCCCCCGAACGACACCCCGACCTACGGAGTCCCCAGAGAAACAACCGTTAAGTACGAAGATATTTAAAAAGGAAACGACGACACGACACTACAACGACTCGACAATAAAAATGTGGTATCCGGAACACGCAAGCACACGGCGGCAAGGAGGAGGGGAGCAGCGGCAGCACGGTAAGGTTGCCGCAAAAAAAGCGGCAGCGGCGACAGCGCGACGGCGGCGCGGCAGCAGGCCGCCCCGCGCGGGCGCATGCTCGTGCGGGCGGCAGCGCAGCAGCAGGCCGCCCCGCGCGGGCGCGGCGGTAGAGCCCCGCGCGGGCACAAGCCCCGCGCGGCGGCAGCGGCAGCAGAGCCCCGCGCGGTCGGCGCGGCAGCGGGTCACCCCGCGCGGGCGGCAGCAGGTCGCCCTGCACGGGCGCATGCCCGTGCGGGCGGCGGCGCAGCAGCAGGCCGCCCGCGCGGGCGCGGCGGCAGCGGCAACAGAGCGCCGCGCGGGCGGCAGCGACAGCGGCAGCGACGGCAGCGGCGGCGACGATGGCCGTGGCTAGGGCAACACGACTACAACCACGTCGACGGCGGAAAAGAAAACTGAAGAAACAAAAGGGGGTTTACCCCGGTCGCTTACCCTGATCTTGCGACGGAGGAGAAGGCGGATCGTCCTTCCCGTCACCCACGCGATGCTCCACGGGAGATGGATTTCCCTTCCCCCTTTCTCTATCTCTCCCTGGCGGCTAGGGTTATGAGGGATCCCATTTCCCTCTCAGGTAAACTCGTCAGTATTTAAATACATAGGAGGAAAAACTCCAACCCTAATATAAACGCAAACCCCAAACCCTCACCTCGTGCACACACAAGGGATTAAAAAGAAGGTTACTTAACGACTCGTTACACTCGCACAAATACTGTTGCTAACCCGATCTAAAAGAAATCTACCTCGATCCCTCGAAAAGTGTGCAAATCATGTGGCATGGATTCCGATGCGCAATACAGATACAGTCACCTTCAAAATTCTATTCCGGGAGATCCGAGAGTCGGATTTCAGATCCGATCGCACCGCCGTTCAACTTTTCTCGAGCCCTATCACCGAAAAATACCCGCGAGTACCAATTCAAAATTCCAAAAGTTGCTAATAAAAAAAACTCTTAAAAATTAAGTGATTGTAAAAATTCAAGGACACTACAACCCAACCTCTGGCGCCCCTGAAACCCACGACCCTGAGGATGGAATCGTGGAGGTCTCGGGGGTCCCTGACGACTCGTCTGTCCCTCATCCACCTGTGCTAGGCGCTTCGCCCCCGGAATCATTGCGGGAGCTGGAGCCATCTCGTCCATCACTGCCTCCCCGCGCTCTACATGAAGTGCCTGCTCCATCGAGTCATCCAACGTCTGCAGTCTGCGCGAACGGACGAACTGATAAATGTCTCGGCGCAACCCTCGCTCGAACATGTAGATCCGATGCGCCTCATCTCTGGTCGCGTGCGGTACACTGGCCAACAGCCGGTTGAAGTCTGCGATGTACGTGTGCACGGGACGATCTCCCTGTCGGAGATTCTTCAACTCCTCCTCCAACCTCTGCCTAACACTCTCTGGGAAGAAGGCTCCAAGAAGTAAACTGCGAAACTCCGCCCAGGTAAGAAGCTGAGTCCCAGGCGGACCAACAGGTCGAACACGCCGCCACCAGGCCTCGGCGTTGTGCTCCAAGAAGTTCATCGCCAGCAGAACCTGAAACCGCTCCTCGATAAACAGACTCTCAAAATGTCGCTCCATCGCCGTGATCCACGGCTCCGCCTCCCATGGCTCCGAACTCTGCCCCGAGAAACGAGGCGGGTCAAACTGGCGGAATCTCATCAATATATCTACCACCTCTCGCTGCTCTGCAGGGATCAACGGTTCTGCCGACCCATACGGCGGTCTGCTGGAAACCGGCGTAATAGGGGCTGCCGGTGCCGTCGGTACAACAAGGGGTGCCACGGCCGGTGAAGAAGGTACGGGGGAACTCTCCGGGGGTGATACAACTGGCTGCGACCTCTGCTCAAGCATATGCATCATCCAGTCCATGGCCTCCTCCTGGCGCCGGGAAGCCTCCTGCATCAGGGCCATCTAGGCACGGAGCTCGAGTACCTCACTCTGCTGGCCCTGGCCCGACTCCTGCTCAGGCTCAGAGGAAGAAGGCTGCGAACGCGTCATGATCCTGCGCCGCGGAGGCATCGCTCACACCAGAGGCAAACAAAAACCGGTCAGAACCAAAACAACGCTCGACCCAATCCAGCGAAAGTCAAAGGCATGTCCCCCTTCCTGTAGCACTATGTTGTCTGCAGCCAACATAGTCGCCACCGAGAGAAGACATGTCAATCACTCATCCCATCCCTTGGGCGAGTTTAGAACTCAATCAGGACTCTCGCTATAAATCACGGCTCTCTCGTGAGTCATCATAGGGTCCAACCACAAGCCTAGGGTTTCTAAGTCCACAATGACCTACATCCTAGGCTCTGATACCACTCTAATCTGTCACGCCCCGGCGTCGAAACTGCGACCCGGGCTCGCCAACAGATCCGTCGCCCATACGGGAAGTCCCGTATAGACGAAGCGACTAACCTGCAAAAGATCAACTACACTATACAGATATCAGAGCTGAAAAGTAAACTGCTGAAATAAATATACAACTCCTCAAATAGTACATGCCAGGACCTCACAATACATAAGTCACTCCAAAAGTAAAACTCTCAAAAGTAAAAATATACATGATACATCCCAAAATCACTGACAGTACTAGTACATCACCAAAAGGGTACATCTACTCTCATTAGATAAAGACTAGTAGGGATCTAGCTCACGACTCCCTTACCTCGATCAGCAGGACCAGCAACTGGAGCAGCAGGAACTGGAGTAGAGGTTCCTGGGGAAAAAGTCACCACGGCGGGTGTGAGAACTACATCCCACAGTAGTTCTCAGTGGGTACCGCCAACAAGCCCGACGGTCTGCCCACTAAGTCTACTAGAGGCATAAAGTAACAAATGCAGTACTAAAAGTAAAGGCCGAAAAATAACATAGCCGGGACCCACCGTCGACTCAGACGGCTCCCAAAATAAAACACTGATCTAAACACTGCTACCAGACTCCACTCGGCCCCCAGGCGTGAGTGTAACATGCATCCCACAACAACCCGACCACTCGGCCCACTACCCGGGCGAGGAAACTCTAAGTCCAGGTAAAATAATAGATAACAGTTTGGGAATGTCTAAAGCATAAATAACCTAGCCTAAGTTGGAGTTTTCTACTAGTCTGGTTAAACATGTAGCATATGACGGGGTGTTAGGTCAAGTTCCAAATATAGCATTTAATTTAACATATTTAGGAAGCAATAAATCAATATGATCATCATAGCAACACAAGGAACATCAATTCTCTCTTACTAGCATGCTTCCTAATACACTCACAATCATGCATGTTTCCTACAATATAGAATTAATGATCAGTCCACCGGTTTTGAAGACGAAGCAACCCATCTGGAAGTGCAAATCGATCCAAAGTCCAAAAAGGCTGAAACTGCATGGGGACAATCCTCGTATTTCCACAATGCCAACGAGTCCAAAAACATCCAAAAACACCTCCTGGGTACAAAGATATAGTCCAACATTACAATCAACACAAAATTTCCAAGTTTACCATTTGCTGAAAATTTAGACCCAAAAAAGCTTAATTATCACTTGCGAGATAAATTTCAAAAACTCCAATAAAAATATGACGGCGTTCCTCAAGAAGCTTAGATGTCAATCGAGTCCTCACACGTCAAAATCCGATGCTCGAGTGTAGAGATAAAAATCCAACAATGCGCTGCTGTCCAGGAAAAACGACCAGCAAACCAGGGGCTTAAAGATGTGCCAGAAACCCCTGAAAAAACTCAAATCTCGAAGAAGTGAAAAATACAAAAATCATAGATTTACCTCTCGTGAATCCGACGCCATAAAAATCGTCCAAAAATTCCATCAGAGTAGCTCTATGGACCTCGTGGACCAAAATGCGACGGAAATGGGCCACCAATGAAAGAACGTCGCACTGCGCTAACTCGCCGAAGACGTCGATGCCGCGGCCTCCAAAAATTCCAAAACTCCTTCGCAAGATGCAAAATAAGATGAAGATCAAACTCACTTAGGGCTCAGAGGCAAAAGAGCTCGGAAAAAAGGGGTAAAAGGCCCAAGAACTCGGCCTATTTATAGGCCCTCACCAAAAAGTCCAAAAATCCATCCTTATTGGGCTTTTGGGCCCAGATTTCGGGCGCCCGGAACTTTCGGGCTGCTACAGTGAGCCCAAAAGACGCCCCGGCCCGGCCCACGATCAGCGCCCGAATCCTCCTGGCTCCGACGCGTGTCCCGAACAGCGGACAACGCTTACGGAGCCAGAAGGCTTGCGCCACGTGGCCCCGACCGCCGAACGTGGGGCGGTGGCGCCCGCCAATCGCAGGGCGCCATGTGGCGCCCCCATGTCGGCGGTCACCTGACCTGCCCCGCCTGCTCCCCCTGGAGCGTGGACCGCGCGTGCGTGAGCCGGCCACTCCGAGGCCGCCACGTGGCCCGCCCCGGTCCATGCGCCGGCCGGCGCGTTTCCGTGGACCGCGTCGCGAGAGCCCGCCAATCACAGGCTGCCACGTGTCCCCTGCGCCCGGTCCATGCACCAGCGCCAACTCTCTGTGGACTGCGCCGCGTGCACCGGCCAATCCGATGCTGCCACGTGGCACGAGGCCGGTCCACGGCTTCCCCCATGCACCAAAATGCGCAGAAAACTTCCGGGAGTCCGTTTTTGGGCATCCGGACTCTGAAAAAGGAAAGTAAATAGCCGATTTTCGACGTTTTTCCGCGTTGAATCCAAATATGACCTCGGATTAGCCTAAAGCCCTTTCTAAATTCTGACAAAAACAGCCGGAAGGCAGGCTCAATCCTAAAGCCTCACAGAGTCCGTCCAACGCGTCCATTCGACGCGTTGTGGGTCCGACACACCAACAATAGGTGTTCTACATCATGGGTCATGGGAAAAGCTACACGGGGATCGGGGCTACTACACATGAACTTTAAGGAACTATCTAGAATATCTAACAGAGACATAGGGAGAGATGTTCCTAAATTGAACTTCAAAGAAAACCTTGTGTGTGGTGGTTGCCAAAAGGGAAAACAAACTAGATCCACTCACAAGAATTTGAACCATGTAGGAACAAAACGGCCATTAGAATTATTGCACATGGATTTAATGGGGCCAACTCGTCAACCTAGTTTGGGTGGAAAATGGTATATTTTTCTCATAGTTGATGATTTTTCTAGATATTCTTGGGTAGAATTTTTAAAAGAGAAAGCGGATACTTTTGACTCTTTTCATGATATTTGTCTGTAGAATACCGGGATTTCGGATGACGCACCGACCTCGCAAGATGGCACGGTGCGGAGGAAATTGCCTCGGGCGTGTTCCGTATGTATTTACAGATGAGTTCGGGTTGATTCGGATCAACGCGGAAGCCCCAGCTTGAATCGGAGTTTTTCCGGGCCGTGCGCCGTTAGAGGACTGGTTTTGGGAAAGCATTGACTCCACCGTGGTGTGCAAAAAATTGGAAAATACATGGAACAGGTGTACCATGGAATTATAGCGGATTCCGGGAGGTTCCGGACTGACGCGGGGGACCCGAAGGCGAAAAGTGAGTCGAAACTGACAAATTTGGAGCCGGTTTTTGGATTGAGCACCCTGACTCAATGGTTGAGCTTTTTGGGAAGAAAAAGCTGTGGACATGTGTATTCTCAGATTACAGCGGGGTTCGGGAGGTTTCGGACCCGTGCGGAGGCCCCGAGGGCAAAAAGTGAGTTGACGGGGGCCTTGATGGATTATTTAATTAATTAATTTAAATTAGTCAGTTGAATTATTAATTAGCTTGTGTTGTAGAGATGGAAAGAAGTGAGAGTGGATTATGAGAGGTGGATTAAAGGGGTGAATTGAGATATTTGTTTGGGGGGTAATTAATGCGGCCAACTACCACATAAATTAAGCCAACCTTATTTAGAGCCCGCCACGTCATCATCTTCCCCCTGCCTCAAACAGAGAAATGAGTTGAGAAACAGAGGAAAAGAAAGCAAGGGAGAAAGAGAGAAAGGACAAGGAAGAAGAGGGAAACAATGGTGGAAAAGGGAGGAGATGGTTGAGAGGTGTTGCCGTGGACCCTCTGCTGTAGCCTTGGAAGTCGAGCGGAGCGCGCATCGAGCCTAGAACGAGGTATGAGGCATTTTCAGTTTTTGTAGCAGTTTATTCTTGGAGCTTGGTCCGTTTGGTTTTCTTTGATTGAAGGGGTTTGGGGTTGAGCTTGAGTGTTGGAATGGTTCGGACTGCTTGTCCTTGTGCTCGGTGTGGCCGCAGGGTGCTGCGAGGGAGCGTGAAGGCTGTGCGCCGCGCGCTGGGTGTTGCGTGCTGGGCATTGCGCGCTGGGGTGCCGCGCGCTGGGGCGCTGCACAGCGTGTAGAGTACCGGGTCTTCGGATAGCGCGCCGACCACACAGATGACTTGGAGCAGAGAGTTGCCTTGGGCATGTTGCATTTGAGTTTACAGTTGATGCCGGGTTGATTCGGATCAACGCAGAAGCTCCAGCTCGATTCGGGGTCTTTCCGGGCTTTGTATGCCGACCGAGGATGAGATTTGGAAATTACCGACTTCACAGTGGAGTGCCGGAAATTCAGGAACACTTGGAACAGGTGTACTTTCAGATTACAGCGAGGTTCGGGAGGTTCCGGACTGACGCGGAGGATCCGGAGGCGAAAAGTGAGTCGGAACTGGCAATTTTGGAGCCGGTATTTGATTTGAGCACCCCGACTCAACGGATGAGCTTTTTGAGGAGAAAAAGCTGTGGACACGTGTACTTTCGATTTACAGCGGAGTTCGGGAGGTTCCGGACTGACGCGGAGGATCCGGAGGCAAAAAGTGAGTCGGAACTGGCAATTTTGGAGCCGGTATTTGATTTGAGCACCCCGACTCAACGGATGAGCTTTTCGAAGAGGAAAAGCTGTGATCACGTGTACTTTCGATTTACAGCGGAGTTCGGGAGGTTCCGGATAGCGGCGGAGGGCCCGAGGGCAAAAAGTGAGTTGGAGTTGGATTTTTGGATTAAGTTTATTAAATAATTAATTGGTTTTTCTTTATAAAAGGGTCCTCTGTTGCTTTGGGGTAAAGTAGAGAAAGAAAGAAAGGAAGAAAGAAAGAAAGGAAAAGAAAAGAGAGGAAAAAGGAAGAAGATGAAGAAACGAAACACAAAAAGGGGTTTTGGAGGTTGATTTTGGTTGAGGACTCTCCGTTGGTGGCCGTGAGGGCAAGGGCGTGCATCGTTCTTCATCCAGGTAAACAAATTTTGGATTTTGTTTTCTTGTAATTAGATTAATTTAATTTAATTTGATTAAATTAAATTAATTTAATTTTTGGGGGTCGCCGCGTTGGTGGCCGCGCGCGCGCGCAATGGCGCACGCGCGGCCGGCGCGGCTGCTGCGCGCGCGCATTGGCGCCGTGCAGCAGCCGCAAGGGTGCTGCTGTTGGCAGCATCCTGCGGCGGGCGCTGCCCAAGGCGCAGCACCGCGCGCAGCAAGAGGCTGCGCGCGGTGCTGCATGGCCGCGCGCGGTCCGCGCGCACCACAGGGTGCGCGCGGCGAGCGCGCGCAGCGCTGCGGGCCGCGCGCAGCACCGCGGGCCGCGCAGGCCGCGCGCAGTGCCCCGGGCCTGCGCGGGCGCGCGCTGCTGCGCGCGGACGCGCGCAGCGCCGCTGGGGCACTGCGCGGCGCGCTCCAGGGCTGCGCAGCAGCCCCTGCGCCGCGCGGCAGGCCTCCCTCGTCGCGCGGCAAGGGTTCTCGTCGCGCGGCAAGGGTTTTCGTCGCTCGGCGTGCTCCCGGACGGCGGGCGACACCTCGGTTTGCGTGCCGGCGCTGTTTTTCACCGCCGAGCGCAGTTTTTCGCCGACGGAGCAGTTTTTCACCGCCGCGAGCTGTTTTTCGCCGTCGGGCGCAGTTTTTCGCCGACGGAGCAGTTTTTCGCCGCCGCGAGCTGTTTTTCGCCGTCGGGCGCAGTTTTTCGCCGACGGAGTAGTTTTTCGCCGCCGCGCGCTGTTTTCGCCGTCGGGGGCAGTTTTTCGCCGACGGAGCAGTTTTTCGCCGCCGCGCGCTGTTTTTCGCCGTCGGGCGCAGTTTTTCGCCGACGGAGCTGTTTTTCGCCGACGGAGCAGTTTTTCACCGCCGCGCGCTGTTTTTCGCCGTCGGGCGCAGTTTTTCGCCGACGGAGCAGTTTTTCGCCGCCGCGCGCTGTTTTTCGCAGTCGGGCGCAGTTTTTCGCCGAAGGAGCTGTTTTTCGCAGTCGGGCGCAGTTTTTCGCCGACGGAGCAGTTTTTTCGCCGCCGCGCGCAGTTTTTCGCCGTCGGGCGCAGTTTTTCGCCGACGGAGCAGTTTTTCGCCGCTGCGCGTTGTTTTTCGCCGTCGGGCGCAGTTTTTCGCCGACGGAGCTGTTTTTCGCCATCGGGCGCAGTTTTTCGCCGACGGAGCAGTTTTTCGCCGCCGCGCGCTGTTTTTCGCCGTCGGGCGCAGTTTTTCGCCGACGGAGCAGTTTTTTGCCGCCGCACGCTGTTTTTCGCCGTCGGGCGCAGTTTTTCGCCGACGGAGCAGTTTTTCGCCGCCGCGCGCTGTTTTTCGCCGTCGGGCACAGTTGTTCGCCGACGGAGCTGTTTTTCGCCGTCGGGCGCAGTTTTTCGCCGACGGAGCAGTTTTTCACCGCCGCGCGCTGTTTTTCGCAGTCGGGCGCAGTTTTTCGCCGACGTAGCAGTTTTTCGCCGCCGCGCGCTGTTTTTCGCCGTCGGGCGCAGTTTTTCGCCGACGGAGCTGTTTTTCGCCGACGGAGCACTTTTTTGCCGCCGCGCGCTGTTTTTCGCCGACGGAGGCTCTTTTTCACCGCCGGATGCTCGGTTTTCGACCGTTTGACTGATTTTGTGATTTCTTCTTTCCTGGCGGTTGCAGTGCTGTTTTTAGCTTCCGTCGAGGCTGGGTGTGCGTTTCTCCGCCGCGTTGAGCCGCGGGTTTGTTTCGGGACATCCGCTGAGAGCGCGGTCTTGTGGTTGGACACAGCGTGCCCCGATTTGCATGCGGACCTCGTGGAGGTAAGGTAATCCCGCTGAGCCCAATTGCAAGTGTCGACGAGCAATTGGTGGCATTCTGAGGTGGGTTGGTTTTTCTCTCCAAGTCTACGGACTTCCTTCTAATTCTATTGTGATAGGATTGCATGCTAGTGTAAGTGTTTTCTTGGAACTTAACTAGCACCCCCGTCATATGTGCATGTGTTTGACCAGACCAATAGAGAACCTTAATCTGGGCTAGGTTCTTTTATGCTTTAGACATCTCACACATTGCATATCCTTCTGGACATAGAGTCCTTCGCCCGGGTAGTGGGCCGAGTGGTCAGAGTGTTGTGGGACGGGTGTTGCACTCGGGCCCGGGGGCCGAGTGGGGTCTGGTGGCTGGATTAGGCCAGTGTTAGTGTTTTGGGAACCGTTTCAGATAAACGGTGGTCCCGGGGTTTTTCTTTTCGCTGTTCTTCTCGTCACCACCATGTTGTGATCGTGGTGCACGTGTGTTAGCAGGACCGTGAACCCAGAACATTTTTGGACGAATACATGATTTTAGTCAGCCAATGTTTCTTCCAAGCCTCGCAAGGTCGCCTGAGTCTGTTCTTGTTTGATAGGACGAGGGCATTAGCTCTTCGAGGTTTGGGCATAAAACTTGTTTTCAAAGGGTTTTCCTAAAAAGACTAAAAATCAATAAAAAGATGGATTTCTCTCGGATCGAATGGTTTTCTGAAATAAATGACATGGTTTCTTATAAACTTATCCACCCGAGCGGATTCAAGTGATCTGGGTTCTAAGGGCTGTTTTCTTTCTTGGGGACGTAGGCATTAGTCTCCCGGGGGTTTTCGGACCCTTCGCGGATCTGGCTGTGGGGCATCCCCAGCCGTGAGTTTGTGCGTTGAGACAGTTCCCACTTTAACCGAGAAGGGCCGAATCCCTGAACGGTAAAGGATCGAGAACTTCGATAGGCGGAGCCTAGAGTCTGTTCTTGTTTGATTGGGGTTCTAGGCACGGGTCTATCGGGATTTTCGGATCCTTGCCGCGTCAGTCGGTTCTTCCCGCCTATGAGTGGGGTGTTGTTGTGGGAGCCGTTGGGAGAGACGGTGGTCCCAGCTGTGTAGTACTTTCGTTGAGTGGGTCAGTGTTGTGAGATTCAGTCGTGGAGGGTTCTCCGACTGAGTTGTGCTTCGAGCATCGAGATACCGATCTGTTTGATCGTGGACTATAGCCTGCAGGAGCCACTTGTGAGACAGTGATACAGATGTGATACTTGAGTTCGGTGGGGTCGCTCCCCTCGAGCTACGCCCCGGGTGCGATGATGATACCGAGCCTGATGAGGCTGCGATGATGATACCGAGCCTGACGAGGCTGCGATGATGCGCCTAGTTCATATACTAGAGGTCGCTTGATACCCCTGGCCGAGCTACCATGGGGTCACTTTGTGAGAGATTGAGATAGTCCGATTGGACACCCTGGTTGATACACTAGGGGGCGCAGGCTTGACTTGACTGGGCCCTATGAGGCAGTCATTGGGATTGGGTGACACTGTGAGAGTGATGGCATAGCATGTGTCATAGTAGAGTTTTCTTGAGCATGGTACTTGTGACATATTGTCAGCAGTGAGTGGCTGCATACCATCATCCATATTCTCTTCCTATTGAGCATAGTAGATAGAGGCATGATAGCTGTAGATTCTTTTCCAGCTTATTTTCAGTATCATAGTCTTTTCTGTTATCTTATGCCTCTAGTAGACTTAGTGGGCAGACCGTGGTTCTTGGAGACAGTACCCACTGAGAACTACTGTAGGATGTAGTTCTCACACCCTCTGTCGGTGACAGGTTGCTGAGGCTTTCTTCCGTTCCTGCCGAGCTTGACTGGACGGACCGAGGACAGGGAGTCGCGTGATAGTTCCCTACCAGCATTGTTACTTTAGAGTGAGGTAGATGTACCATCCCAGACTGTGGGAGTTGATTATGTTTGGCTATATTTCCTGTTAGCTATCTCCCATTTGGATTTGTAGATGTTGTATAGGTGGACTTCTATTTGTATCATCTTGTTTTGGGAGATAGGCTATGTTTTGTCGCAGCTTTGTGGTAGATGAAATTTTATATTACAGCTTTCTTATCCGCTCTGATATCTGTGTAGCTGTAGTTCTGTCTTTGCAGGTTAGACGCTTCGTCTGTACGGCAGTTTCCGTACAGATGGCGGATCTGTTAGCGAGCCCGGGTCGCAGTTTCGACCCCGGGGCGTGACAGATTAGAGTGGTATCAGAGCCTAGGATATAGGTCATTGAGGACTTAGAAACCCTAGGCTTGTGGTTGGACATTAGGATGACTACGTGAGAGTCGTGACTTTTAGCGAGAGTCCAGATTGAATTTTTACCTCTCCCTAGGATTGGGATGAGTGATTTGACATGTTATTCTCTCAAGTGATTATGTTGGCTGCAGACAACATAATGCCTTAGGAAGGATAACAAGTTTTAGACTCTCGCTGGATTGGGTCGTATGGTTGTTATGTCCTGACATTCGTTTTGTTTCAGTTACCTGCGATGCCGCCGAGACGTCGTGTAGCGACGAGAGGGCGTTCGACCTTGGGTGAGGAGCCCGAGCGGCGGGAGGCCGAGCAGGCCAGGCAGAGCGAGGTACAGGAGCTGCGGGCTCAGGTGGCCCAGATGACTGAGGCATTGCGACGCCAGGAGGTGGCGGCCAGGCGCTAGGAGGAAAATATGGAGCGCATGATGCGCATGCTGGAGCAGAGGGCACCTCATGTGGCACCACCTTCAGTACTTCCGGTTACGACATCCTCGACCTCGTCGCAGATTCCTCCGTTGACAGAGACAGAGCAGAGGGAGCTCATGGATCGACTATCCTTTATCAGCAAGTTTCATCCCCCGCGGTTCTCAGGTCAGAGTTCGGAGTCGTGGGAGGTTGAGAACTGGATTGCGGCCATGGAGAAATTGTTTGAGAACCTCTTCATCAAGGAAGAACATCAAGTATATTTGGGGGCGCACTTTTTGGAGGGGGACGCCGAGACTTGGTGGCGTCGAGTCTGCCCAGTTGGACCGCCAGGAGTTCAGTTATTGACGTGGCCAGAATTTCGAGCTTTGTTGCGCGGGGCCTATTTTCTTGATAGTGCAAAGCAGAAGCTAGAAGGGGATCTTCGACGATTGCAGCAGGGTGATCGACCACTTCAGGAGTATATTCGGGAGTTCCAAAAATTGTTGGGCAGTGTGCCACATGTTGCCCCAGATGAGGCTCAGAGGGTGGATTTGTTTGTGAGAGGACTGCATCAGGATATTTATTATCTTGTTTACTCGCACCGATCACCGACTTTGGATGCGGCCATTGAGCATGCTCAGTGGGTTTCCCGAGGCACAGCGGTTATGTCAGAGAGGGACAGAGCGCCAGGATCCAGCTCCGGGGTGAGGCATCCGGTATCGCCTGATTTTGGACGGTCTAGTAGATCGGGACCCCCGGGGCCGCCACCATCCCAGTCTGAGGGTCGTGGATTTCAGAGGAGACGGAGATCAGGAGGTCCCCCACAGCCGAGGCACCAACAGCAGTATCGGGATGTGTGTGTCATTTGCGGAGGACCGCATGCAGTGCAGCAGTGTGATCATAGCCAGGGGCGATGCTTTTTGTGTGGACAGTCGGGACACTTTCAGGCAGCATGCCCTCGAGCAGTACTTTCGGTAATGCCACTTGCGACAGCACCCCCGCTACCTTTCCCGGAAGAAGGAGCTCCTCCGACTTACCGCCAGCCAGACGAGGCCACGACGTCGAGGCAGCCAGGGCGACGACCACCCACATCGAGAGGATGAGTTTGGGCTGCTCGTTTGGAGGGCGCTAAGATAGCGGATTGCATGGTACTCGGTATGACCTCTTTTCCAGTTGTTGAGCTTAGGGTTTTTGCACCCCTACATGGTTGAGTTGTTGGATTGTGGTTTTGGGTTGCGGCCACATCAGGGACAGCGTCAACACCTCTCTCCTGGTTCTCCCGTTTTAACACCGAAACTGGCGAACGGGGCGAAAAATTTCGAAGGACTACTCTAGAAATGGAGGCGATGCTGGAACCTGTTCTTGTTTGATTGGGGTGAAGGCATCGGTCCTTTGGAAATTTTGGATTTTTCGCTAATTTCGGCTGCTTTTCAAATAGAGAGTTGGAGTTGATAATGTTCCTGATGTAGGTTTCTTGTGGTAGGGGGTGTGTTTTGGTTTCGAGGACGAAACCTTTTGAATGAGGGGAGAGTGTAGAGTACCGGGTCTTCGGATAGCGCGCCGACCACACAGATGACATGGAGCAGAGAGTTGCCTTGGGCATGTTGCATTTGAGTTTACAGTTGATGCCGGGTTGATTCGGATCAACGCAGAAGCTCCAGCTCGATTCGGGGTCTTTTCGGGCTTTGTATGCCGATTGAGGATGAGATTTGGAAATTACCGACTTCACAGTGGAGTGCCGAAAATTCAGGAACACTTGGAACAGGTGTACTTTCAGATTACAGCGAGGTTCGGGAGGTTTCGGACTGACGCGGAGGATCCGGAGGCGAAAAGTGAGTCGGAACTGGCAATTTTGGAGCCGGTATTTGATTTGAGCACCCCGACTCAACGGATGAGCTTTTTGAGGAGAAAAAGCTGTGGACACGTGTACTTTCGATTTACAGCGGAGTTCGGGAGGTTCCGGACTGACGCGGAGGATCCGGAGGCAAAAAGTGAGTCGGAACTGGCAATTTTGGAGCCGGTATTTGATTTGAGCACCCCGACTCAACGGATGAGCTTTTCGAAGAGGAAAAGCTGTGAGCACGTGTACTTTCAATTTACAGCGGAGTTCGAGAGGTTCCGGATAGCGGCGGAGGGCCCGAGGGCAAAAAGTGAGTTGGAGTTGGATTTTTGGATTAAGTTTATTAAATAATTAATTGGTTTTTCTTTATAAAAGGGTCCTCTGTTGCTTTGGGGTAAAGCAAAGGAAGAAAGGAAGAAAGAAAGAAAGGAAAAGAAAAGAGAGGAAAAAGGAAGAAGATGAAGAAATGAAACACAAAAAGGGGTTTTGGAGGTTGATTTTGGTTGAGGACTCTCCGTTGGTGGCCGTGAGGGCGAGGGCGTGCATCGTTCTTCATCGAGGTAAACAAATTTTGGATTTTGTTTTCTTGTAATTAGATTAATTTAATTTAATTTGATTAAATTAAATTAATTTAATTTTTGGGGGTCGCCGCGTTGGTGGCCGCGCACGCGCGCAATGGCGCACGCGCGGCCGGCGCGGCTGCTGCGCGCGCGCATTGGCGCCACGCAGCAGCCGCCAGGGTGCTGCTGTTGGCAGCACCCTGCGGCGGGCGCTGCCCAGGGCGCAGCGCCGCGCGCAGCAAGAGGCTGCGCGCGGCGCTGCATGGCCGCGCGCGTGCGCGAGCGCGACAGGCGCGCGGTCCGCGCGCACCACAGGGTGCGCGCGGCGAGCGTGCGCAGCGCTGCGGGCCGCGCGCAGCCCCGCGGGCCGCGTGCGGGCCGCGTGGGCCGCGTGCAGCACCGCGGGCCGCGCAGGCCGCGCGCAGTGCCGTGGGCCTGCAAGGGCACGCGCTGCTGCGCGCAGCGCTGCGGGCTGCGGGCAGCGGGCTGCGCGCGAACGCGCGCAGCGCCGCTGGGCGCCGAGCGCAGCGCCGCTGGGGCACTGCGCGGCGCGCTCCAGCGCCGCGCAGCAGCCCCTGCGCCGCGCGGCTTGGGTTGGCGCCGCGCAGCGGGCCTCCCTCGTCGCGCGGCAAGGGTTTTCGTCGCTCGGCGTGCTCCCGGACGGCGGGCGACACCTCGATTTGCGTGCCGGCACTATTTTTCGCCGTCGAGCGCAGTTTTTCGCCGACGGAGCAGTTTTTCGCCGCCGCGAGCTGTTTTTCGTCGTCGGGCGCTGTTTTTCGCCGACGGAGCAGTTTTTCGCCGCCGCGAGCTCTTTTTCGCCGACGGAGCACTTTTTCGCTGCCGCACGCTGTTTTTCGCCGACGGAGGCTGTTTTTCGTCGCCGGATGCTCGGTTTTCGACCGTTTGACTGATTTTGTGATTTCTTCTTTCCTGGCGGTTGCAGTGCTGTTTTTAGCTTCCGTCGAGGCTGGGTGTGAGTTTCTCCGCCGCGTTGAGCCGCGGGTTTGTTTCGGGACATCCGCTGAGAGCGCGGTCTTGTGGTTGGACACAGCGTGCCCCGATTTGCGTGCGGACCTCGTGGAGGCAAGGTAATCCCGCTGAGCCCAATTGCAAGTGTCGACGAGCAATTGGTGGCATTCTGAGGTGGGTTGGTTTTTCTCTCCAAGTCTACGGACTTCCTTCTAATTCTATTGTGATAGGATTGCATGCTAGTGTAAGTGTTTTCTTGGAACTTAACTAGCACCCCCGTCATATGTGCATGTGTTTGACCAGACCAATAGAGAACCTTAATCTGGGCTAGGTTCTTTTATGCTTTAGACATCCCACACATTGCATATCCTTCTGGACATAGAGTCCTTCGCCCGGGTAGTGGGCCGAGTGGTCAGAGTGTTGTGGGACGGGTGTTGCACTCGGGCCCGGGGGCCGAGTGGGGTCTGGTGGCTGGATTAGGCCAGTGTTAGTGTTTTGGGAACCGTTTCAGATAAACGGTGGTCCCGGGGTTTTTCTTTTCGCTGTTCTTCTCGTCACCACCATGTTGTGATCGTGGTGCACGTGTGTTAGCAGGACCTTGAACCCAGAACCTTTTTGGACGAATACATGATTTTAGTCAGCCAATGTTTCTTCCAAGCCTCGCAAGGTCGCCTGAGTCTGTTCTTGTTTGATAGGACGAGGGCATTAGCTCTTCGAGGTTTGGGCATAAAACTTGTTTTCAAAGGGTTTTCCTAAAAAGACTAAAAATCAATAAAAAGATGGATTTCTCTCGGATCGAATGGTTTTCTGAAATAAATGACATGGTTTCTTATAAACTTATCCACCCGAGCGGATTCAAGTGATCTGGGTTCTAAGGGCTGTTTTCTTTCTTGGGGACGTTGGCATTAGTCTCCCGGGGGTTTTCGGACCCTTCGCGGATCTGGCTGTGGGGCATCCCCAGCCGTGAGTTTGTGCGTTGAGACAGTTCCCACTTTAACCGAGAAGGGCCGAATCCCTGAACGGTAAAGGATCGAGAACTTCGATAGGCGGAGCCTAGAGTCTGTTCTTGTTTGATTGGGGTTCTATGCACGGGTCTATCGGGATTTTTGGATCCTTGCCGCGTTAGTCGGTTCTTCCCGCCTATGAGTGGGGTGTTGTTGTGGGAGCCGTTGGGAGAGACGGTGGTCCCAGCTGTGTAGTACTTTCGTTGAGTGGGTCAGTGTTGTGAGATTGAGTCATGGAGGGTTCTCCGACTGAGTTGTGCTTCGAGCATCGAGATACCGATCTGTTTGATCGTGGACTATAGCCTGCAGGAGCCACTTGTGAGACAGTGATACAGATGTGATACTTGAGTTCGGTGGGGTCGCTCCCCTCGTGCTACGCCCCGGGTGCGATGATGATACCGAGCCTGATGAGGCTGCGATGATGATACCGAGCTTGACGAGGCTGCGATGATGCGCCTAGTTCATATACTAGAGGTCGCTTGATACCCCTGGCCGAGCTACCATGGGGTCACTTTGTGAGAGATTGAGATAGTCCGATTGGACACCCTGGTTGATACACTAGGGGGCGCAGGCTTGACTTGACTAGGCCCTATGAGGCAGTCGTTGGGATTGGATGACACTGTGAGAGTGATGGCATAGCATGTGTCATAGTAGAGTTTTCTTGAGCATGGTACTTGTGACATATTGTCGGCAGTGAGTGGCCGCATACCATCATCCATATTCTCTTCCTATTGAGCATAGTAGATAGAGGCATGATAGCTGTAGATTCTTTTCCAGCTTATTTTCAGTATCATAGTCTTTTCTGTTATCTTATGCCTCTAGTAGACTTAGTGGGCAGACCGTGGTTCTTGGAGACGGTACCCACTGAGAACTACTGTAGGATGTAGTTCTCACACCCTCTGTCGGTGACAGGTTGCTGAGGCGTTCTTCCGTTCCTGCCGAGCTTGACTGGACGGACCGAGGACAGGGAGTCGCGTGATAGTTCCCTACCAGCATTGTTACTTTAGAGTGAGGTAGATGTACCATCCCAGACTGTGGGAGTTGATTATGTTTGGCTATATTTCCTGTTAGCTATCTCCCATTTGGATTTGTAGATGTTGTATAGGTGGACTTCTATTTGTATCATCTTGTTTTGGGAGATATGCTATGTTTTGTCGCAGCTTTGTGGTAGATGAAATTTTATATTACAGCTTTCTTATCCGCTCTGATATCTGTGTAGCTGTAGTTCTGTCTTTGCAGGTTAGACGCTTCGTCTGTACGGCAGTTTCCGTACAGATGGCGGATCTGTTAGCGAGCCCGGGTCGCAGTTTCGACCCCGGGGCGTGACACAGCCAGCGCCAGGGCGCTGCGCGCGGGCGCCAGGCGCGCGCGCGCAGCTGCAACTGCGCGCTGCGCGGGAGCCAGGGGTGCCGCGCGCAGCTGCACAGGCGCTGCGCGGGCAGGCCCAGGTGCCGCGCGGGGCTGTCCAGGCGCCACGCGGCAGGCTTGGGCGCCGCGCGGCAGGCGCGCCAGCGGCCCGGGCAGCATCCGCGCAGCATGCTGAGGAGCTTGCTGCGGCTTGCGGCTCGCGTCGGCGCGCAGGAATTTCGCGGCTGAGTCTGGTTTTCGCCGGCAATTGCGCGTGCGGGCCGTATTTGCACTGATTTTTGTGGGCTTTTCTCTTCTTCTCTCAGGATGGTGTCGACCGCGACGGAGTTCATGCCGGGGAACTGCGCGGAGCCGCGGGGTCGAGGAAGTTGCCGCGAAATCTGCAGGCATGTACAGTATGCTGTGGATTTGTATTTTTTTTTGGTGTTGATGGGGTCTTGTAGTGAGCATAAAATTTCCTAAGGGATTTACCTTGTGCTGGGAACTGAATTGTGAGTGTTGAGAGCTTTGAATTATATTAATGGACTTGTGAATGCAGTTGTAGTGTGAGGGTGTGTGCTTTTGGAGTGGGCTGTGTGTTGTGGACTTGTAAGCAGGGTGTGTGCTGGATGCTTGTGTGTATTGTGAGCATAGTGTTATGTGAAGCTACCTGTGGAGTATGGGTGTTTTAAGTAAATGGTGTATAGGTGAACATGGAATTTTTTAATGTGAGCTGTTGGTGTGATGGACTCTAAGTGAACTATGGGCACTTGTTTAGTGCAGTTTTTGGTGTGTGGATTGGCCAGTTTTGGTTGCTTTCGTCGCGCGGAACCGAGGATTTTCTTATTTGTACGCGTGTTGTCTGTTGGCCGTAGTGTGAGCCGGAGTGTGTGCAGATTTTCTTAGAGGACTCCGGAATTTTATTCGAACTTCCGGGAATTTTTCCGGGTAAACGACGGTGTACGCGCGCGCGACGCGTTTTTCGAGGTTTCGTCAGATCGAGGATTCGCCGCTTCACCGACTTCAGCGATTGCCTGCGGAAAGCGTTTCAGGTGGGTTGGAATTTCTCCAAAATTTACGGAATACCCTTTAATGCTATTGAATGCAAGTTGTTCATGTTTATTATGGCATTTTCTCCGTATTTAATCTGATAGTTGCCTGGAATTTTTCGAGAAATTTATTAGAGCCCCAGATTATTTTTAGTATACTCCTGACATTGTGGGACACTAGGTTTCATGTTTGGTTGGCATTGTATTTGCACCTGAATCGTTTTAAAAATCGAGGAAAACTCGTTTTAAGGAAAAATCAGCTTTTTAAATGTGGTTTTTAAAGTATGAGTTCGCCAGAGGTATGGCTTAGATTCAGGGTGCTTGTATACCCGTGCCGGGGGGGCCGGGAGGACTTTTAGAGCATGTGTGCTGAGTTCTAGTGTCATGTGAGTTGAGCTCCTTGTGTGGATTGAGGAGATTGTTCTAGTTTATGTTTTTCCTGATTTAGTCGTTGAGGTGGACCTCCGACTTAGCTTGAGAGTTTGGGGTTCTGGCAGATCGAGTTGTGGAGGTTTCCCGACTTAGCCATGAGTTGTGCATTATCAGATTGAGTCGTTGAGGGTTCTCCGACAGATCATGTGAGGTTTGGGCTTTTCTTGTTTGAGTCGAGGAGTCTTTTCCGACTGAGTTGTACTTCTGAGCATTGAGTTACCGATCTGTTTGATCGTGGATTATAGCCTGCATGTGCCGCATATTGAGACAGTGAGACAGATGTGATACTTGAGTTCGGTGGGGTCGCTCCCCTCGAGCTACGCCCCGGGTGCGATGATGATACCGAGCCTGACGAGGCTACGATGTGGATATGCGCCTAGTTCATATACTAGAGGTCGCTTGATGCCCCTGGCCGAGTTACCAGGTGGATACTTGCCCCTGGCCGACTTACCAGGTGGTTACTTGCCCCTGGCCGAGTTACCAGGTGGTTGATGCCCCTGGCCGAGTTACCAGGGAGTTACTTGATTGAGATTGAGATAGTCGGACAGGACGCCCCACGTAAATCCCGTCCTCATGGGGATGTGTGGTAGTGGGCAGGTGCGTTCCTAGTCGACAGGCGCAGGCTTGACTGGACCCTATGTGGCAGTCTTTGGGATTGGGTGTTATGAGCGGGTGGTCACATATTATGTTCTTAGATGGTTTTTCCTTTGAGCATTGATACTGAGGCATTTTAGCAGTAGCGAGAGTATGCATAGCATGTTTATGACAGAGTTTCCTTTGAGCTTTATGTTGAGACACTTTAGCTGTAGTTTTCCTTCAGCTTATTTATCTATCTACCTATCTATCTGCATATCTTTCTGTTTTGCCTCCAGTAGACTTAGTGGGCATGCCGTGGATTTTGGGACGGTACCCACTGAGATCTGCCTTCTGCAGTAGATCTCACACCCGCTGCGGTGACAGGTTGAGGTGGCTGTTCCGGCTTGGTTCGCGCGGAGACAGTAGCTCGAGGTGAGGACGCGGCCGATTAGTTCCTTACCAGCATTGAGAGTCTGAGGTAGATGTACTCGGTGTATTTTATGTTTCCACTTTTGTACTGGACATTCTGTGAGCTTTGTACCTTGATGATTTGTGTACTAGTGGAGTTTTACTTTTCCAGATGTTCAGTTTATTCTATAGCTTTTGGTTTTAGTTTCAGCTCTGATACATGTTTTTAGTGATAGATCTGACTTGCAGGGTAGACGCTTCGTCTGTGCGGCAGTTTCCGTACAGATGGCGGATCTGTTGGCGAGCCCGGGTCGCAGTTTCGACCCCGGGGCGTGACAGATTAGGGTGGTATCAGAGCCTAGGTGTAAAGGTCATTGAGGACTTAGAAACCCTAGGCTTTTGGTTGGACAGTAGGATGACTGTCGTGAGAGACGTGACTTTAGCGAGAGTCCTGATTGAGGTTGTATCTCCCCCAGAGGATTGGGGTGAGATATCTTACATGTTATTTCTCTAAAGATGATTATGTTGGCTGCAGACAACATAATGCTTTAGAAGGGTTAACATGTTTTAGACTTTCGCTTGATTTGGTCGAGAGAGGTTTGGTCCTAATGGTTGTTCTGTTGCAGTGATTGATGCTTCCGAGACGCCGTGCAGCGGCGAGGGCGTGTTTGACCTTGGATGAGAAGCTCGTATAGCGGGAAGCTAAATGGATAGAGCCGAGAGAGGCCTGAGAGATTCAGGCCCAAGCAGTCCTGATATTTGAGGTGATGCGGCGCCAGGAAGAGAACATGGAGCGCGTGATGCACATGCTTGGACCGAGAGCATCTCCCGGGGTATCGCCAGTAGTACCTCTGGCCGGGACATCGTCGACTTCGACCCAGATCGCACTGTGGATAGTGCAGGAGCAGCAAAAGATTGCCGATCGGTTGTGTACCGTATCCAGTTCCATCCCCTGCAGATTTCGGGACCGAGTTTGGAGCCTTGGGAGGCCGAGAATTGGATCGCTGCTATGGAAGAGTTGTTCGAGGATTCGTTCATCCAGGAGAAGCATCAGGGCGTTTGGTTATGCACTTTTGGATAGGGACGTCGAGAGTTGGAGGGCGTCGAGTTCGTCCTGCTGGACCACCGGGAGCGCAGTTGACGACCTAGAGCGAGTTTCCGCGACGGTTGAGCAGTGTACCCCTTGTCGCCCAGGATGAGGCATAGAGGTTGGTTATGTTTGAGAGGGGACTGCATCGAGATACCTATCTCTTTGTGTATTCTCGGCGAGCGACGTTAGATGCATCGATTGTGCATGCTCGATGGATAGACAGAGGCTAGGAGGTACTCGATAGTCGAGGCACCTGTGGCAGTCTCAGGATGACTGTGTCTTTTGCGGTGCGCCGCATTCATCGCCATAGAGTGACTTCAGGGAAAGGGCGATGCTTGTCATGTGGATAGTCAGGACATCTTCAAGCAGAGTGTCTCAGAGTGGTGCTCTTGGATTTGCCGCTTGCGACGGCACCCCACTACCCCTTTTTGTATGTAGAGGTTCATCCAACTTACCGGTAGGCTGAGAGAGCCGTGACGCCGAGATAGATAGAGCGATGGCCACCAGCATCTAGAGGTTGAGTTTGTGCAGCCGGTTGAGGACGCCAGGATAGTGGATCGCGTCTTACCAGGTGTGGTTGCTTATGGACATTAGAGTTGGAGCATGTTGATGCCGACGCCGCTTGGGTGTGTTTTGGTAGAGCATGGATAGCTTCATGTGGACCGGAGATGAGATGGTTGGCTTATGCACGTGAGGATCAGGTTTCAGATCACGTATAGCACATGGATGAGTGTTGCCAGTCCCGCCCAGTTCAGTAGGACCTTGGATAGGGATTGGATATCCCATTGTTATGCTATCATGGATTGTCGAGAGAGGACAATGACCCTCCATGGACCTGACCAGGAGGAGTGTATTTAGAGAGGATGCTAGAGCACGACAGAGGTTGAGTCGTGGTCGTATCGCTTGTTAGCGACTATTAAGGAGGTGCCTACGACGGCACCGAGGCTAAGGAATACCTTTTATTGCCGAAGTGATCTCGAGTGAGAGTTTACCAGATTTGATTTCGAAGCCGCCGTTTAGTGAGATTGACATCGAGACAGTGATTGACGTGGTTTTGGAAACCGCGCCGACTTCGGCAGCACCCCTTGGAATGTTACCCGTGAGATACTGAGAGAGAGCCGATAGCACAGTTGCGGGATTTGATGGATCGGGTGGTCTGTGTGACCCAGTACCATGTCGTGGGGATACGACAGTGAGGATCCGATGGACTGATATATTGCAGGTGTTGCCACACCGCTAGTACACAGTGGTGATGCCAGGCCGTTGCAACACGGCAGTGATGCCCCGTTGTGAGTGCACAACGGTGAGGGTTCTGTGTTGGTTTGAGCACAGACAGGTTGGATTGTTTTCGGCAGACGCCTTGTGGGATTGATAGTCTTATGGAACCATACAGCTGAAGGCTGTGCCAGACAGTGTTATGAACCCGATAGGGATATTTTGAGATTATAGCGCGGTCAAGTGGATTGACTATAGCCCTGCGACCTTTTGGTTTGGTTTTCGAGGTGACTTAGAGCATGAGGAGCACTTGAGGACAGTGCTGCAACTTCTATGAGAAGAAGTTGTTGCCAAGTTGTGAGAGTTGCACTTAGATTTTGGAAGAATTTGTGGTTAGGCCATTTGATGACAACTGCAAGAGTGACAGAAAACCCGACAAAGAGTGATACCATTTGTGGTTGGGTTTAGACCTATGTTAGAGACAGGGGACAGAAGCTCTTGGACTATGCAAGGCCAGTGTAGCTTGGAAGAAGCAAAGCTGAGGAGGATACCAGCATTGATTCAGATATTGCCTGTGATAGAGAGATCGCGGAGTTATCTAGAGATCCTTGAGCCTGAAGTACAGGGTTACTCAGGAGGGCCTTTATTGAGGCTACGCCAGTAGACGGAGTTGTTGTAGCGGTGTGATTGATTTAGAATACCATTATCCCGGCGTGGTCATTATGGTCTGTATGCCTTGGTTAGGCGAGGATTTGCGACATTGGAGTGGCCGATGCAATTCCAGCTTGTGAGGCAAGGGAATTTGTTTAATCGGGTTATATCCTGGATGAAGATTTAGTAGAGCCATCCTGAGGAGTGAGAACGGCCCCTGGGAGCCTGATGATGAGATAGGGATCCCCTATTCCCATTTGATGGAGTCACCCTCCTGAGTTATGGTTTTATTTTGGGTTTCGAGGACGAAACCTTTTTAAGGAGGGGAGAGTGTAGAATACCGGGATTTCGGATGACGCACCGACCTCGCAAGATGGCACGGTGTGGAGGAAATTGCCTCGGGCGTGTTCCGTATGTATTTACAGATGAGTTCGGGTTGATTCGGATCAACGCGGAAGCCCCAGCTTGAATCAGAGTTTTTTCGGGCCGGTGCGCCGTTAGAGGACTGGTTTTGGGGAAGCATCGACTCCACCGTGGTGTGCAGAAAATTGGGAAATACCTGGAACAGGTGTACCTTGGAATTACAGCGGATTCCGGGAGGTTCCGGACTGACGCGGGGGACCCGAAGGCGAAAAGTGAGTCGTAACTGACAAATTTGGAGCCGGTTTTTGGATTGAGCACCCTGACTCAACGGTTGAGCTTTTTGGGAAGAAAAAGCTGTGGACATGTGTATTCTCAGATTACAGCGGGGTTCGGGAGGTTTCGGACCCGTGCGGAGGCCCCGAGGGCAAAAAGTGAGTTGACGGGGGCCTTGATGGATTATTTAATTAATTAATTTAAATTAGTCAGTTGAATTATTAATTAGCTTGTGTTGTAGAGATGGAAAGAAGTGAGAGTGGATTATGAGAGTTGGATTAAAGGGGTGAATTGAGATATTTGTTTGGGGGGCAATTAATGCGGCCAACTACCACATTAATTAAGCCAACCTTATTTAGAGCCCGCCACGTCATCATCTTCCCCCTGCCTCAAACAGAGAAATGAGTTGAGAAACAGAGTAAAAGAAAGCAAGGGAGAAAGAGAGAAAGGAAAAGGAAGAAGAGGGAAACAATGGTGGAAAAGGGAGGAGATGGTTGAGAGGTGTTGCTGTGGACCCTCTGCTGTAGCCTTGGAAGTCGAGCGGAGCGCGCATCGAGCCTAGAGCGAGGTATGAGGCTTTTTCAGTTTTTGTAGCAGTTTATTCTTGGAGCTTGGTCCGTTTGGTTTTCTTTGATTGAAGGGGTTTGGGGTTGAGCTTGGTGTTGGAGTGGTTCGGACTGCTTGTCCTTGTGCTCGGTGTGGCCGCAGGGTGCTGCGAGGGAGCGTGAAGGCTGGGCACCGCGCGCTGGGTGCTGCGCGTTGGGCATTGCGCGCTGAGGCGCCGCGCGCTGGGGCGCTGCGGAGCGAGCGCTGCGCAGCTGGGCGCCGCGCGGCTGGCCCATGGGCGCCGCGCGGCCAGCGCCAGGGCGCTGCGCGCGGGCGCCAGGCGCGCGCGCGCAGCTGCACCTGCGCGCTGCGCGGGCGCCAGGGGTGCCGCATGCACCTGCACAGGCGCTGCGCGGGCAGGCCCAGGTGCCGCGCGGGGCTGTCCAGGCGCCGCGCGGCAGGCTTGTTGCTGCCCGGCAGGCCTGGGCGCCGCGCGGCAGGCGCGCCAGCGGCGCGGGCAGCATCCGCGCAACATGCTGAGGAGCTGGCTGCGGGTTGCGGCTCGCGTCGGCGCGCAGGAATTTTGCGGCTGAGTCTGGTTTTCGCCGGCAATTGCGCGTGCGGGCCGAATTTGCACTGATTTTTGTGGGCTTTTCTCTTCTTCTCTCAGGATGGTGTCGACCGCGACGGAGTTCATGCTGGGGAACTGCGCGGAGCCGCGGGGTCGAGGAAGTTGCCGCGAAATCTGCAGGCATGTACAGTATGCTGTGGATTTGTGTTTTTTTTTGGTGTTGATGGGGTCTTGTAGTGAGGATAAAATTTAGCTAAGGGATTTACCTTGTGCTGGGAACTGAATTGTGAGTGTTGAGAGCTTTGAATTGTATTAATGGACTTGTGAATGCAGTTGTAGTGTGAGGGTGTGTGCTTTTGGAGTGGGCTGTGTGTTGTGGACTAGTAAGCAGGGTGTGTGCTGGATGCTTGTGTGTATTGTGAGCATAGTGTTGTGTGAAGCTACCTGTGGAGTATGGGTGTTTTAAGTAAATGGTGTATAGGTGAACATGGAATTTTTTAATGTGAGCTGTTGGTGTGATGGACTTTAAGTGAACTATGGGCACTTGTTTAGTGCAGTTTTTGGTGCGTGGATTGGCCAGTTTTGGTTGCTTTCGTCGCGCGGAACCGAGGATTTTCTTATTTGTACGCGTGTTGTCTGTTGGCCGTAGTGTGAGCCGGAGTGTGTGCAGATTTTCTTAGAGGACTCAGGAATTTTATTCGAACCTCCGGGAATTTTTCCGGGTACACGACGGTGTACGCGCGCGCGACGCGTTTTTTGAGGTTTCGTCTGATCGAGGATTCGCCGCTTCACCGACTTAGCGATTGCCTGCGGAAAGCGTTTCAGGTGGGTTGGAATTTCTCCAAAATTTACGGAATACCCTTTAATGCTATTGAATGCAAGTTGTTCATGTTTATTATGGCATTTTCTCCGTATTTAATCTGGTAGTTGCCTGGAATTTTTCGAGAAATTTATTAGAGCCCCAGATTATTTTTAGTATACTCCTGACATTGTGGGACACTAGGTTTCATGTTTGGTTGGCATTGTATTTGCACCTGAATCGTTTTAAAAATCGAGGAAAACCCGTTTTAAGGAAAAATCAGCTTTTTAAATGTGGTTTTTAAAGTATGAGTTCGCGAGAGGTATGGCTTAGATTCAGGGTGCTTGTATACCCGTGCCGGGGGGGGGGGGGCGGGAGGACTTTTTGTGATGACCTGGATCTCTGCAGAGCTGTGGTAGAGTCATTGGTGACATCTGGGGAGCCTGTACTGTGTGTTGGAGGTGTTTGTGCACCAATTGGACACAAGTGGCGGACTTCGGGCTTATTGGATCACGTGGGTGATCAGTGGACTCCGTCAGATTCTTAGAAGTGGTTTCGCGTGAAGCGGATATTAAAAATGGACTCAGCGCGAAGTTTGGACCAAGGAACACCTTTCCGGATGCCTTCGGCAAATTTTGGAGTTGGAATTTGGCGAAATGGACATCAAATTCGGATTCAGCGCGCGAAAACGGTTAAAATGGACTACCTACTCTTAGAGTACCTGGTCTCCGGATGGCGTGCCGACCACACAGATGGCTTGGAGCAGAGAGTTGCCTTGGGCATGTTGCATTTGAGGTTACAGTTGATGCCGGGTTGATTCGGATCAACGCAGAAGCTCCAGCTCGATTCGGGGTTTTTCCGGGCTTTGTATGACGATTGAGGATGAGATTTGGAAATTACCGACTTCGCCGTGGAGTGCCGAAAATTCAGGAACACTTGGAACAGGTGTACTTTCGATTTACAGTGAGGTTCGGGAGGTTCCGGACTGACGCGGAGGACCCGGAGGCAAAAAGTGAGTCGGAACTGGCAATTTTGGAGCCGGTATTTGATTTGAGCACCCCGACTCAACGGATGAGCTTTTTGAGGAGAAGAAGCTGTGGACACGTGTACTTTCGATTTACAGCGAGGTTCGGGAGGTTCCGGACTGACGCGGAGGACCCGGAGGCAAAAAGTGAGTCGGAACTGGCAATTATGGAGCCGGTATTTGATTCGAGCACCCCGACTCAACGGATGAGCTTTCTGAAGAGAAAAAGCTGTGAGCGCGTGCACTTTCGATTTACAGCGGAGTTGGGGAGGTTCCGGACAGCGGCGGAGGGCCCGAGGGCAAAAAGTGAGTTGGAGTTGGATTTTTGAATTAAGTTAATTATTTAATTAATTTAGTTTTCGTTATAAAAAGGCCCTGTAGCAGAGAAAGGAAAAAGAGAAAGAAAGGAAAAAGAGAAAGAAAGAAACAAAGAAAGGAGAGGAAAAGGAAGAAGAAGAAAGAAGAAGAAGAAGAAAGAAGAGGGTTTGGACCGCTCTTGGATTTTTGGACTCCCCGTTGGTGGCCGAGAGAGCGCCGTGGCCGTGCGGCGAGCGTCGACGAGGTATGCAATTTCAGATTTTTGGGTGTTTTCGGCGTTCGGAGCTTTTCGGGTTTTTCCTTTTCTTTTCTTTTATTTTTGTTTTCATTTTTTTTCCTGCACGCGGGGGATCGCAGCCGTGGGAGCCGCGCGCGCGCGCAATGGCGCACGCGCGGCCGGCGCGGCTGCTGCGCGGCCGCGCAACAGCCGCAGGGGTGCTGCAGGGCTGGCAGCACCCTGTGGGCCACCTGCGTGCGCGGGCAGCACCAGGGCAGTGCTGGCCGCGCGCAAGCGCGCGCGGCGGGCGCGCGCGCCCTGCGGACCGCGAGCAAGGCGCGTGCGGTGCCGCAGGGCCGCGCGTAGGGCATGCACCGCGCGGGCCCGAGGGGGTCGCGCGCGGTGCCGCGGGCCCTGCGCGGGCCTCGCGCAGCGCCGTGGGCGCTGTGCGGGCTGCGCGCGCCCTGCAGACCGCGCGCAAGGCGCGCGCGGTGCCGCAGGGCCGCGCGCAGGGCGCGCACCGCTCGGGCCCGAGCGGGTCGCGCGCGGTGCCGCGGGCCCTGCGCGGGCCGCGCGCAGCGCCGTGGGCGCTGCGCGTTCCGCGCGCGCCCCGCGGACCGCGCGCAAGGCGCGCGCGGTGCCGCAGGGCCGCGCGCAGGGCGCGCACCGCGCGGGGCCGAGCAGGTCGTGCGCGGTGCCGCGGGCCCTGTGCTGGCAGCGCGCAGCGCTGCGCGCCGGGCGGGCGCGCGTGGCGCTGCGAGGCGACGCGCGGCAGGTTTGCCGGAGCCGTGCGGCTGGCTGCGCCGCTCGGTCGTTGCCGGCAGTGGCTTGTCGAGCAGTTTCGCTTGTTGTTTTCGCCGGCTGTTTTCGCGAGCGGTTTTCGCTGTTTTTCGCGAGCGGTTTCGTGCAGGTTCCGCGCAGGTTTTCGCTGTTTTCGCGAGCGGTTTTCGCTGTTTTTCGCGAGCGGTTTCACGCAGGTTTTCGCGCAAGTTTTCGCTGTTTTCGCGAGCGGTTTTTGCTGTTTTTCGCGAGCGGTTTCGCGCAGGTTTTCGCGCAGGTTTTCGTTGTTTTCGCGAGCGGTTTTCGCTATTTTTCCCGAGCGGTTTCACGCAGGTTTTCGCGCAGGATTTCGCTGTTTTCGCGAGCGGTTTTCGCTGTTTTTCGCGAGCGGTTTCGCGCAGATTTTCGCTGTTTTCGCGAGCGGTTTTCGCTGTTTTTCGCGAGCGGTTTCGCGCAGGTGTTCGCACGGGTTTTCGCGCAGGTTTTTGCTGTTTTTCGCGAGCAGTTTTGCGAGCGGTTTCACGCTGTTTTTCGCCGACGGAGCTGTTTTTCGCCGTCGGGCGCAGTTTTTCGCCGACGGAGCTGTTTTTCGCCGTCGGGCGCAGTTTTTCGCCGACGGAGGCTGTTTTTCGCCGCCGGATGCTCGGTTTTCGACCGTTTGATTGATTTTGCGATTTCTTCGCTTCTAGCAGCTTGCGGTGCGGTTTTTAGCTTCCGTCGGGACCAGTTGTGAGTTGTTCCGTCGCGTGGACCCGCGGGCTTGTTTCGGGGCATCCGCTGAGCGCGCGATCGTGTGGTAGGACGCTGCGTGCCCCGTTTTGCGTGCGGACCTCGTAGAGGCAAGGTAATCCCGCTGAGCCCAATTGCAAGTGTCGACAAGCAATTGGTGGCGAGCAGAGGTGGGTTGGTTTTTCTCTCCAAGTCTACGGACTTCCTTCTAATTCTATTGTGATAGGATTGCATGCTAGTTTAAGTGTTTTCTTGGAACTTAACTAGCACCCCCGTCATATGTGCATGTGTTTGACCAGACCAATTGTGAACCTTACTCTGGGCTAGGTTCTTTTATGCTTTAGACATCCCACACCTTGCATATCCTTCTGGACTTAGAGTCCTTCGCCTGGGTAGTGGGTTGAGTGGTCAGAGTGTTGTGGGACGGGTGTTGCACTCGGGCCGGGGGGCCGAGTGGGGTCTGGTGGCTGGGCTAGGCCAGTGTTAGTATGTGGGGAACCGTTTCAGATAAACGGTGGTCCCGGGGTTTTACTTTCCGCTGTTCTTCTCGTCACCACCATGTTGTGATCGTGGTGCACTTGTGTTAGCAGGACCTTGAACCCAGAACCTTTTTTGGACGAATACATGATTTTGGTCAGACAATGTTTCTTCCAAGCCTCGCAAAGTCGCCTGAGTCTGTTCTTGTTTGATAGGACGAGGGCATTAGTTCTTCGAGGTTTGGGCATAAAACTTGTTTTCAAAGGGGTTTTCCTAAAAAGACTAAAAATCATTAAAAATATGGATTTCTCTCAGATCGAATGGTTTTCTAAAATAAATGACATGGTTTCTTGTAAACTTATCCACCCGAGCGGATTCGAGTGATCTGGGTTCTAAGGGCTGTTTTCTATCTTGGGGACGTAGGTGTTAGTCTCCCGGGGTTTCGGATCCTTCGCAGATCTGGCTGTGGAGCATCTCCGGCCGTGAGTTTGTGTGTTGAGTTCAGTGGGGTGTTGTTGTGGGAGCCGTTGGGAGAGACGGTGGTCCCAGCTGTGTAGTACTTCCGTTGAGTGGGTCAGTGTTGCGAGATTGAGTCGTGGAGGGTTCTCCGACTGAGTGGTGCTTCGAGCATCGAGATATCGATCTGTTTGATCGTGGACTATAGCCTGCAGGAGCCACTTGTGAGACAGTGATTCAGTTGTGATACTTGAGTTCGGTGGGGTCGCTCCCCTCGAGCTACGCCCCGGGTGCGTTGATGATTCCGAGCCTGATGAGGCTGCGATGATGATACCGAGCCTGCCGAGGCTGCGATGATGCGCCTAGTTCATATACTAGAGGTCGCTTGATACCCCTGGCCGAGCTACCATGGGGTCACTGTGTGAGAGATTGAGATAGTCCGATTGGACACCCTGGTTGATACACTAGGGGGCGCAGGCTTTACTTGACTGGGCCCTATGAGGCAGTCGCTGGGATTGGGTGACACTGTGAGAGTGATGGCATAGCATGTGTCATAGTAGAGTTTCTTGAGCATAGTACTTGTGACATATTGTCAGCAGTGAGTGGCTGCATACCATCATCCATATTCTCTTCCTATTGAGCATAGTAGATAGAGGCATGATAGCTGTAGATTCTTTTCCAGCTTATCTTTCAGTATCACAGTCTTTTCTGTTATCTTATGCCTCTAGTAGACTTAGTGGGCAGACCGTGGTTCTTGGAGACGGTACCCACTGAGAACTACTGTAGGATGTAGTTCTCACACCCTCTGTCGGTGACAGGTTGCTGAGGCTTTCTTCCGTTCCTGCCGAGCTTGACTGGACGGACCGAGGACAGGGAGTCGCGTGATAGTTCCCTACCAGCATTGTTACTTTAGAGAGAGGTAGATGTACCATCCCAGACTGTGGGAGTTGATTATGTTTGGTTATATCTCCTGTTTAGCTATCTCCCATTTGGATTTGTAGATGTTGTATAGGTGGACTTCTATCGTATCATCTTGTTTTGGGAGATAGGCTATGTGTTGTTGCAGCTTTGTAGTAGTGAAATTTTATAGTACAGCTTTCTTATCCGCTCTGATATCTGTGTAGCTGTAGTTCTGTCCTTGCAGGTTAGACGCTTCGTCTGTACGGCAGTTTCCGTACAGATGGCGGATCTGTTAGCGAGCCCGGGTCGCATTCTCGACCCCGGGGCGTGACACTACTTGTATTTTTTGGAGTACGGATGCAAAAGCGCGTTTTTCAAGGCTTGGGGTCACTGTTCCGGCCGGCGGGCAGCGCCGGCGGCGGCGGGCAGCGGCGGAGCGCGGCGGATCAGCCGCGGGCAGCGCGGCGGGTAGAGGCGCGGGCCGCCCGGTCCACACGGCAGGCGTGCACCGGGGGTTGGACGCGTGGCGGCTCGAGAGTGGGCCGGTCCGCGGGGCGCGGTCTACGGAGAGCGCGGGGCGCACGGTGGACCGGGGTGGACACGTGGCGGCCGGTGGTTGGTGAGGTGTAGCGCGCTCGGTGCACCGAACGGGTGCGGGTGGCCTCGGGGCGCATGCTCGGCAGGGTTGGCAGGCGGCGCTGGCAAGCGGCACGTGGGCGCGACCGCGGTTTCCCGCGTGTTGGGGGCGCCTCGCGTCAGCGATGTGGTGGGCCACGTGGCGCAAGGCAATAGGCCCGCACGGCTGTCCGCTGTTCGGGGGCAACATGGAGGCCCAGGAGCGATTCGGGCGCGCACAGTGTTGGGCCGGGCCCAACACTGTAGCCGCCCGAAATCCCGAGCGCCTGGAAGTTGGGACTTAATGGGAATTTTTGGATTTGTTTCCAGCTTGTATTTGAAGGCCCTGCTCAGGTCCGAATATCTTCTTCCCTGTTCATCCTTTCGCTGTGCAACCTTCACAAGAAATCTTCATCTCCCAGAGCCGGATCCATCTGCAGATTCTGGGATTTTTCGGCAGCACGCATCCCAAGGTTTGCATTTTTACGGCGCGGCACGACGCTCGTTCGTTTGTGATCTTCTTCGTCGCATTTTGGTGCGAGGACTCCCCCGGCTTACTCCGACCTCTGATTGAGGCAATTCTTACGCCGTTGGACTCACGACAGGTAGGGATTTGATCTTTGTGTTTTGAGCTCCTCCTCATTTCGAGTTTATCTTGGAGTTCCCCGAGCTTCCATTTGACCCTTTTTCTTGGGCGGACTTTTGGACAGCGGTGCGGTATTTCGGCCATATCTTCACGTACAGACATCGGATTGGGGTGATTCAAAAGACATTTTGCATTTACACATCACGAGGAATATCCCCAATTTTTCTTGGAATTTTCTGAATTTTTCCCCGAAGGTGAAGTCCCTGTTTACAGAACCTTGTGGTTCAGCTTTTGAGAGCAGTTTATTTCGGGGTGGTTCCCTTGTCGGATTTGTTTCTCAGTGTAGGAAACTCGGATTTGAGCGTACAGGTACTCGTTTCGACGGGTTCGTCGCGAGGATCGTGACAGTATTTTTCTTGGAATTTTCCGAGTATTTTTCGCAGGTGAAAACAGGGAAACTGTGGACTGTGTATTTGGGCAGATTTTGTGTGAGCATTGTATGTTAATTATGTATGTTCTTTTGGGATTTCTGTACAGTGATCGCGGCGGCTTATCGGTTTGGGCGAGAGCACTATTTGGACTTGGAATTAGCGATCGAGGTGGGTGGTTGTTGTTTACCTCTATTTTGACATGCTCACTAGGAATATTAGAGTGATCCCTTTATTTGGACATGCATGCTTAAATGATATAAAATTGTGAGCCTATCATATGGAGAATACTATTGTGGGAATCTGATAGTGGTTGGGACTTGTACATGTTTGTATAGATAAAATGTTAGCGTTTAACCTTGCATGTGGAATGGAATATTTAATTGGGACTATATGATTTATCCTGTTAGTGGTATTACTTGAGGATAGATGACATGCATAGGTGGATGATTTAGGTGAGGGAAAATTGTGAATTTTAAACATGTGTGGTTGGACAATGATTTAGCATGATGGTTATATCTATGCGGAGCTATTGATTGATACACATGTGGAGCCATTATTTGTCACACTATCTTTATCTTTCATGAGGACCTATGCATGCTTATATGGACATCTAGATAGGCCATCTTTTATCGCTACACTTTCATGCTGGAACTTGACTTAGGAGAAACCTTGTTTGCTTCTTTTCTCCTTTTCGTTAGTCAGGTGGTTCTTATTGCTCGGGTTTGAGCAGGGGTTTGGGATAGTGTAGCCGGGGCCTGGATTGTGGATTATGGGTTTTGGCTGCGACCGCAGATATTGGGCGGTTGACCGGATGTCGGTTATAGGACATCGGTGATAGGGCATGATTATGGACTAGAGGGTTTTGTGGCAACCACGGATAGTAGGCGGTTGACCAGATGTTGGATGTGGGACATGATTGTGATTGTGGGTTATTCCGGCGACCGCGGATATTGGGCGGTTGACCGGAGGTCGGTTGTGAGACTTGGTTGTTGATTGTGGGGTATTGCGGCAATCGCGGATATTGGGCGATTGACCGGATGGTTACGTTTGCATCTGATTGGGAATCAGTTTTCTTTTAGTGGAGGGTTGTGTTCCACTGGGGCTTTATAGTTGTGATCCAATCCTGCTTTTATCACACCGGCGCGGTTATTGCCCGGTGATGCTTTTATCACACCGGCGCGGTTATTGCCTGGTGATGCTTTACTCGTGTGGGTCGCTCCCCTCGAGATCCCCTCCGGAGGCCGGGGCCAGACAGTTATGGACAGATTTGCTATCACATCGGCGCGGCTTATTGGCCCGATGATGAGGGCGGCAGCAGGAATTTTGCTATCACATCGGGGCGGCTTACTTGCCCGATGATGAGGGCGGTACAGATTGGGTTCATCTGGGACGGTTGGTTATTGTTGCTTATGGTTATTCCAGTCTAGGACTGTATTTTAGAGGCATAGTAGTGGTAGATTTCCCTTTTTCAGTGGTTTCATTTCTTACCACTCTTCTTTCCTTTTTGCCTCTGGTAGACCTAGTGGGTGTGTCAGAGTTTGAGGTTTTACCCACTAGGGGAGGCTACTGGTTTACTAGTAGTTCTCACCCCCATTCTTCTTTCCTCTTTTTCTTCTCCCTTGTTTTTGCAGTGTCTTCTGCGGGTGCTGCTGGGCTTTCAGTGGCGGGTCGAGGAGAGAGGACGGCTGAGTAGATAGATCTCGAGGTAGGATGAGCGAGTTAGCTGGACTGTTGGTGTACCCAGGTTTCCTCAGACGGTTGTACTTTTACATTTGGGACTGGCTTTTGCCAGCAGGTTGTATTTATTTTGGTGAGCTGGGAGAGACTGATGTATCATTTATACAGATGTATTGTATTTTATTTCCAGCTTCAGTCTGAGATGTATTAGATTTTAGTTCAGCTCTGTTTTTATTGCTCTTTTATTATTATCTCTTATATCTGAGCAGGTTTGGCGCTTCGTGTACGCAGGAAATACCGTGTGCACGGCGGATCTGTAGACGGTCCCGGGTTCTGGTTTACACCCGGGGCGTGACAGATTAGGTGGTATCAGAGCTTAGGGATAGGTCATTTGGGACTTAGGAAACCCTAGGCTTTTCAGCGGACCCTAGGATGTTAGTGCGTGAGAGACGCGACATTTTGCGAAAGTCGGTGATTTATTGGTTTGACTCTTCCTGTGAGTGAAGAGGGATCGACATATCCTATTTTTGTGGGACAGTTATGTTGGCTGCAGACAACATAAAGTTACAAAAATAGAGGGATGTCTTTGACTTTCGCTAGATTGGGTCGAGTGTTTGGGGTGTGCTGATTTGCGGTTTTGTCGTGGTGAGCGGTGTCTCCCCGACGTTGGGCCCTGACCCGGGTGCACCTTGGTGCGGCAGTTGGGTCTGAGCTGGTTGTTTCGGGCCGGATACCCAGATTGGAGTCTGAGAGCTCCGGACCCGAAGGGTAGGTGTGTTGGAGGCAGATCAGCAGAGCGGTGACACAGTTGTCGGATCAGCGCAGTGGCACAGTTGTCGGAGCAGCGCAGTGGCACAGTTGTCGGAGTAGCGAGTAGCCCCCTCCGTGCCGACGTTTAGTGTTGGGGCACCGAGGTAGGGTGGACAGTTGACAGCGGGTAAGCTGTGGGATTGCTTTGATCAAGTGAGCCAGTTTTGGCGGATGAGTCACCCCGATTTGTGGGATTGAGTATGGAGCGTGGCATTGTGGTTCCTTTGGATTGGGATCTACCGCCTGAGGCGAGTTCTGATTGAGGCGCTTGGCGCCGGGTGATAGAGGACAGATCAGTCGGTGGAGGCATTCCCGATTTCTTTTTCCAGGATAGTGGATTTCTGAGACTGTCGGAGCACATATGTTACAGCGGTCGGTGTGGTGGTACTTGTTGGGCTGGCGGGTTCAGTTTTCTTTCGCGGCGGTTGATTATGCCGCAAGGACAGTTTTCTTGGGGAGCCAGGCCCGGAGGTGTTGGTGCACTTGGGTTGCTTGAGGGTTATCTTCGCCTTTATGGTTTTGACTTCGGGAGTGAGGCGGATGTTTCGCAGTGGATGAGTAGCCTTTTGGCTGGTATGGTTGAGGGACCTACGGCCGCGCTGGGACTCGGGGATACCCCCTTTGGTTGCGAGTTCCCGGCTGTTCTCCTATTGGAGTGGTCTTGCATGTCACTAGTTTGGGAGTTGAGGACACAACTCGAGGATTCGATGTTTTGGAAAGTTTGTCAGACCAGGTGTGTCGCCTTTGGGGGCGCCGGTGCTATTCGAGTTGTGGACGGTTGGTTCACTTCGGCTATGTGTGGATCCCCGGGAATTTGATGAAGTGACCATCTGGAGCTAGCACCCTTGTCGAGTATGGAGGTTTTGATTTACCGGTTGTAAGGGTCCCGGGTCTTCCTGAAGGTTGATTTGCAATCTGGTTTTCTCGACTGCATATGGCTGTGTGTTGATGCCGGAGAGTCGGGGAATTGCTTCTACACCCCGACGGTTTAAAGATTAGAGATCAGAGTCTACGTGATCAGTTGCGGGGGACTTATATTGGATACCTTGGGAGTACAGAGGTATTGGGATCGAGCATTTGTGCCGATTGACTTGTGGTTGGATTATCGGGGCCCTGTGAGGAGCGGATGCCTGTACCGATGCAGGCTACTTGGTAGCTCGAGCGGTTAGCCCAGCTGTACTTGGATGAGGTGGTGCGGTTTTCTGGAATGCCCGCCTCTACTTTGTTCTAGTTAGAGACCCGAGGGTTGTATCGCGTCTCTGGAGGAGGTATTAGACAGCCTTGGGAGCTTGAGTGGTGGATGATTGGATATTTACCCCCTCTACTGGGTTGAGGTTTCGGATTGAGGAATAACTTTAGTTTCGAGGACGAAACTTTCTTTTAGTGGGGGAGGATGTGATGACCTGGATCTCTGCAGAGCTGTGGTAGAGTCATTGGTGACATCTGGGGAGCCTGTACTGTGTGTTGGAGGTGTTTGTGCACCAATTGGACACAAGTGGCGGACTTCGGGCTTATTGGATCACGTGGGTGATCAGTGGACTCCGTCGGATCCTTAGAAGTGGTTTTGTTCGAAGCGGATATTAAAAATGGACTCAGCGCGAAGTTTGGACCAAGGAACACCTTTCCGGATGCCTTCGGCAAATTTTGGAGTTGGAATTTGGCGAAATGGACATCAAATTCGGATTCAGCGCGCGAAAACGGTTAAAATGGACTACCTACTTGTATTTTTCGGAGTCCGGATGCAAAAGCGCGTTTTTCGAGTCTTGGGGTCACTGTTCCAGCCGGAGGGCAGCGCCGGCGGCGGCGGGCAGCGGCGGAGCGCGGCGGAGGAGCCGCGGGCAGCGCGGCGGGCAGAGGCGCGGGCCGCCCGGTCCACGCGGCAGGCGTGCACCGGGGTCTGGACGCGTGGCGGCTCGGGAGTGGGCCGGTCCGCGGGGCGCGGTCTATGGAGAGCGCGGGGCGCACAGTGGACCGGGGTGGACACGTGGCGGCCGGTGGTTGGTGCGGTGTAGCGCGCTCGGTGCACCGAACGGGTGCGGGTGGCCTCGGGGAGCGTGCCCGACAGGGTTGGCAGGCGGCGCTGGCAGGCGGCACGTGGGCGCGATCGCGGTTTCCCGCGCGTTGGGGGCGCCACGCGTCGACGATGTGGTGGGCCACGTGGCGCAAGGCGATAGGCCCGCGCGGCTGTCCACTGTTCGGGGGCAACGTGGAGGCCCAGGAGCGATTCGGGCGCGCACAGTGTTGGGCCGGGCCCAACACTGTAGCCGCTCGAAATCCCGAGCGCCTGGAAGTTGGGACTTAATCGGAATTTTTGGATTTGTTTCCAGCTTGTATTTGAAGGCCCTGTTCAGGTCCGAATATCTTCTTCCCTGTTCATCCTTTCGCTGTGCAACCTTCACAAGAAATCTTCATCTCCCAGAGCCGGATCCATCTGCAGATTCTAGGATTTTTCGGCGGCACGCATCCCGAGGTTTGCATTTTTACGGCGCGTCACGACGCTCGTTCGTTTGTGATCTTCTTCGTCGCATTTTGGTGCGAGGACTCCCCCGGCTTACTCCGACCTCCGATTGATGCGATTCTTGCGCCGTTGGACTCAAGATAGGTAGGGCTTTGATCTTTGTGTTTTGAGCTCCTCCTCATTTCGAGTTTATCTTGGAGTTCCCCGAGCTTCCATTTGACCCTTTTTCTTTGGCGGAGTTTTGGACAGCGGTGCGGTATTTCGGCCATATCTTCACGTACAGACATCGGATTGGGGTAATTCAAAAGGCATTTTGAATCTACACATCACGAGGAATATCCCCAAATTTTCTTGGAATTTTTTGAATTTTTCCCCGAAGGTGAAAGTCCCTGTTTACAGAACCTTGTGGTTCAGTTTTTGAGAGCAGTTTATTTCGGGGTGGTTCCCTTGTCGGATTTGTTTCTCAGTGTAGGAAACTCGGATTTGAGCGTGCAGGTACTCTTTTCGACGGGTTCGTCGCGAGGATCGTGACAGTATTTTTCTTGGAATTTTCCGAGCATTTTTTCGCAGGTGAAAACAGGGAAACCCTGGACTGTGTATTTGGGCAGATTTTGTGTGAGCATTGTATGTTAATTATGTATGTTCTTTTGGGATTTTTGTACAATGATCGCGGCGGCTTATCGGTTTGGGCGTGAGCACTATTTGGACTTGGAATTAGCGATCGAGGTGGGTGGTTGTTGTTTACCTCTATTTTGACATGCTCACTAGGAATATTAGAGTGACCCCTTTATTTGGACATGCATGCTTAAGTGATATAAAATTGTGAGCCTATCATATGGAGAATACTATTGTGGGAATCTGATAGTGGTTGGGACTTGTACATGTTTGTATGGATAAAATGTTAGCGTTTAACCTTGCATGTGGAATGGAATATTTAATTGGGACTATATGATTTATCCTGTTAGTGGTATTACTTGAGGATAGATGACATGCATAGGTGGATGATTTAGGTGAGGGAAAATTGTGAATTTTAAACATGTGTGGTTGGACAACGATTTAGCATGATGGTTATATCTATGCGGAGCTATTGATTGATACACATGTGGAGCCATTATTTGTCACACTATCTTTATCTTTCATGAGGACATATGCATGATTGTATGGACATCTAGATAGGCCATCTTTTATCGCTACACTTTCATGCTGGAACTTGACTTAGGAGAGACCTTGTTTGCTTCTTTTCTCCTTTTCGTTAGTCAGGTGGTTCTTGTTGCTCGGGTTTGAGCAGGGGTTTGGGATAGGGTAGCCGGGGCCTGGATTGTGGATTATGGGTTTTGGCGGCGACCGCGGATATTGGGCGGTTGACCGGATGTTGGTTATAGGACATCGGTGATAGGGCATGATTATGGACTAGAGGGTTTTGTGGCAACCGCGGATAGTAGGCGGTTGACCAGATGTCGGATGTGGGACATGATTGTGATTGTGGGTTATTCCGGCGACCGCGGATATTGGGCAGTTGATCGGAGGTCGGTTGTGAGACTTGGTTGTTGATTGTAGGGTATTGCGGCAATCGCGGATATTGGGCGATTGACCGGATGGTTACGTTTGCATCTGATTGGGAATCAGTTTTCTTTTAGTGGAGGGTTGTGTTCTACTGGGGCTTTATAGTTGTGATCCAATCCTGCTTTTATCACACCGGCGCGGATATTGCCCGGTGATGCTTTTATCACACTGGCGCGGTTATTGCCCGGTGATGCTTTACTTGTGTGGGTCGCTCCCCTCGAGATCCCCTCCGGAGGCCGGGGCCAGACAGTTATGGACAGATTTGCTATCACATCGGCGCGGCTTATTGGCCCGATGATGAGGGCGGCAGCAGGAATTTTGCTATCACATCGGCGCGGCTTACTTGCCCGATGATGAGGGCGGTACAGATTGGGTTCATCTGGGACGGTTGGTTATTGTTGCTTACGGTTATTCCAGTCTAGGACTGTATTTTAGAGGCATAGTAGTGGTAGATTTCCCTTTTTCAGCGGTTTCATTTCTTACCACTCTTCTTTCCTTTTTGCCTCTGGTAGACCTAGTGGGTGTGTCAGAGTTTGAGGTTTTACCCACTAGGGGAGGCTAATGGTTTACTAGTAGTTCTCACCCCCATTCTTCTTTCCTCTTTTTCTTCTCCCTTGTTTTTGCAGTGTCTTGTGCGGGTGCTGCTGGGCTTTCAGTGGCGGGTCGAGGAGAGAGGACGGCTTAGTAGATAGATCTCGAGGCAGGATGAGCGAGTTAGCTGGACTGTTGGTGTACCCAGGTTTCCTCAGACGGTTGTACTTTTACATTTGGGACTGGCTTTTGCCAGCAGGTTGTATTTATTTTGGTGAGCTGGGAGAGACTGATGTATCATTTATACAGATGTATTGTATTTTATTTCCAGCTTCAGTCTGAGATGCATTAGATTTTAGTTCAGCTCTGTTTTTATTGCTCTTTTATTATTATCACTTATATCTGAGCAGGTTTGGCGCTTCGTGTACGCGGGAAATACCGTGTGCACGGCGGATCTGTAGACGGGCCCGGGTTCTGGTTTACACCCGGGGCGTGACAGATTAGGAGATCGTTAGAAATGTGACACCCACGGAATTTGGATTAGTCATATATATAAATGATATAATAGGACTAAATCTCTAACCCGGCTATATCATTTTGGATGGTAGCAAGATCCAAGAGGAACATGAGAGTTTAGCGTGCTAGAGCTAGAGTAGTTCTAGGATGTGTGACCCCCTGTGAAGTGGGGCGTTCACAGTTGGTATCAGAGACATTCACCAGCCGGAAATGTGAGATGAGTCTCGACTGAGCTAGGGTTATATAGCGGGTAGAGCGAGGCTCCCCGGTTAATGACCGTTGTGAGTGGAGTGCAGCTCCTCACAAGGTCGGCTAAGGCTAGCGAGACGAGTCTCACATCGCCTGGTGCTTGTGAGTGTGCTTGAGCCTAACGTGGACGTCAGGGCTTAAAAAGGGGGGAAGAATGTGACACCCCCGGAATTTGGATTAGTCATATATATAAATGATATAATAGGACTAAATCTCTAACCCGGCTATAGTATTTTGGATGGTAGCAAGATCCAAGAGGAACATGAGAGTTAAGCGTGCTAGAGCTAGAGTAGTTCTAGGATGGGTGACCCCCTGGGAAGTGGGGCGTTCAAACTTTTAGAGCATGTGTGCTGAGTTCTAGTGTCATGTGAGTTGAGTTCCTTGTGTGGATTGCGGAGATTGTTCTAGTTTATGTTTTTCCTGATTTAGTCGTTGAGGTGGACCTCCGACTTAGCTTGAGAGTTTGGGGTTCTGGCAGATCGAGTCGTGGAGGTTTCCCGACTTAGCCATGAGTTGTGCATTATCAGATTGAGTCGTTGAGGGTTCTTCGACAGATCATGTGAGGTTTGGGCTTTTCTTGTTTGAGTCGAGGAGTCTTTTCCGACTGAGTTGTACTTCTGAGCATTGAGTTACCGATCTGTTTGATCGTGGATTATAGCCTGCATGTGCCGCATATTGAGACAGTGAGACAGATGTGATACTTGAGTTCGGTGGGGTCGCTCCCCTCGAGCTACGCCCCGGGTGCGATGATGATACTGAGCCTGACGAGGCTACGATGTGGATATGCGCCTAGTTCATATACTAGAGGTCGCTTGATGCCCCTGGCCGAGTTACCAGGTGGATACTTGCCCCTGGCCGAGTTACCAGGTGGTTACTTGCCCCTGGCCGAGTTACCAGGTGGTTGATGCCCCTGGCCGAGTTACCAGGGAGTTACTTGATTGAGATTGAGATAGTCAGACATGACGCCCCACGTAAATCCCGTCCTCATGGGGATGTGTGGTAGTGGGCAGGTGCGTTCCTAGTCGATAGGCGCAGGCTTGACTGGACCCTATGTGGCAGTCTTTGGGATTGGGTGTTATGAGCGGGTGGTCACATATTATGTTCTTAGATGGTTTTTCCTTTGAGCATTGATACTGAGGCATTTTAGCAGTAGCGAGAGTATGCATAGCATGTTTATGATAGAGTTTCCTTTGAGCTTTATGTTGAGACACTTTAGCTGTAGTTTTTCTTCAGCTTATTTATCTATCTACCTATCTATCTGCATATCTTTCTGTTTTGCCTCCAGTAGACTTAGTGGGCATGCCGTGGATTTTGGGACGGTACCCACTGAGATCTGCCTTCTGCAGTAGATCTCACACCCGCTGCGGTGACAGGTTGAGGTGGCTGTTCCGGCTTGGTTTGCGCGGAGACAGCAGCTCGAGGTGAGGACGCGGCCGATTAGTTCCTTACCAGCATTGAGAGTCTGAGGTAGATGTACCCGGTGCATTTTATGTTTCCACTTTTGTACTGGACATTCTGTGAGACTTTGTACCTTGAGGATTTGTGTACTAGTGGAGTTTTACTTTTCCAGATGTTCAGTTTATTCTATAGCTTTTGGTTTTAGTTTCAGCTCTGATACATGTTTTTAGCGATAGATCAGACTTGCAGGGTAGACGCTTCGTCTGTGCGGCAGTTTCCGTACAGATGGCGGATCTGTTAGCGAGCCCGGGTCGCAGTTTCGACCCCGGGGCGTGACATTGTCATCGTATTATGATTGAGAAAAATGAAAAGATTGTCCTTGTTCGCAGTGATAGAGGTGGAGAATTCATTAATTCAAAATTCATTTATTTTTGCTCTTCAAATGGCATAAAACATGAATTCTCTGCGCCTTATACACCGCAGCAAAACGGTGTAGTCGAGCTCAAAAATAGAGTTGTTCAACAGATGGCGCGTGTTATTCTTCATAGCCAGAAACTCCCTTTATATTTTTGGGCTGAAGCGGTTAACATCGCGGTCTATGTGATCAATCGCATCTATTTGCGCCCGGGTACTTTAAATACACCATATGAGCTATGGTTTTGTAGAAAACCTAATATCAAATATTTTCGTATCTTCGGGAGTCGCTGTTACATTTTGCGTGATCGTGAAAATCTTGAAAAGTTCGACTCTCGTTGTGACGAAGGAATTTTTATGGGTTATTCTACAAATAGTAGAGCATATCGAGTATACAATCTTGAATCGAAGACGATAATAGAATCAATTAATGTTAAAGTAGATGAAGCTTCTCATTTGTCTTCTGATAAATCTACTCTTGATATGTCTCTTGATGATGAATTTCCTACTAATGATATTGCATCTTTGCATGATAATTCTTCTCAAAATTTTGATGCATCTCATGGTTCTTCTAGTTCATCCAATGTGCAGGAATCATCACGAATTCCCCCGAGTACTCCGCTACCTCAAACTCTTCGTATCTCCAAGGACCATCCTAAATCGAACATCATTGGAGATCCTCAAGAAGGAGTAAGAACTCGGAGACAATTGGAATGTGGTGTCACGCCCCGGGTGTAAACCAGAACCCGGGCCCGTCTACAGATCCGCCGTGCACACGGTATTTCCCGCGTACACGAAGCGCCAAACCTGCTCAGATATAAGAGATAATAATAAAAGAGCAATAAAAACAGAGCTGAACTAAAATCTAATACATCTCAGACTGAAGCTGGAAATAAAATACAATACATCTGTATAAATGATACATCTGTCTCTCCCAGCTCACCAAAATAAATACAACCTGCTGGCAAAAGCCAGTCCCAAATGTAAGAGTACAACCGTCTGAGGAAACATGGGTACATCAACAGTCCAGCTAACACGTTCATCCTGCCTCGAGATCTATCTACTCAGCCGTCCTCTCTCCTCGACCCGCCGCTGAAAGCCCAGCAGCACCCGCAGAAGACACTGCAAAACAAGGGAGAAGAAAAAGAAGAAAGAAGAATGGGGGTGAGAACTACTAGTAAACCAGTAGCCTCCCCTAGTGGGTAAAACCTCAAATTCTGACACACCCACTAGGTCTACCAGAGGCAAAAAGGAAAGAAGAGTGGTAAGAAATGAAACCGCTGAAAAAGGGAAATCTACCACTACTATGCCTCTAAAATACAGTCCTAGACTGGAATAACCGTAAGCAACAATAACCAACCGTCCCAGATGAACCCAATCTGTACCGCCCTCATCATCGGGCAAGTAAGCCGCGCCGATGTGATAGCAAAATTCCTGCTGCCGCCCTCATCATCGGGCAAATAAGCTGCGCCGATGTGATAGCAAATCCGTCCATAACTGTCTGGCCCCGACCTCCGGAGGGGATCTCGAGGGGAGCGACCCACAAGAGTAAAGCATCACCGGGCAATAACCGCGCCGGTGTGATAAAAGCATCACCGGGCAATAACCGCGCCGGTGTGATAAAAGCAGGATTGGATCACAACTATAAAGCCCCAGTGGAACACAACCCTCCACTAAAAGAAAACTGATTCCCAATCAGATGCAAGAGTAACCATCCGGTCAATCGCCCAATATCCGCGATTGCCGCAATACCCCACAATCCACGACCAGGTCTAACAACCGACCTCCGGTCAACCGCCCAATATCCGCGGTCGCCGGAATAACCCACAATCACAAACATGTCCCACATCCGACATCTGGTCAACCGCCTACTATCCGCGGTTGCCACAAAACCCTCTAGTCCATAATCATGCCCTATCACCGATGTCCTATAACCGACATCCGGTCAACCGCCCAATATCCGCGGTCGCCGCCAAAACCCATAATCCACAATCCAGGCCTCGGCTACACTATCCCAAACCCCTGCTCAAACCCGAGCAACAAGAACCACCTGACTAACGAAAAGGAGAAAAGAAGCAAACAAGGTTTCTCCTAAGTCAAGTTCCAGCATGAAAGTGTAGCGATAAAAGATGGCCTATCTAGATGTCCATACAAGCATGCATATGTCCTCATGAAAGATAAAGATAGTGTGACAAATAATGGCTCCACATGTGTATCAATCAATAGCTCCGCATAGATATAACCATCATGCTAAATCGTTGTCCAACCACACATGTTTAAAATTCACAATTTTCCCTCACCTAAATCATCCACCTATGCATGTCATCTATCCTCAAGTAATACCACTAACAGGATAAATCATATAGTCCCAATTAAATGTTCCATTCCACATGCAAGGTTAAGTGCTAACATAGCAATCCATACAATCATGTATAAGTCCCAACACCTATCGGATTCCCACAAGCATGCAAGTCCTAATTACAATTATCAATCATGGATGTCCAAGAAGGATCTCTCTAATACTCCTAGTGGGTAAGTCAGAAAAGAGGGATAAAGTAACCACCCACCTGGACACGCGCAATCCTCAGCTGTAAAACCTCCTCGCTGTCCAATATCCCCTTTTCACGCCAAATGTTCAAACAGGTCAACCGCCGCGATAGCTGTTCACAATTCCCAAAAGAACATACATAATTAATCATACAATGCCCCAATAAAATCTGTCCAAATACCACAGTCCAGTGTTTCCCTATTTTTACCTGCGAGAATTGCCCGGAAAATTCCAAGAAAAATACTGTCACGATCCTCGCGACGAACCCGTCGAAACGACTACCTGCACGCTCAAATCCGAGTTTCTTACACTGAGAAACAAATCCGACAAGGGAACCACCCCGAAATAAACAAATCGCCAAATCTGAATCACAAGGTTCTGCTAACAGGGACTTTCACCTTCGGGGAAAAACTCAGAAAATTCCAAGAAAATTTGGGGATATTCCTCGTGATGTGTAGATGCAAAACGCCTTTTGAATCACCCCAATCTGATGCCTGTGCGTGAAGATATGGCCGAAATTCCGCACCGCTGTCCAAAACTCCACCCAAGAAAAAGGGTCAAATGGAAGCTCGGGGAACACCAAGATAAACTCGAAATGAGGAGGAGCTCAAAACGCAAAGATCAAAGCCCTACCTGTCGTGAGTCCAACGGCGCAAGAATCGCCTCAATCGGAGGTCGGAGTAAGCCGGCGGAGTCCTCGCACTAAAATGCGACGAAGAAGATCACAAACGAACGAGCGTCGTGCCGCACCGTAAAAATGCAAACCTCGATAAGCGTGCCCCCAAAAATCTCCAAACTCTGCAGATGGATGCAGCACAGGGTGTGGATCAACTTTGCAGAAGGCCACAAGTTGGTTTGAAGCTCGGAAATGGTGGAAAAAGGGGAAAGAAGAAGGCTCGGATCGCTATTTATAGGCTCCAGAAACAAATGAAGAAATGATGGTTGTATCCCCACTTCCGGGCGCTCAGATTTTTCGGGCTGCTACAGTGTTGGGCCCGGCCCAACACTGTGCGCGTGTCACGCCCCCGGGGGTTTTTGAGTCTTTCAAGCGGAAAATTGCGTGTATTATTTTTTTTTCCTTAACAAGGTAACTTAAACCTCATCCCCGGTGCGTGCTAGACCGCCACATACACAAATTCTCTCTGCCCACGGACAGAGTCTCCTTTGCATATGCACGGCGTCTCATTTACAACATCATACATCAACCATCAGCCATACAATAGACATACATCGTCAAACAGAGTACAGTAATTTAACTAATGTTATAAAAGCGGTGTCACCGTTTGGAAAGGATAAAACCAGCGGTTGCAAAACCCGTGCCCACACGGCACTTTGTTTTGAGAAAACGTTTTCGAAATCATTTAGCTTTTCCTGAAAGCGTGCCGCATAAGAAAACATCACTGAAAGTAACTAAAACGCATAGGTACATCTCATCCACAGTGTTATCTAATACATGTCCACGACTAATAAGATCCACAAGCAAATGAACTAATTTAAGCATAAGGAAGACGAGATAAAAACCCAAGTATCCTGACTACGGTCCTCGCGACGCAGTCTCACCGCCCTCCCGGCTAACGCACCTCGTAACACCTGTCACGGAGTGGGTAAAGTCAGTGACAAACAAAGTAGATGTCTAATATCAATAAGGAATAAGGAGCAAACCAAATACACCGGAACCTTTCGCTAAAACCCTGCACATAATTAAGCTGGGCACCAACCCCAGATTTACCAATTAAGTTGGGCACCAACCCTAGAGTACCTGTCGGGGAGACTAATGTCACGCCCCGGGGGTCGAACCACACCCCGGGCTCGCCAACAGATCCGCCGTCTGTACGGAAACTGCCGTACAGACGAAGCGTCCAACCTGCAAAGAGATCTATCACTACACAAGTATCAGAGCGGAAAAGGAGCTATGCAGAAGGAAGAAAACAGAAACTGAAATCACTGAGTAAAAGAGTCCAAATACATGAGTCCACTATCTCTCAAAACATAAGTACAGTACCACTGTCTAGTACAAAAGAGGAAACCAAAAAGGTACAGGTCACTCTATCCCTGACTCGACCGACTCGGGTAGGAACTAGTCGGCGACGCCCTTACCTCGGTCAGAGGACTCCGCACGAGCCGAGCCTGGAAAACACGCCTCAGGAACACCTGTCACACGCAGCGGGTGTGAGATCAACTGCAAAAACAGATCTCAGTGGGTACCGCTGCCAGAACTCACGGTGCGCCCACCAAGTCTGCTGGAGGCAAAAACAGATAGATAGGTAGATAGATAGATAGATAGATAGATAGATATGCAAGCTGGAAATGAATCTACCACTATATGCCTCAATACTATGCTCGAAGGAAAACCATCTAAGAACATATGCCACAACCACCCACTCATGTCACCAAATCTCTACGACTGCCACATAGGGGCCAGTCGAGCCTGCGCCTGTCGACTAGGAGCGCACCTGCCCACCACCACACATCCACTTGAGGACGGGATTTACGTGGGGCGTCCTGTCCGACTATCTCAATCTCTCTCTAGTAGCCGCCTGGTAGCACGGCCAGGGGCGAGTACCCACCTGGTAGCACAGCCAGGGGTATCAATATCTCAACGCGTCCGGAGCGTGACCCGAGGAGTGCGACCCCACCGGGTAAGGATCATGTCACATCTATCTCAGCAAGCGGCATCTGCAGGCTATAATCCTCGATCAAGTAGATCGGACAAACTCGAATGACTCTACTCACAATCAAGTCGGAAAACCAACCCTCGACTAAATCTGGTAATGCTACTAACACCCTGAGACTCTGGAGTATAGCTAGAAAATCCAGGAATCCCCCTTTCTCGGCCCCCGGCACGAGATCAATACACACAAGGGGTTTCCAACGATTTAGAACAATAACCCGACAGTTACCAGATAAGAGTAATAATGAAAAGGAACACGATACCTTTCAATTTCGAAGCAATGTAGAGCAATCCATGACTTTTAAATAAAACAACCCACCTGAGCACAATACGTGAAATCGCGCGCTAAGTGAAGGCCCCGAAGCGATCCTGCAGCTCCTCGCGGCAAAATCGTGCACCACCGGTCACGGAGAAAGCTAGCGCTAGGTCACCACTACGAAAACGGTGAAAACAGGGATCAGAAAAACCCGCGGCCCAAAACCGCGCTCAAAACGGCGGTACAAACCCAACCGCCGATGAAAAACGTCGCGCGTTGCGCGGAAATCCCATCGCGCACCCGCCGCGGCGCGTCGCCGGGCCGCATCGCGCGCAGCAAGGGCGCGAGGTGCGGCCGCACGGCGCAAAGAGCTCAGCCCGGCGGCACAAGGCCGCCCGCGCGGTGCCCTGCAGTGCCGCGCGCCTAGCGCGCGGCCTGCAACGCGCGGCCCGCGCGGGGCCCGCGGCACAGGGGCCGGGCCGCCCGCGCGGCGCCCTGCCATGCCGCGCGGGGCCCGCGGCACAGGGGCCGCCCGCGCGGCGCCCTGTCATGCCGCGCGGGGCCCGCGGCACAGGGGCCGCCCGCGCGGCGCCCTGCAGTGCTGCGCGGGGCCCGCGGCACAGGGGCCGCCCGCGCGGCGCCCTGTCCTGCCGCGCGGGGCCCGCGGCACAGGGGCCGCCCGCGCGACGCCCTGCCATGCCGCGCGGGGCCCGCGGCACAGCGGCCGCCCGCGCGGCGCCCTGTCATGCCGCGCGGGGCCCGCAGCACAGGGGCCGCCCGCGCGGCGCCCTGCAGTGCCGCGCGGGGCCCGCGGCACAGGGGCCGCCCGCGCGGCGCCCTGCCATGCCGCGCGGGGCCCGCGGCACAGGGGCCGCCCGCGCGGCGCCCTGTCATGCCGCGCGGGGCCCGCGGCACAGGGGCTGCCCGCGCGGTGCCCTGCCATGCCGCGCGGGGCCCGCGGCACAGGGGCCGCCCGCGCGGCGCCCTGCAGGTGCCGCGGCGCCGCGCTTAACCCAGCGCGGCCGCTGCCAGCGGCCCGGCGCCCTGCCAGCGGCCCGGCGCCCTGCTGCGCGCGCGCTCATGCGCGCCCGCGCAGCGGCCCGCTTCACTAGCCGCGCGCAGCCAAAAAAGTTTGCGCGCGCGGCAAGCGCAGCTCCGTCAGCCTCGGACAGCAAGTCCGAGGGCCCCAACCAGCAGGAAAAGAAAAGAAAAAGAAGGAAAGAAAAAAGAATAAAATAGACACCGACCTCGTCGTTGCCTCGGGCGCTCCTCGCACGACACCCCTCGGCAACCCGCAGGCGGTCCACACTCCGAAGTCCACTTCAAACCTCAGGCTCTTCCCCTTCTCTTCCAACTTCTTCCCTCTGCTTCACCGAGCCAACAGAGAACCCTGCTGCTTGCTTGCTTGATGGAGAAGAGAGGGGTGAGGTGGAGGCATTTAAATAAACAAAAGCAGAAAAGGAGAAGTTTTTTTTTAAAAAGTGCTTAATTAATTAAGCCACCTACCACTAATTAAAGCCCCTCTCCAACTCCTCTGCCAAGGTCCCCACAGCAACACAAAAAAAAAGAACCAAAGCTCAAATAAATCCCCTTTTTCAAATAAATAAATAAATAAATAAATAGACCAAAGTGCCCCAGCAACTCACTTTTCGACCTCGGGCTTTCCGCCGCAGCCCGGAACCTCCCGAGCTCCGCTGTAAACTGAAAATACACATGCTCGCAGCTTTCCTCACCCAAAAAGCTCATCAGAAGAGTCGGTAGGCTCAATCTAAAAACCGGCATACTAAAACTAAAGTCTCCCCTCGTGCGCAAACACCTTTTTGATGCTTTTAACCCCTTCACGGTGCTGGTGTGCTATTTTCAGCAGGCGCGAAGAGGTCCTCACGGCTCCCACCCCTTTGTGAGGTACACGGGTTAAAAAGAGACCACTTCTCCGAAAAAGTACACCCATGCGGAGGCCAATCCGCCTGTGTACGTGCAGCATCCGAAAACGGATTTGCCGAGATCGGCAAGTAGTGAGCACCGCGACCGTAGCCGCTTCAATTGTTATATAAAATACAATTATGCGAAAGGTTAAACTGTCCATCTACTTTGTTAGACAAATTAAGAGAATTTTAATGATGATAGATGCACTTACTGCACTTGTTGCACTTATCGCAACCGTACCCACCTAGTTGAAGAGAAATCGGAACACCTGAATCCTTCACGCACCCCCGCTGCGCTCCTGGACCTAAAGAAAGTCCGTAAGGATAACTATAGTCAAAAACGTGTACTAACATCCCAAAACAAAAGACCCAATTTACTCTTTTCGACGGAAAAGTCCAACACCGTCCGGGTTGACGAAAACCGGAAATCCCGCGCCGCCGTCGTCGTCCGCCGGAGCCCCGCGCGGTTCGGAACCGCGCGGCGTGTCTCCGCGGGCGACGCCCACGCGGCGCGGTGCCTAGCGCGGGTGCTGCCCGTGCGGCGGCCGCGCGGCGCCCGCGCGGTGCCCGCGCGGTTGCGGGTCCGCGTGGGTGCCGCCCGCGCGGTAGCCGCGCGGCGCCCATGCGGTGCCCGCGCGGTTGCGGGTCCGCGTGGGTGCCGCCTGCGCGGTAGCCGCGCGGCGCCCGCGCGGTTGCGGGTCCGCGTGGGTGCCGCCCGCGCGGTAGCCGCGCGGCACCCATGCGGTGCCCGCGTGGTTGCGGGTCCGCGTGGGTGCCGCCCGCGCGGTAGCCGCGCGGTTGCGGGTCCGCGTGGGTGCCGCCCGCGTGGTAGCCGCGTGGCACCCATGCGGTGCCCGCGCGGTTGCGGGTCCGCATGGGTGCCGTCCGTGCGGTAGCCGCGCGGCGCCCGCGCGGGTATGGCCCGCGCGGCGGTGGCCGTGCGCGACTCTCCTCCGCGCGATGCCCTAGCGGCACAGCGCGCCTCCGCCGTCCGTTCCGTGCCCTAGCATGGCGACGATGACGGCGACGGCGACGGATACGACGGAGAAACCCAAGAACTCAAACAAAAAGGACGACGAAAAAAACCCAAATAATTTGTAACAATTATTTTCCTAACCGAAGATCGACGGGAAGGTTGTCCGGTCGTGTTCTTGCCTTCGGTTCGATGTCCGGGAAGATCGGGCTCCTTCTCTTTCTCCTTTCCCTTTCTTCCGGCTAGGGTTCCGTCTTTTCCTTTTTTTCTCTCCTCACCGATTAGGGTTTTTATTTTTCTTTTCTTTTCTTTCCGATAATCGGGATCCCTTATATAGCTCGTATTATATCTTTAATTAATTTCCTCTTTAATTCGTACGTAAGAGAATTCTATTTTCCGTCATCGGATAATTAATTAACTAATTAATTATCCCCTTCGAGATAACCCACCTTATCTCTAACGGGTGCAAGATATTTTGCACGGATTCCGATGCATGACTAATCACCGTATCACTAGGAATTCCGTTCCGGGAGATCCCGATATCGGATTTTAGATCCGATCGCACCGTCGGCATTCTTTTTCTGCGCTCTATCGCAGAAAAATACCAGCACCACACACTGGCCAACTTTTAAGAATTGAATAATTTTATTTCACTTAAAGGCTTAAATGACTATATGTGGGTCAAAAATACCCCTAAGGGCCGGATCACTACACCACTCACACTTTATAAAAAGTTTCGTCCCGAAACTTAAGTACAAACCCCACTAATCTATTCGGGAAAATATTCTCTCATCTTCGATTCCAGTTCCCAAGTCGCCTCGCACTCTTCGTGGTTGCTCCACTGGACCTTTACATAGGGGATTGTTCGTTTGCGCAACTTCTTGTCCTCTCTTGCCAAAATCCGCACCGGCGTATCCTCGACGCTTAAATCCCCTCGCAACTCGATGGTGGAGGCATCCAAGGCATGAGAGGGATCAGCTAGGTACTTCCAGAGCATTGAGACGTGGAACACATTATGGACTCGTTCGAGGTTCGGCGGCAGGGCCAATCGGTACGGCACCGGTCCTACGCGTTCTAGAATCTCGAACGGTCCTACGTACCTCGGGCTTAACTTTCCCTTTATGCCGAAGCGTCGTTTCCCCTTGGAGGGCGAAACTCGGAGTAACGCATGCTCACCCACCATGAACTCTAAGTCTCGGCGTCTGTTGTCCGCGTAGCTTTTCTGTCTGCTCTGGGCGGTCAGTAGCCTTTGTCTAATCAATCGCACCTTTGCTTCGGTCTCCTCCACCAAATCTGGGCCCAGAAACTTACGCTCACCCAAGTCGTCCCAGCATATTGGAGACCGACAGCAGCGCCCGTACAGGGCCTCGTATGGTGCCATCTGAATGCTGGCCTGGTAACTGTTATTGTAGGCAAATTCCAATAGGGGCAAACACCGTGCCCACCCTTCGCCCAAGTCCAAAACGCATGCTCGAAGCATGTCCTCCACAATTTGTATCACCCGCTCTGATTGTCCATCGGTCTGCGGATGAAAAGTCGTACTGAAGTGCAACTTGGTTCCCATTGCTCGCTGCAGGCTCTGCCAAAAGTTTGACACAAATCGCGTGTCCCTGTCCGACGTGATGGATGTCGGCACCCCATGCAACCTTACTATCTCGTTGATGTAGGTTTGTGCCAGTCGTTCCCGCATCCACGTCGTGTGTATGGGCAGAAAGTGGGCCGATTTCGTCAGACGGTCCATAATTACCCATATTGCATCGTGTCCCTGTGACGATCTCGGGAACCCGGTCACAAAATCCATGGTAACCGTGTCCCACTTCCATTCGGGCACCGGTAAGGGTTGCAATTTTCCTGCCGGACGCTGGTGCTCGGCCTTCACCCGTTGGCACACCAGGCAGTGTGCCACAAACCGAGTCACGTCTCCCTTCATTTTGGGCCACTAGAAGGTCTGTTTGACGTCCTTGTACATCTTCGTTCCCCCGGGATGCGCTGTATATGGAGCAGTATGCGCCTCCCGCAGGATTTCCTCTTTGAGTTCCGGTAGATCCGGCACGCAGATTCGTCCCCAAAATTGTATCGTGCCGTCGGAGTTTACTATGAAATCACCTTCTTGGTCGGCAGTTACTCTACTTCGCACCAGCTGGGGTTGGTCATCAGTCGACTGCCCCTCGAGGATTCTGTCAAGCAAGGTAGGTCTGACCACCAGCGTCAGAAGTTGTGCGACTGTACCTGCCGGTACTACTTCTAGTCTTAATCGCAAAAATTCCGCAATCAGACTATCTTGCTGGGTGATGGCACTTACCCCTGCCTTTTCGGCCTGCCCCTTGCAGCTCAGGGCGTCGGCCGCCACGTTTGCCTTTCCCGGGTGGTAGTGGATCGTTAAATCGTAATCCTTCAGTAGCTCGAGCCACCGTCTTTGTCGCAAATTTAACTCCTTTTGGGTGAAAAGGTACTTAAGACTTTTATGATCTGAGTACACATTGGAGTGTGCCCCATACAGGTAGTGTCTCCAAAGCTTGAGGACGAACACAACCGCTGCGAGTTCCAAATCGTGCACGGGGTAGTTCCGCTCGTATTCCTTGAGCTGCCTTGACGCATAGGCTATAACCTTTCCCCGTTGCATGAGTACTCCACCCAGTTCGCTTCGCGACGCATCGCAATACACTTCATAATCCTCCCCTAGTTCTGGCAGGGCGAGAATCGGGGCTCGCGTCAATCTATCCTTGAGCTCCTCGAAGCTCCTCTGACATTTGTTCGTCCAGATGAACTTTTCCCCCTTTTTAGTCAAACGGTTTAAGGGGGTGGCTATCTTGGAGAAACCCTCCACGAAGCGCCGGTAGTACCCGGCTAACCCCAGGAAGCTTCGAATCTCCGTCACCGTCGTCGGTTGGGACCAGTCCGTCACCGAATCTATCTTCTTCGGATCGACTGCGACTCCAGCCGCCGAGATTACGTACCCCAAGAAGTCGACCTCACGGATACAAAACTCACACTTTTTGAGTTTGGCGTAGAGTTTCTGTTCCCGTAGGGTCTGGAGGACTGTGCGCAGATGTTCCTCATGTTCCTCGTCTGTACGGGAGTAGATGAGGATATTGTCGATGAAGACCACCACGAATAAGTCCAGGAAGGGTTTGAATACCCTGTTCATCATGTCCATGAACACCGCCGGGGCATTTGTGAGCCCGAACGGCATTACTGTAAATTTGTAATGATCGTAGCGAGTTCGGAAAGCCGTTTTGGGGATGTCCTCCCCCTTAACCTGGACCTGATGATAGCCCGACTGCAGGTCAATCTTTGAAAACACCGTCGCCCCCTGTAGTTGGTCGAAGAGGTCGTCGATCCTTGGCAGGGGGTACTTGTTCTTAACGGTGACCTTATTTATCTCCCGGTAGTCGATGCACAACCGGAGACTTCCGTCCTTCTTCCTCACAAACAGGACGGGCGCGCCCCAGGGTGACGCGCTAGGTCTGATGAAACCCTTATCCAAAAGGTCCTCCAACTGTGCCTTGAGTTCCTTCAACTCCGCGAAGGCCATCCTGTACGGTGCCTTGGTGATGGGTTTGGTGCCGGGAAGTAGTTCAATAGGGAAGTCGACCTCTCGTTCCGGTGGCATCCCGGGGAGCTCTGCCGGAAATACATCCAGAAATTCCTTTACCACTGGAATTTCGGAAGGCGAGGGAACGGGTCGGTTGGCTAAATCTACCGAGGCTAGATAGGCCGCGCACCCGCCCTCCATCAACTTCCTAGCCCGCGACGCGGAGATGATAGCCAAAAAGGAAGTGCTTTTACATGCCAAATACACATTTTCCGGGAATCCCGGCTTCTGTAGTTGCACTTGGCGCTTCTCGCAGTCGATGACCGCCTGATACTCGGTAAGCCAGTCCATGCCCAAAACCACGTCGTATTCTTTTAGCGGTATGACCACCAGATCCCAGGGGCACGACAACCTTCCCAGTCTTATTGAAAACGAGGGTACTAGGCCAGTCACCGCGATTGGCCCCCCAGGGGTCTGGACGGTCAGTAAGACATCAAGGGGACTACTTTCTAGCATATGTGTTTGTGCAAAAGTGCGGGAAATAAAGGAGCGAGTCGCCCCGGTGTCAAACAGAGTTCGAGCTCGGAAATTAGAAATGGAGGTAATACCTGCGACCACCTCCTCTGGCAGTGTCGCTCCATGCTGGCCCATGGAGTAGAGCCTCCCTCCTGGTTGTGGTCGCGATTCTCCTTCTGCTCTTGGTGCCGGAGGGTGTGGGGGCATTCCCGCTGATGCTCTACCCCGTCCTGGTGGCTATGCCGTTGGGGTGGAAGCTGCGGAAGATGCCGCTCCAGTGTTCAGGGGACAGTTGAATCGGAAATGCCCCGGATTGCCGCAGCGGTAACAGTGATCCTATCTCTTAGGGCATTCCGTCACTGGATGCGATGCTCCGCAAATAACACATGGCTTGTTCGCTGGTCGCGGCTTTCCGATAGGCGCACTCTTGCTGCCTTGTTGCGTCTTGGGGTACTTTGGGGGTCGGCTCCCACCAGACGGACCCCCTCCCGGGTAAGTCTATGTGCGCTTCCTCTCCCGGTTATTTTTTGATCCCTCACGTCGAGCTCGGGTGATAGCGAATCCCCGCTCCACAATGGTGGCCCTGTCCACCACTTCCCTGAACGTGCGCAGGTCCGCCGCCTGAACCATCTCGAAGATGTCGCTCCGTAACCCGTCCACAAAAAGACGGGCCTTGTGGGGTTCATCCCGTATAACAAACGGGACGCAGTTAACCAATCTAACAAACTCCCTTTGATATTCCATGACCGAGCGGTTCCCTTGTCTAATATTCTTCAGGTCGTCTTCCAATTGCCGCTTGACGCTATCGGAGAAGAAAGCGTCAAACAGTTCCTCTCTAAAGGCCGACCATGTCGGTAGCGGGTCGTTTGTAGATGGATCCGGGCGTACCGTCTTCCACCAAATGCGTGCATTCCCTTCGAGAAAGTGGACGGCTAGTGGAACCCGCTCGTGCTCCTCCATCAGTAGGTCCTCGAAGAGTTTTTCCATGGTATCCACCTATTTCTCGACGACCCATGGATCGGTCGTCTCTCCCTCAAAAGTGGGAGGGTCATACTTCTTGAACTTAGTCAAATTCGTCCTAATCCTTTCTCGCGTCGTTCGTTGCTCCGTGATCCCTCCTGCAGCGGCGGACCCCCCAAGAGTAGGGGTCGTTCCTGCCTCCCCCGCTATCGCTCCCAACACGGGCCCCGAGGTCGTCGGAGTGGGTACATCCCTTGGGGATGGGGGCTGTTCCGTCGTCGTACCACCCGTCCCTTGCGGTCCCGTAGTGGGTGCGGTGGTTTCGGGCGGAGGGGTCGGATCGCGCTCGGCTGGCGCGGTTGCCTGTCGCTGCGTCAGGTGACGAACCTGCTCCGTCAGCGTTGCTAACTGCCCGGCCATTTCCCGCAGTTGTCGTCGGAGGAGCTGGTTCTCTGCGGTGGCCGGGGTCACTCTGTCCGCGTCCGCATTCTCGGTGGACGATCTAGTCCGGGCCATCGTCCGCTATAAACAAAGAAACCATGTTAACCCTAAGGTTATAACCCTAGCACCCTGTCTTACGATTACACCTATATTACGTTCCCTTTTTCCCCGTACTCTCACGTACTACGCACCTATACCTTGGTTATCTCATGTCCAATTTGCTTGTGGCACCCTACACTGTGGATGTGGATCACGTCTACTATGGTTATGTGTCACGCCCCGGGGGTTCGAATCGCGCGGAAGAGGAGCCACCGATGCCCCTGATTCAGCCATATATTTTTTTTTGTAAAACATTACTCCCCGGCGCGTGCACAGACCCGCCGCATACACAAATTCGCTCTGCAAATGAGCAGAGGCCCCTTTGTATATGCACGGCGTCTCAACTACAAAGTGTCTCACAAGGCGTAGTACATACAATCTCTAACCACATCAGTTGGGGTCTCGTACACATACAACCAAACAATTCACGTGACATTCTAGCATTCACTTAGAGCATAGAGGCCGGTGTTTTGAAAGGATAAATAATCACAAGGTTTTGAAAGCGGCATCCACACGATGCCCTCGTTTGTGAAAACAGTTCGTAAACACATAAATCCCACAAGGTTTATAAAGCTTGGTGCCCACACGACACCCACGTTTTAAAAATAGTTTTCGCAAACGGTTTTCTTTGTTTTTCATCGTTCAAAACGGCCAAGTAAGAGAGAACGTAGTATTCATTCAATTATTCAAAAAGAAAGGAAAGAAAAGGGCAACATCCACTTCGACCCCACGGGAGTGTCGCAATCCACAACTAGCTACCATGAATAATAAAAGAAAAGGGAAAGAAGAGTCACTGTATCTGAAGTCACCCATAAATCAGATCAGCACCCTAACGTCCTCACCGGCGCCCTAGCACTCGCCCCTGGACGAACCTGTCACGAAGTGGGAAGTCAGTGACTAGAAATAGCATGATAAGCGTAGTAAACAAAGACAAGGCAAACCACAAACACCGGAGCAACTATCCCTCCCATGCACCTTCCACCTTAACCACACCCTGTATCATTACGACATCGGGCACCTTCCCCGATGCCCACCGCCGAGCACCTGCCTCACAAAGCAACATCGGGCACCTTCCCCGATGCCCACCGCCGAGCACCTGCCTCGGCCGCCGAGCACCTGCCTCGACGTCACCGCTCACACCCCCCACCCATGGGGGCCCCCATTCCTAACGCCACCTCCGCGTGGGGTACACGGGTCAACGTACCACTTTTCCGGAAAAGCACACCCTTGCGGTGGCCAAACCGCGGGTGTGCGTGTAGCAAATTTGAGCCTCAGATTGACATTGAGTATCATAACATAACATAACAGGGTTAGTGCATAAACAGAAGGAGACTGACAATTCCACCTTGCCCCAACATGCTATTTCTAACAGTTAAACCCCATTCCCGAAACCCCCGGGAACGTACCCACCTTGTGTGCGTCGTCCTGCGTTCGTCCAGTCCGCGTCTGTGCTCCAGTCGCCCACAGCGTCCCGCACTCCTGAAGGAACATAGGCAAATCGAGACTTAGAAGTCCGAAACTTACAACGACTCCCTACAGCGTGCGGCGGAGTTCTTCGCACGGCACCGGCCCGTGCGACGAACACCCTGTCAGGGCGCAGCCCCGCGCGGCACCAGCCCGCGGGGCGCCCCTCCTGCGGGCGGCCCCGCGCGGCCGAGCGCCGCGCGGGCGCGCGGCCCGCGGTGCGGGGCGACCCCGCGCGGCACCAGCCCGCGCGGGCGCCCCTCCTGCGGGCGGCCCCGCGCGGCCGAGCGCCGCGCGGGCGCGCTGCCCGCGGTGCGGGGCGGCCCCGCGCGGCACCAGCCCGCGCGGCGCCCCTCCTGCGGGCGGGCCCCGCGCGGCCGAGCGCCGCGTGGGCGCGCTGCCCGCGGTGCGGGGCGACCCCGCGCGGCACCAGCCCGCGCGGGCGCCCCTCCTGCGGGCGGCCCCGCGCGGCCGAGTGCCGCGCGGGCGCGCTGCCCGCGGTGCGGGGCGGCCCCGCGCGGCACCAGCCCGCGCGGGCGCCCCTCCTGCGGGCGGCCCCGCGCGGCCGAGCGCCGCGCGGGCGCGCGGCCCGCGGTGCGGGGCGGCCCCCGCGCGGCACCAGCCCGCGCGGGCGCCCCCCCTCCTGCGGCGGCCCCGCGCGGCCGAGCGCCGCGCGGGCGCGCGGCCCGCGGTGCGGGGCGGCCCCGCGCGGCACCAGCCCGCGCGGGCGCCCCCTCCTGCGGGCGGCCCCCCGCGCGGCCGAGCGCCGCGCGGGTGCGCGGCCCGCGGTGCGGGGCGGCCCCGCGCGGCACCAGCCCGCGCGGGCGCCCCCTCCTGCGGGCGGCCCCCGCGCGGCCGAGCGCCGCGCGGGCGCGCGGCCCGCGGTGCGGGGCGGCCCCGCGCGGCCGTGCGCCGCGCGGGCGCGTGGCCCGCGGTGCGGGGCGGCCCCGCGCCGGCACCAGCCCGCGCGGGCGCCCCTCCTGCGGGCGGCCCCCGCGCGGCCGAGCGCCGCGCGGGCGCGCGGCCCGCGGTGCGCGACGGCGCCGGGCCTCCTCCCTCCTCGTGACCAACAAAAGAAAGAAAGAGGGAGATTCCCCCGAACGAAACGCGTCCGACTCACCTTGATGTGCGAAAGAGGAGGAAGAGAGGGATCGTCCGCTTGCCTCCACCGGTCCACCCTTGCGGTGTGCTTGGTTTCTCTTTGCCGGCGGCTACGAGGGAGGAAGAAAAAGAAAAGAGGCGGCCACCAAAAGAAAAATAAGAGGAACCCTAATCCTCTTTCCCTCACGGCTACATATATATACTAAGAGAATTAGGGTTTACCTTAAAAGGTGTGCGGCTGCCAACACGGATCCCGAGGCGTCTAAGGGGGACCCCAACTTCGAGAATTAATTCTGGTCAGACCGGGAGTCGGAAAAATAAACCGATCGCGCCCATGCGCTCCGTTCCGCGAGCTCTACCGCCTAAAATTATTTGCGGGCCCCGACGGTCTGTCCGGAAAAATGCCAAAAATGAGGCCCCCGGTCAGGCATTACAAGAAGAGGGTGACCAGAAGGGTTAAGGAAAAGCCGGGTCTTACACCACTTACCGCTAAAAACAAGTTTCGTCCCCGAAACTTAATCTTCCCCAACGGCGAACAGGTCCGGGTAGCACTCCCTCATCTTTGACTCGGGTTCCCAAGTTGCCTCACGCTCTTCTTGATTGCTCCAAAGCACCTTTACGTAGGGAATCGTCCGACTACGCAGCTTTTTGTCCTCCCGGGCTAGGATCCGCACGGGTACTTCCGCGAAACTTAGATCCTCCTTGAGTTCAATCGCGGAGGCGTCAAGCACTCGCGATGGGTCGGGGAGGTATTTCCGAAGCATGGATACGTGGAACACATCATGAACGCGGTCAAGGTTCGGCGGTAGGGCGAGGCGGTAGGCTACCGGGCCGATGCGCTCCAGAATCTCAAACGGCCCTATGTACCCGCGGGCTCAGCTTGCCCCTCAACCCAAACCGCTTCACCCCCTTCGACGGCGACACCCGCAGTAACACGTGCTCTCCCACCTGGAATTCCAAGTCGCGACGTCTCTGGTCCGCGTAACTCTTTTGCCGGCTCTGGGCGGTCGCCAAACGTCGCCTGATGAGGCGCACCCTTTCCTCTGTCTCGGCCACTAGGTCCGGCCCCCAAAAACTTTCTCTCCCCCAGATCGTCCCAGCAGATCGGGGATCTACAGCGTCTGCCGTACCACGCTTCGTACGGCGCCATCTTAATGCTCGCTTGGTAGCTGTTGTTATAAGCGAACTCTGCAAGGGGGTAGGTAGGCGACCATCCGTCTCCCAAATCCAGCACGCACGCCCGAAGCATGTCCTCGAGTATCTGGATCACCCGCTCGGATTGCCCGTCCGTCTGGGGGTGAAAGGCTGAGCTGAAGTGTAACTTGGTCCCCAAGGCTCGTTGTAGACTCTTCCAAAAGTTCGAAACGAACCTCGTGTCCCTGTCCGAGGTGATCGTCGTTGGCACCCCGTGCAGCCTTACAATCTCGCTGAGGTAGACCTATGCCAGCCGGTCACGTGTCCAGGTCGTGTGGATGGGTAGGAAGTGAGCTGACTTCGTTAGCCGATCCACGACAACCCAGATAGCGTCGTGTCCCTGTTGCGAACGGGGGAATCCGGTGACGAAGTCCATTGTGACTTGCTCCCACTTCCATTCGGGCACGGGTAGAGGTTGCAATTTCCCCGCCGGCCGCTGATGCTCGGCTTTCACCTGTTGGCAAATCAAACAGTGAGCCACGAACAGCGTCACATCTCCCTTCAATCTTGGCCACCAGAAGGTCTGTCGGATATCCCGGTACATCTTGGTGCCTCCAGGGTGCGCCACGTAGGGGGCGCAATGTGCTTCAGTCAGGATTTCTTTCTTTAGATCCGGCAGATCGGGCACGCAGATCCGCCCTCGGAACCGAAGGGTGCCGTCCGTTCCCACTGCAAAGTCTCCTTCTTGCTCCGGTGAAATCCTATCTCGTTCCAGCTGTAGCTGCGGATCCGCACCTTGGCCTTCCCGAATCCTCTCCAATAGGGTCGGCGCGACTGTTAGGGTCAACAGTCGCTCAACCGTCCCTGCTGGTACCACTTCCAACCTCAATCGTGAAAATTCCGCGATCAAGTCGTTCTGCTGCGTGATCGCGCCCTCCGAAGTTCCTTCTGCTTGTCCCTTTCGGCTTAGAGCGTCGGCTACCACATTTGCTTTCCCCGGGTGGTACTGGATGGTTAAGTCGTAGTCCTTCAGTAGCTCCAACCACCTCCTCTGCCGTAGGTTAAGCTCATTCTGGGTGAAAAGGTACTTAAGGCTTTGGTGGTCCGAGAACACGTTGCAATGCACACCGTAGAGGTAGTGCCTCCACAGTTTCAGAACGAAGACCACTGCGGCAAGCTCCAAGTCATGGATCGGGTAGTTTGTTCGTAATCCTTGAGTTGTCTTGAAGCATAGGCAATGACTCTTCCTTGCTGCATTAGTACTCCTCCCAGTCCTATTCGCGATGCATCGCAGTAGACTTCGTAGTCTTCTCCAGGGGTTGGTAAGGCAAGCACAGGCGCTCTTGTAGCCAAGTACACGTTCTCCGGAAAATCGGGGTACATCAGTCGTACCTCGCGCTTCTCGCAGTCTATGACCGCAAGGTACCACGTGAGCCAATCCATTCCGAGCACTACATCATACTCTTTCAATGGAATGACTACCAGATCCCAGGGGCGGAAGCCTTCCCATCCATATAGGCAGGAAGGCACCTGTTGCGTGCCTCCAAGGATCCCCCCGCGGTGTGTACGGTCATCAAACTGGGTAAGGTCTCAACTCAAAATCATGGGTCAGTGCGAAGTCTCGGGACATAAACGAGAGGGTCGCTCCGGTGTCAAAACGGGTTCTAGCGCGATAAACAGAAGCAAGAGTGATACCTGCGACGACGTGCTCAGACGGGTGCGTCTCCTGCTGACCCATCGAATAGACGCGGCCTCCGAAGGCGGTGGCTTTTCCCCTACAGATCGGGGTGCTGGCGGTCTGGGGGCCTGACGTCATTGGCGCTTTCCACCGCCCTGCGTGCTGGGGTGAAGGCACGGAGGCTGCTGAAGATTGGTGCCTTGGTTCAGGGGACAGTTGAAAACGGAAGTGTCCTGCTTGCCACATCGGAAACAATGGTCCCGTCTCTTGGAGCAATCCATCACTCGGTGCGCCCCGCCGCAGATCACGCATGAGCGGTCCTCCGGGCGTTGTCCCTCTCCGGCGCTCCCTGGTCCTTTGTGGGGCCTCCACCGCTTAGGGGGCCGATTCCCGCTGGAGGAGCCCCTCCCCCTGAAGCCGTCTGGGTCCGCTTCCTGTCGTCTTGCTGGTGGGAGCCTTCCCTTCGGGCGCGCGTGACGGCAAAGCCTCGCTCCACGATGGTGGCTCGGTCGACCACCTCCTGAAAGGTATGCAGATCCGCCGCGTCCACCACTTGGAAATGTCAGTCCTCAACCATCCACAAACAGTTGTGCCTTATGGGATTCGTCCCGAATGACGAACGGGACACAGTTCGCCAGTCTCACGAACTCCTCTGGTACTCCATTACTGTTTTGGTTCCCTGCCTGATGTGGTTTAGGTCGTCCTCCAGTTGTTTCTTCACGCTGTTGGTAAAGAACGCCCCGAATAGCTGCTGTTTAAAGGTAGTCCAGGACGGAAGGGTAGCGCCCGACGCAGAGTCGGGGGCGTACGGTCTGCCACCAAATGCGGGCGTTCCCACTCGAGCAACAAGGCTTGGCGGCCAGGGGGACCGCTCCATGGTCTCCATCAATAGGTCCTCGAAAATGTCTAATCCGTATCCACCCCATTTCTCCACAAACCCAGGGGTTCCGTAGGTTGTCCCACTCGAACGTGGCGGATTCGTATTTCTTGAAGGTCGGCCAGGTTGGCGAGCACCGGTCTCGCTGTTTGATAGGTTCCCCCCCTCATTCGCGACGTGTTCGGCGGTCGCGGGGAGAAGTGGGAACACTACAGTCACACCGGGGCAATCCGCCGATTGGTGTCGCCGCCGGCCCTTGCCGTTTGCCTTCGAGGGCCCACCTCTGGGGCCGAGGCCCGGGTGGGGGCAGCCACCTCTTCGGTCTCACACCCGGTGCAAGTGGCCCCGGGAGGGGCCCGGCGGCAAACCTTGCTCGTCGCAGCGGGCTGCGTTGCTGCGTCAGTGGCGCCGCGGTCGTTCAGGGCTTGCAACTGTTCCGCCATCTCGTGTAGGGCTGCCTTAGGAGTTGATTTCTCCGACAGTCATCGCTTCCGCTGCGTCCGCCCCCGTGTCCTCGGCTGTGGATCGAAGTCTGGTCATGATCGGAACATTTGCAGAACCAGTAAGCTAGTTTAAATAGACGGCACGCCACTAGTGGCTGGCACTAGCGCGGAGAAAAGAAAAGAACATAATTCCCTCCCCCCTTTTTCCCCCCCGAGCACTCGCGTTTTATTTATCCCGTGTTCACTGTATTAATCAGTAGCCAGAGTATTGCGCACGTGGATGTAGGCACCGGACTGTTGTGGTTAAAGTTACCGCTCT
>CM055067.1:22848987-22932490 GCA_029204045.2 Tillandsia leiboldiana
CCCCGCCGGACTACTAAAAGAGGTGCGAAATTAACAATCAAATAAACCGTCCGAAAAACAATTAACAAGGCAGTTACTACATATGCCATAAGCCTCATATGTAGAAATGAATTAAGTAATGGTATAATTGACCTCATTTCATGTGATAGGTTTAGTTTATTGAATGTTATGAGCTAATGGTAAGACCCGGCTTTTCCTTACCCTTCTGGTCACCCTCTTCTTGTAATGCCTGACCGGGGGCCTCATTTTTGGCATTTTTCCGGACAGACGTCGGGGCCCGCAAATAATTTTAGGCGGTAGAGCTCGCGGAACGGAGCGCGTGGGCGCGATCGGTTTATTTTTCCGACTCCCGTCTGACCAGAATTAATTCTCGAAGTTGGGGTCCCCCTTAGACGCCTCGGGATCCGTGTTGGCAGCCGCACACCTTTTAAGGTAAACCTAATTCTCTTAGTATATATATGTAGCCGTGAGGGAAAGAGGATTAGGGTTCCTCTTATTTTTCTTTGGTGGCCGCCTCTTTTCTTTTTCTTCCTCCCTCGTAGCCGCCGGCAAAGAGAAACCAAGCACACCGCAAGGGTGGACCGGTGGAGGCAAGCGGACGATCCCTCTCTTCCTCCTCTTTCGCACATCAAGGTGAGTCGGACGCGTTTCGTTCGGGGGAATCTCCCTCTTTCTTTCTTTTGTTGGTCACGAGGAGGGAGGAGGCCCCCGGCGCCGTCGCGCACCGCGGGCCGCGCGCCCGCGCGGCGCTCGGCCGCGCGGGGCCGCCCGCAGGAGGGGCGCCGCGCCGCTGGTGCCGGGGGCGGCGCGGGCCACCCCGCACCGCGGGCCCACGCGCTGCGCGCGGCGCACGGCCGCGCGGGGCCGCCCCGCACCGCGGGCCGCGCGCCCCGCGGCGCTCGGCCGCGCGGGGGGCCGCCCGCAGGAGGGGGCGCCCGCGCGGGCTGGTGCCGCGCGGGGCCGCCCCGCACCGGGCCGCGCACCCGCGCGCGCTCGGCCGCGCGGGGGGCCGCCCGCAGGAGGGGGCGCCCGCGCGGGCTGGTGCCGCGCGGGCCGCCCCGCACCGCGGGCCGCGCGCCGCCGCGCGGCGCTCGGCCGCGCGCGGGCCGCCGCGGAGGGGGGCGCCCGCGCGGGCTGGTGCCACGCGCGGGGCCGCCCCGCACCGCGGCCGCGCGCGGCCGCGAGCGGGCGCTCGGCCGCGCGGGGCCGCCCGCAGGAGGGGCGCCCGCGCGGGCTGGTGCCGCGCGGGGCCGCCCCGCACCGCGGCAGCGCGCCCGCGCGGCACTCGGCCGCGCGGGGCCGCCCGCAGGAGGGGCGCCCGCGCGGGCTGGTGCCGCGCGGGTCGCCCCGCACCGCGGGCACGGCGCCCACGCGGCGCTCGGCCGGCGCGGGGCCGCCCGCAGGAGGGGCGCCGCGCGGGCTGGTGCCGCGCGCGGGGTCGCCCCGCACCGCGGCAGCGCGCCCGCGCGGCGCTCGGCCCGCGCGGGGCCGCCCGCAGGAGGGCGCCCGCGCGGGCTGGTGCCGCGCGGGTGTCGCCCCGCACCGCGGCCGCGCCGCCGCGCGGCGGCGCTCGGCCGCGCGGGGCCGCCCGCAGGAGGGGCGCCCGCGGGCTGGTGCCCGCGGGGCTCTGCGCCCTGGCAGGGTGTTCGTCGCACGGGCCGGTGCCGTGCGAAGAACTCCGCCGCCACGCTGTAGGGAGTCGTTGTAAGTTTCGGACTTCTAAGTCTCGATTTGCCTATGTTCCTTCAGGAGTGCGGGACGCTGTGGGCGACTGGAGCACAGACGCGGACTGGACGAACGCAGAGACGACGCACACAAGGTGGGTACGTTTCCCTGGGGGTTTCGGGAATGGGGTTTAACTGTTAGAATAGCATGTTGGGGCAAGGTGGAATTGTCAGTCTCCTTCTGTTTATGCACTAACCCTGTTATGTTATGTTATGATACTCAATGTCAATCTGAGGGCTCAAATTTGCTACACGCACACCCGCGGTTGGCCACCGCAAGGGTGTGCTTTTCCGGAAAAGTGGTACGTTGACCCGTGTACCCCACGCGGAGGGTGGCGTTAGGAATGGGGGCCCCCATGGGTGGGGGGTGTGGAGCGGTGACGTCGAGGCAGGTGCTCGGCGGCCGAGGCAGTGCTCCGGCGGTGGGCATCGGGGAAGGTGCCCGATGTTGCTTTGTGAGGCAGGTGCTCGGCGGTGGGCATCGGGGAAGGTGCCCGATGTCGTAAGATACAGGGTGTGGGTTAAGGTGGAAGGTGCATGGGAGGGATAGTTGCTCCGGTGTTTGTGGTTTGCCTTATCTTTGTTTACTACGCTTATCATGCTATTTCTAGTCACTGACTTCCCACTTCGTGACAGGTTCGTCCATGGCGAGTGCTAGGGCGCCGGTGAGGACGTTAGGGTGCTGATCTGATTTATGGGTGACTTCAGATACAGTGACTCTTCTTTCCCTTTTCTTTTATATTCATGGTAGCTAGTTGTGGATTGCGACACCCCCGTGGGGTCGAAGTGGATGTTGCCCTTTCTTTCCTTTCTTTTGAATAATTGAATGAATACTACGTTCTCTCTTACTTGGCCGTTTCGAACGATGAAAAACAAAGAAAACCGTTTGCGAAAACTATTTTTAAAACGTGGGTGTCGTGTGGGCACCAAGCTTTATAAACCTTGTGGATTTATGTGTTTACGAACTGTTTTCACAAACGAGGGCATCGTGTGGATGCCGCTTTCAAAACCTTGTGATTATTTATCCTTTCAAACACCGGCCTCTATGCTCTAAGTGAATGCTAGAATGTCACGTGAATTGTTTGGTTGTATGTGTACGAGACCCCAACTGATGTGTTAGAGATTGTATGTACTACGCCTTGTGAGACACTTTGTAGTTGAGACGCCGTGCATATACAAAGGGGCCTCTGCTCATTTGCAGAGCGAATTTGTGTATGCGGCGGGTCTGTGCACGCGCCGGGGAGTAATGTTTTACAAAAAAAAAATATATGGCTGAATCAGGGGCATCGGTGGCTCCTCTTCCGCGCGATTCGAACCCCCGGGGCGTGACAGATTAGATGGTATCAGAGAGGTAAACTTTAACCACAACAGTCGGGGCCTAACATCCACGGGCGCAATACTCTGGCTACTGAGTAATAAAGTGAACACGGGATAAATAAAACGCGAGTGCTCGTTGGGGGAAAAAGGGGGGAGGGAATTAGTGTTCTTTTCTTTTCTCCCTCTAGTGCCAGCACTAGTGGCGTGCCGTCTATTTAAACTAGGAGTAACTGGTTCGTGCAAATGTTCAGATCATGGCCAGGACTAGATCCACAGCCGAGGACAAGGGGGCGAACCTACCAAACGAGCGAGACCGTGTGCGCGCCAACCTGGCCGACTTCAAGAAATACGATCCGCCAACGTTCGAGGGGGACACGACGGACCCCTGGGTTGTGGAGAAATGGGTGGATACGATGGAGAAATTATTCGAGGACCTATTGATGGAAGACCATGAGCGGGTCCCCCTGGCCGCCCACTTGCTCGAGGGGAACGCCCCGCATTTGGTGGAAGACCGTACGCCCCGACTCTGCGTCGGGCGCTACCCTTCCGTCATGGACTACCTTTAAACAGCAGCTATTCGGGGCGTTCTTTACCAACAGCGTGAAGAAACAACTGGAGGCCGCGTCTATTCGATGGGTCAGCAGGAGACGCACCCGTCTGAGCACGTCGTCGCAGGTATCACTCTTGCTTCTGTTTATCGCGCTAGAACCCTTTTTGACACCGGAGCGACCCTCTCGTTTATGTCCCGAGACTTCGCACTGACCCATGATTTTGAGTTGAGACCCTTACCCAGTTTGATGACCGTACACACCGCGGGGGGATCCTTGGAGGCACGCAACATGGTGCCTTCCTGCCCTATATGGATGGGAAGGCTTCCGTGCCCCTGGGATCTGGTAGTCATTCCATTGAAAGAGTATGATGTAGTGCTCAGAATGGATTGGCTCACGTGGTACCTTGCGGTCATAGACTGCGAGAAGCGCGAGGTACGACTGATGTACCCCGATTTTTCCGGAGAACGTGTACTTGGCTTGCAAGAGCGTTTCCTTTTCTTCCATGATTCCTGCATCCCGAGCCAGGAAGCTGGTAGAGGGCGGGTGTATGGCCTACTTGGTGTCGGTGGCCCTGGCCGCCGGATCCTCCACGGCACTCCCCGACATCCCTGTGGTGAGGGACTTCCCAGATGTTTTTTCCGGCCGAACTACCTGGATTACCCCCCGAGCGAGAAGTTGTCTTTCCCATTGAGCTTCCACCCGGCACTCGACCAATCACGAAGGCCCCCTACAGGATGGCCTTCGCGGAGCTGAAGGAACTTAAGGCGCAGCTAGAGGACCTTCTGGACAAGGGGTTTATCCGACCGAGTGTGTCCCCTTGGGGCGCACCTGTACTCTTTGTACGAAAGAAAGACGGGAGCTTGCGGTTGTGCATCGACTACCGGGAAATCAACAAAGTCACAGTGAAAAACAAGTACCCCTTACCTAGGATTGATGACCTCTTTGACCAGCTGCGGGGTGCAACTGTCTTTTCAAAAATCGACCTGCAGTCGGGCTACCACCAGCTCAGAGTTCGAGACGAGGATATTCCGAAGACGGCATTCCGGACTCGGTATGGCCATTACGAGTTCACAGTAATGCCGTTCGGGCTTACCAATGCCCCAGCGGTGTTCATGGACATGATGAACCGAGTTTTCAGACCCTTCCTGGATCAGTTCGTTGTGGTCTTCATCGACGACATCCTGATTTACTCCACCACCGATGAGAAGCACGAGGAGCACCTTCGAATTGTTCTACAGACCCTTAGGGAGCAGGAGCTGTTCGCAAAACTTAAGAAATGCGAATTCTGGCTTCGCGAAGTGGGGTTTCTAGGGCATATCATTTCAAGCAGCAGGAGTCGCAGTGGATCCCAAGAAGGTGGAGTCGGTGACCGACTGGCCCCAGCCGACCACAGTGACAGAGGTGCGCAGCTTCTTGGGCCTTGCGGGATACTACAGACGTTTCGTGGAGGGTTTCTCGAAGATTGCGACCCCTCTGAACCGCCTAACCCGGAAAGGAGTAAAGTTCATATGGACGGTCCAATGCCAAGAGAGCTTTGAAGAACTTAAGAAACGGTTAACAAGAGCGCCTGTGCTTGCCTTACCAACCCCTGGAGAAGACTACGAAGTCTACTGCGATGCATCGCGAATAGGACTGGGAGGAGTACTAATGCAGCAAGGAAGAGTCATTGCCTATGCTTCAAGACAACTCAAGGATTACGAACAGAACTACCCGATCCATGACTTGGAGCTTGCCGCAGTGGTCTTCGTTCTGAAACTGTGGAGGCACTACCTCTACGGTGTACATTGCAACGTGTTCTCGGACCACCAAAGCCTTAAGTACCTTTTCACCCAGAAGGAGCTTAACCTACGGCAGAGGAGGTGGTTGGAGCTACTGAAGGACTACGACTTAACCATCCAGTACCACCCGGGGAAAGCAAATGTGGTAGCCGACGCTCTAAGCCGAAAGGGACAAGCAGAAGGAACTTCGGCGGGCGCGATCACGCAGCAGAACGACTTGATCGCGGAATTTTCACGATTGAGGTTGGAAGTGGTACCAGCAGGGACGGTTGAGCGACTGTTGACCCTAACAGTCGCGCCGACCCTATTGGAGAGGATTCGGGAAGGCCAAGGTGCGGATCCGCAGCTACAGCTGGAACGAGATAGGATTTCACCGGAGCAAGAAGGAGACTTTGCAGTAGGAACGGACGGCACCCTTCGGTTCCGAGGGCGGATCTGCGTGCCCGATCTGCCGGATCTAAAGAAAGAAATCCTGACTGAAGCACATTGCGCCCCCTACGTGGCGCACCCTGGAGGCACCAAGATGTACCGGGATATCGACAGACCTTCTGGTGGCCAAGATTGAAGGGAGATGTGACGCTGTTCGTGGCTCACTGTTTGATTTGCCAACAGGTGAAAGCCGAGCATCAGCGGCCGGCGGGGAAATTGCAACCTCTACCCGTGCCCGAATGGAAGTGGGAGCAAGTCACAATGGACTTCGTCACCGGATTCCCCCGTTCGCAACAGGGACACGACGCTATCTGGGTTGTCGTGGATCGGCTAACGAAGTCAGCTCACTTCCTACCCATCCACACGACCTGGACACGTGACCGGCTGGCACAGGTCTACCTCAGCGAGATTGTAAGGCTGCACGGGGTGCCAACGACGATCACCTCGGACAGGGACACGAGGTTCGTTTCGAACTTTTGGAAGAGTCTACAACGAGCCTTGGGGACCAAGTTACACTTCAGCTCAGCCTTTCACCCCCAGACGGACGGGCAATCCGAGCGGGTGATCCAGATACTCGAGGACATGCTTCGGGCGTGCGTGCTGGATTTGGGAGACGGATGGTCGCGCTACCTACCCCTTGCAGAGTTCGCTTATAACAACAGCTACCAAGCGAGCATTAAGATGGCGCCGTACGAAGCGTTGTACGGCAGACGCTGTAGATCCCCGATCTGCTGGGACGATCTGGGGGAGAGAAAGTTTTTGGGGCCGGACCTAGTGGCCGAGACAGAGGAAAGGGTGCGCCTCATCAGGCGACGTTTGGGCGACCGCCCAGAGCCGGCAAAAGAGTTACGCGGACCAGAGACGTCGCGACTTGGAATTCCAGGTGGGAGAGCACGTGTTACTGCGGGTGTCGCCGTCGAAGGGGGTGAAGCGGTTTGGGTTGAGGGGCAAGCTGAGCCCGCGGTACATAGGGCCGTTTGAGATTCTGGAGCGCATCGGCCCGGTAGCCTACCGCCTCGCCCTACCGCCGAACCTTGACCGCGTTCATGATGTGTTCCACGTATCCATGCTTCGGAAATACCTCCCCGACCCATCGCGAGTGCTTGACGCCTCCGCGATTGAACTCAAGGAGGATCTAAGTTTCGCGGAAGTACCAGTGCGGATCCTAGCCCGGGAGGACAAAAAGCTGCGTAGTCGAACGATTCCCTACGTAAAGGTGCTTTGGAGCAATCAAGAAGAGCGTGAGGCAACTTGGGAACCCGAGTCAAAGATGAGGGAGTGCTACCCGGACCTGTTCGCCGCTGGGGAAGATTAAGTTTCGGGGACGAAACTTGTTTTTAGCGGTAAGTGGTGTAAGACCCGGCTTTTCCTTAACCCTTCTGGTCACCCTCTTCTTGTAATGCCTGACCGGGGGCCTCATTTTTGGCATTTTTCCGGACAGACCGTCGGGGCCCGCAAATAATTTTAGGCGGTAGAGCTCGCGGAACGGAGCGCGTGGGCGCGATCGGTTTATTTTTCCGACTCCCGGTCTGACCAGAATTAATTCTCGAAGTTGGGGTCCCCCTTAGACGCCTCGGGATCCGTGTTGGCAGCCGCACACCTTTTAAGGTAAACCCTAATTCTCTTAGTATATATATGTAGCCGTGAGGGAAAGAGGATTAGGGTTCCTCTTATTTTTCTTTTGGTGGCCGCCTCTTTTCTTTTTCTTCCTCCCTCGTAGCCGCCGGCAAAGAGAAACCAAGCACACCGCAAGGGTGGACCGGTGGAGGCAAGCGGACGATCCCTCTCTTCCTCCTCTTTCGCACATCAAGGTGAGTCGGACGCGTTTCGTTCGGGGGAATCTCCCTCTTTCTTTCTTTTGTTGGTCACGAGGAGGGAGGAGGCCCGGCGCCGTCGCGCACCGCGGGCCGCGCGCCCGCGCGGCGCTCGGCCGCGCGGGGCCGCCCGCAGGAGGGGCGCCGCGCGGGCTGGTGCCGCGCGGGGCTGCGCCCTGGCAGGGTGTTCGTCGCACGGGCCGGTGCCGTGCGAAGAACTCCGCCGCACGCTGTAGGGAGTCGTTGTAAGTTTCGGACTTCTAAGTCTCGATTTGCCTATGTTCCTTCAGGAGTGCGGGACGCTGTGGGCGACTGGAGCACAGACGCGGACTGGACGAACGCAGGACGACGCACACAAGGTGGGTACGTTCCCGGGGGTTTCGGGAATGGGGTTTAACTGTTAGAAATAGCATGTTGGGGCAAGGTGGAATTGTCAGTCTCCTTCTGTTTATGCACTAACCCTGTTATGTTATGTTATGATACTCAATGTCAATCTGAGGCTCAAATTTGCTACACGCACACCCGCGGTTTGGCCACCGCAAGGGTGTGCTTTTCCGGAAAAGTGGTACGTTGACCCGTGTACCCCACGCGGAGGTGGCGTTAGGAATGGGGGCCCCCATGGGTGGGGGGTGTGAGCGGTGACGTCGAGGCAGGTGCTCGGCGGCCGAGGCAGGTGCTCGGCGGTGGGCATCGGGGAAGGTGCCCGATGTTGCTTTGTGAGGCAGGTGCTCGGCGGTGGGCATCGGGGAAGGTGCCCGATGTCGTAATGATACAGGGTGTGGTTAAGGTGGAAGGTGCATGGGAGGGATAGTTGCTCCGGTGTTTGTGGTTTGCCTTATCTTTGTTTACTACGCTTATCATGCTATTTCTAGTCACTGACTTCCCACTTCGTGACAGGTTCGTCCATGGGCGAGTGCTAGGGCGCCGGTGAGGACGTTAGGGTGCTGATCTGATTTATGGGTGACTTCAGATACAGTGACTCTTCTTTCCCTTTTCTTTTATTATTCATGGTAGCTAGTTGTGGATTGCGACACCCCCGTGGGGTCGAAGTGGATGTTGCCCTTTTCTTTCCTTTCTTTTGAATAATTGAATGAATACTACGTTCTCTCTTACTTGGCCGTTTCGAACGATGAAAAACAAAGAAAACCGTTTGCGAAAACTATTTTAAAATGTGGGTGTCGTGTGGGCACCAAGCTTTATAAACCTTGTGGGATTTATGTGTTTACGAACTGTTTTCACAAACGAGGGCATCGTGTGGATGCCGCTTTCAAAACCTTGTGATTATTTATCCTTTCAAAACACCGGCCTCTATGCTCTAAGTGAATGCTAGAATGTCACGTGAATTGTTTGGTTGTATGTGTACGAGACCCCAACTGATGTGGTTAGAGATTGTATGTACTACGCCTTGTGAGACACTTTGTAGTTGAGACGCCGTGCATATACAAAGGGGCCTCTGCTCATTTGCAGAGCGAATTTGTGTATGCGGCGGGTCTGTGCACGCGCCGGGGAGTAATGTTTTACAAAAAAAAAATATATGGCTGAATCAGGGGCATCGGTGGCTCCTCTTCCGCGCGATTCGAACCCCCGGGGCGTGACATAATGTTAAGAGTTATATTGGGCAATGATTATATTGACCTAGGAGAAACTTAGTGTAAAGTTTGGAATGAGTGGCATTAACCTTAGGATTGAACTTGTGGCATATATCTAAGGGTTAATCTAAGGTTATGGAATAGAGTATTTAACTTAGAATCAAGACTCGAAAGAAAGGTGTATGTTGTTTGAGGCTAAAGAATAAACAAATGTTAACCCTAGATATTGGTATTAGGGTGTTTGGGCAAAATGGATAATCACCTTATCTTCAATGTGAGTTAATGAATGAAAGAGGAATGCTTACAAGTCCAAGAGACTTTCTCGTTTTCTTTTAATGTTGGATGCATATTGCACTCTTGCTTGGGGGCCGAGTAGAGTATGGTAGCTGCTGCTTGTAGAATACCGGGATTTCGGATGGCGCATCGACCTTGTAAGATGGTGTGGTGCGGAGAAATCACCTTGGGCGTGTTCCATATTTGTTTACAGTTGAGTTCGGGTTGTGTCAGATCGACGCGGAAGCCCCAGCTTGATTCAGAGTTTTCCGGGCATTGTGCGCCGATAGAGGACTGGTTTTGGGAGAGCCTCGACTTCACAGTGGAGTGCAGAAATATTGGGAACTACTTGGAACAGGTATACTTTATGATTACAGCGGAGTTCGGGAGGTTTCGAACCCGTGCGGAGGCCCCGAGGGCAAAAAGTGAGTTGGTGGGGGCTTTTGATGGATTATTTAATTAATTTAATTAATTAGTGGCATTTTTGGCTTTTGGTCTGGGAAGAAATGAAAGAAAGAAAGAGAAGGAAAGGAAAATTAAGAGGGGATTAGATATTTGTGTAAAAGGTTAATTGGATTTTATATTGCTTAATTAGCTGTAATGCACCCAAGCCATCCCTTAATTAAGTAAGCCACGTCACCTTCCTTCTCCCCTGCAAGCAAACAGAGGAAATGCAATGAAACAGAGGAAGAGAGAAAGAGAGAAAAGAAGGAAGAAGAGGAAGGAAAAAGAAGGAAGAATAAGAAGGAAAAGAGGGGATCGGATTAGAGATGTAGAGTACCGGTTTTTGGGATGAGCTTTCTGACTCCACCGACGAGCCTTTTGACTGGAAAAAGGCGTGAGCGCGTGTATTTTCGATTTACAGCGGTGTTCGGGTGGTTCCGGGCGGCGGCGGAGGTGCCGGGGTCGAAAAGTGAGTTATCGTGACCCCTTTTGATTATTTTATTATTTAATTATTTTAATTAATTTTTGATGTTATGTTGCCTTTGCTTGCTGTTGGTGGAGAGGGTGTAGTTGGCTGAGGTGGGCTTAATTAATTGAGTGGCTGGGTGTTATAATTAGTGGAGGGTGGGTGAAATTAATTCTCTTCACTTTATTTAACCCCCTCTCACTCTCTCTCTTTCGAGCCACCTCACCAACCATCTCCCAGCTTGGTGGTCTGAAGCAAAGGGGTCTGAAGCAAAGGAGAGGAAAGTGAGAAGAGGAAGAAGAAGAAGGAGTTGGTGAGGGTTCTTAGGTCCTTCCCTTGCTGCGGCGGGTGGAGCCGAACGCGCCTTGTGGAGCGGCATTAGCGAGGTTGGTAGCCTTTTTGTTAATGTCGCTTTGGATTTTGGTTTCCCCCATCTTCTCTTTTATTTTCTTCTTTTCTTTTTCCTTCTTGCTGTCGGGGGCGCGTCAGCCGTGCCGGCTGTGTTGCCGGTGTCGCCGCTGCGCGGACGCGCTTGTGCGCCGCGCGCAGCGTGCGCGCTGCTGCTTGGTTAAGCAGCAGCGCGCCGGGCGGCTTGATCGTGCGGCGGGGAGGAGGCCGCGCGGCCCTGCAGACCGCGCGCTGGGCGCGCGGCACTGCAGGGATGCCGCGCGGGCGGCCCCGTGCCGCGCGGCACCGCAGGCCGCGCGCTAGGCGCGCGGCACTGCTGGGGTGCCGCGCGGGCTGGCCTGGGGCCCCGCGGCCCTGCAGACCGCGCGCCAGGCGCGCGGCACTGCAGGGCACCGCGCGGGTGCCCCCTTGGGCCCCGCGGCCCTGCAGACCGCGCGCCAGGCGCGCGGCACTGCAGGGCACCGCGCGGGTGCCCCCTTGGGCCCCGCGGCCCTGCAGACCGCGCGCCAGGCGCGCGGCACTGCAGGGCACCGCGCGGGTGCCCCTTGGGCCCCGCGGCCCTGCAGGGCACCGCGCGGGTGCCCCTTGGGCCCCGCGGCCCTGCAGACCGCGCGCCAGGCGCGCGGCACTGCAGGGCACCGCGCGGGTGCCCCTTGGGCCCCGCGGCCCTGCAGACCGCGCGCCAGGCGCGCGGCACTGCAGGGCACCGCGCGGGTGCCCCCTTGGGCCCCGCGGCCCTGCAGGCCGCGCGCCAGGCGCGCGGCACTGCAGAGGGCCGCGCGGCTACCCCTTGGGCCCCGCGGCCCTGCAGGCCGCGCGCTAGGCGTGCGGCACTGCAGAGGGCCGCGCGGCGGCCCCTTGGGCCCCGCGGCCCTGCAGGCCGCGCGCCAGGCGCGCGGCACTGTAGAGGGCCGCGCGGCGGCCCTTGGGCCCCGCGGCCCTGCAGGCCGCGCGCCAGGCGCGCGGCACTGCAGAGGGCCGCGCGGCGGCCCCTTGGGCCCCGCGGCCCTGCAGGCCGCGCGCCAGGCGCGCGGCACTGCAGAGGGCCGCGCGGCAGCCCCTTGGGCCGCGCGGCGGCCCCTTGGGTCCCGCGGCCCTGCAGGCCGCGCGCCAGGCGCGCGGCACTGCAGAGGGCCGCGCGGCGGCCCCTTGGGCCCCGCGGCCCTGCAGGCCGCGCGCCAGGCGCGCGGCGCTGCAGGGCCTTGCGCGGGCAGTTTTGGGGCCGCGCGGCGCTACGGCCGCGCAGCTGGCCGTCTCCACGCGGAGCGTGCGTTGGACTGCGCAGCCGTGGGCTGCCCTGGGCTGCTGGGTTGCGGCCCGGCGACGCGACGTGGCGGTTGCGCGAGGGGGCGTTCCGCGCAACGCCCGACGTTCGTCGTCGCCGGTTGGGTTTTCCGCCGCTTGAGGGCGGGTCGTTATCTTGGGTTTTTCCTTCTGACCCCGGTTTTCTCCGATTTTACAGTGTGACTTAGTGTTGGCCTGATATCGTGGTCGGCGGTGCACGTTGTACTACTTCGAGCTGTAGGATCGCACCGGGACTTCTATTTGGCGCACGTTTTTGCGACCTCTTCGCAGGTGGGTTGGTTTCCTCCGAGAGTGCTACGGAATGTCCATTTGACTTGCAAATGCAAGGGTGATGTGTCCTGGGAATGTCAGGTAAGTGCGCAGCAGCCGTGTGAGTCGATGGTTATGGTTCCGACCAAGACACGAGTTATGCTCTTAGGAATTCGTTCTGGGATACACAGTGGTATTCGACGCCCCTGGCTGAGTTACCAGGAGGGTGTTTCTCCCGGCCGAGTTACCGGGAATCTTTGTTCCCTGGCTGAGTTACCAGGAGGTAGTTTGCCCTGGCCGAGCTACCAGGTGGGTTTTTCCTGGCCGAGATACCAGGTGTGAGTTCGTCCCTGGCCGAGTTACCAGGTGGCTGCGGGGGAAATGGCATGAGCGGGTGGTCATCGTGGATGATTTTAGATGTCATTTCATATTGCATTGCATTACCGCATATAGTGATAGATTTATTTACAGCTTTCCTTTCTGTATCTATCTATCTATCTATCTATCTATCTATCTATCTATCTGTTTGACTTCCAGGGGACTTGGTGGGCTACCGTGGGTTGGATACCGGTACCCACTGAGATCTGACTTTTCAGTTGATCTCACACCCGCTGTGTGTGGCAGGTGCTTCCGAGGTGGCCGCTCCTGGGTCGGTTCGTGCGGAGTCTTCCGACCGCGGCAAGGGCTTAGCTGATTAGTACCCTCTCGGCTGTTGAGTCCGTGGTTGAGTTTCCCCGGGTATTTTTGTTTTCCACTTTTGTATTAGTTGTGATGTTGTACCCGGTTGTGGGAGGCTGTGGATATTGTACCTTTCCTTTTACTTAGTGACTCCTGTTTGCAGCTTACTCTTTCGGCTTAGCTTCTTTCTTGCTCTGATACTTGTGTAGCTAGACCTCTTCTGCAGGTTGGACGCTTCGTCTGTGCGGCAGTTTCCGCACAGACGGCGGGTCTGTTGGCGAGCCCGGGTCGCAGTCCGACCCCGGGGCGTGACAGATTTAGGTGGTATCAGAGCCTAGGTGTTTAGGTCTTTGGGGACTTAGGGACCCTAGGCTGTTTGGGCAGTTGTGTGATTGCCGTGAGAGTTGGGCGGTAGCGAGAGTTTTGGTTGTGTTGTGACTTCCCCGGGGTTTTCGGGCGAGTGACTTTACATGTTAGCTCTCTAAAGTAGTTTTGTTGGCTGCAGACAACACAACACTTTAGAGCTGGAAACATGTCTTAGACTCTCGCTGGCCTTGGCTTGTGAGGTTTTGGTTCTTTGACACCCTGTTTTCCCTGTTGCAGTTGCCTGACATGCCTCCTAGACGTCGTGCAGCGACGAGGGCGCACTCCCGTCGGAGGACAGGCCAGAGCGGGAGGAGGCTGCGCAGGGCGAGGTTCTTGAGCTGCGGGCCCAAGTGGCCCTGTTGTCTGAGGCGTTGCGGCGCCAGGAGGAGGCTGCCAAACGCCATGAGGAAAACTTGGAGCGGATGATGAGGTTATTTGAGTAGAGGACATCGGCGGCACCACCAGCTGCGACTTCGTCGACCTCGTCACAGATTGTCCCACTGACAGAGGCAGAGCAGAGGGAGCTCACAGACCGACTAGCTTATGTCAGCCAGTTCCGTCCTCCACGTTTTGCCGGGCAGAGTACTGAGCCACGGGAAGTAGAAAACTGGATTTCTGCGATTGAAAAGTTATTCGAGAACCTGTTTGTTAAGGAGCAGCATCAGGTGTTCATAGCCACTCACTTTCTGGAGGGAGACGCCGAGACCTGGTGGCGTCGGGTCCGACCGGTTGGACCGCCGGGATCCCAGTTGATGTCTTGGCAGGATTTTCGTGCTTTGCTACTCGGGGCTTACTTTTCCGATAGCGCAAAGCATAAGTTAGAGGGGGATCTTCGCCGACTGCAGCAGGGTAGTCGGCCTCTTCCTGACTATATTCGAGAGTTCCAGAGACTTTTGAGCAGTGTGCCGCATATTGCCCCTGACGAGGCTCAGCGCGTGGATTTATTTGAGAGGGGGCTTCACCCTGATATCTATCACCTTGTTCATGCACACCGATCTCCGACACTTGACGCAGCCATGGAGCATGCACGGTGGGTCTCTCGGGGGAGGGTGATCATGGCGGAGAGGGGCGGAGCGCCTGGGAGTAGTTCCGGTGAGAAGCGCCCCGCACCGCAGGACCTTGGGCAGACGAGCAGGCCGAGGCCCCCGAGACCGCCGGAGACACCGACTCGGGGCCGCGGGACTCAGAGGAGGCAGAGATCGGGGGGCTCCCGATCTTCTAGGCGGCAGCAGCAGCAGCTGGTTCGCACGGATAGCTGTGTGATTTGTGGCGGACCCCACGCCCCTCAGCAGTGTGATCAGCGACAGGGCCGGTGTTACCGGTGTGGGCAGGCAGGGCACAGATCGTGGTCTTGTCCTTCAGCTGGAGCATCAGCAGCTTCGGCAGTTGCGGCACTTCCTCCACCGCCCTATCAGACGGGCGGATCTTCGGTAGGTGCTGGCCAGGTGGACAGGGCCTCTTCGTCGCGGCAGTCTGACAGACGACCACCCCCGAGCGGCAGGGTGTACGCCGCCCAGGTCGATGATGTGGAGGCGGCGGGCCACGTGGTGGCAGGTATTATCCTTATTTCCTCTACTCGCACTAGAGCCTTATTTGATACTGGAGCATCTCATTCATTCATCAGTAGGACATTTGCATTCATGCATGGGCTAGAGATAGGACTGTTGCCTTGTGCTCTTGAGGTTCAGGTACCCGATCATGTTCTACACGTTGATGAGTGCTGTTGGTCCTGCCCTGTGCAGTTAGGGCCTTGGATTTTACCTGTAGATCTTTTAGCCCTTCGCCAGCTTCAGGATTTCGACGTAGTTTTGGGGATGGATTGGTTGACTCGGTATTACGCTGCTATTGATTGTCGGGCAAGGACTGTGACCCTCAGGGAGCCGGATCAGGAGGAGTATGTGTTCAGAGGTTGTCAGAGTACGCTGTTTGCGGCGACGATCTCTTCTGCTAGAGCCCGACAGCTGATGAGTCATGGTTGTGTTGCCTTCTTGGCTACTGTCGTTGAGGCGCCTTCGGCGATGCCTGGACTCGAGGACATTCCTATCGTCCGAGAGTACCCAGATGTGTTTCCTCCCGTGCTATCGACTATGCCGCCGGATCGAGAGATTGAGTTCGTGATTGATGTGGTCCCTGGAACCACGCCAATCTCTAAGGCACCCTACAGAATGGCACCAGCAGAATTGAGAGAGTTAAAGGCTCAGCTTCAGGATCTCATGGATCGCGGGTTTGTGCGTCCTAGTGTTTCTCCTTGGGGAGCCCCGATTCTTTTTGTGAAGAAAAAGGACGGGTCACTTAGGCTTTGTGTGGACTACAGGGAATTGAATAAAGTGACCGTCAAGAACAAGTATCCACTTCCTAGGATTGATGATTTGTTTGATCAGCTTCAGGGAGCCACGGTTTTCTCGAAGATAGATCTGCAGTCCGGTTACCACCAGCTGAGGGTGAGGGCCGAGGATGTGTCCAAGACGGCGTTCAGGTCTCGGTATGGGCATTACGAGTTTACAGTGCTACCTTTTGGTTTGACGAATGCCCCGGCGGCGTTCATGGATTTGATGAACCGAGTCTTTCAGCCGTACTTGGACCGTTTTGTGGTGGTTTTCATTGATGACATCCTGATTTACTCCCGTAGCGACTTTGAGCACGAGGAGCACTTGAGGTTAGTGCTGCAGCTTCTGAGGGAGAAAAAGCTGTATGCGAAGTTAAAGAAGTGCGCCTTTTGGCTTCGGGAGGTTTCTTTTCTTGGCCATATTGTTTCAGCCGCAGGAGTGGCAGTGGACCCGGCAAAGATAGCTTCGGTTCGGGATTGGCCTAGACCTACGACGGTGACAGAGATTCGAAGCTTCGTGGGCCTTGCGGGCTACTACCGTCGTTTTGTTGAGGGCTTTGCGAAGCTCTCTTCCCCCCTCACCAAGTTGACCAAGAAAGGGGTAAAATTTGTTTGGTCAGAGCATTGCCAGCAAAGCTTCGAGGATTTGAAGCAGAGGTTGATTTCAGCTCCAGTTCTTGCACTACCGGTTATGGGAGAGGGGTATGTGGTTTACAGTGATGCCTCCCACAGCGGCCTTGGTTGCGTGTTGATGCAACATGGTAGGGTGATTGCCTACGCTTCTCGCCAGTTAAAGGATTATGAGAGGAATTACCCTACACATGACCTTGAGCTCGCTGCTGTGGTTTTTGCCTTGAAGCTCTGGCGGCACTATCTGTATGGCGAGCGCTGTGAGATTTTTACCGATCATCAGAGTTTGAAGTACCTGTTCACCCAGAAGGAACTCAACCTGAGGCAGCGCCGGTGGCTTGAGTTATTGAAGGACTTTGACTTGAGCATTCTCTATCATCCCGGCAAGGCTAACGTGGTCGCGGATGCTTTGAGCAGGCGAGCAGGGCAGACCTTGAGTATGCTTATTACCCAGCAGAGACCACTGAGAGAGCAGCTGAGGAGTTTGGATATAGAGGTTGTGTCCCCGGGGGTTTCGGCAAGACTTATGTCTATGGTCTTGCAGCCCACTCTACTGGACAGGATTAGAGAGAAGCAGAGTGGGGACCCCTATCTTCTCAGGATTCGAGACCAGATCCAGCTTGGTCAGAGCGGGGACTTTTCTGTGGATGTCGCGGGAGTACTCAGGTACAGGGACCGCGTTTGTGTACCGGCGGATGTGGATATTAGAGAGCTGATCCTGAGGGAGGCTCACTATACACCTTACACCCTCCATCCTGGGGGAACTAAGATGTATAGGGATTTGAAGACTCAGTTTTGGTGGCAGGGCCTGAAGAGGGATGTTGGTAGGTTTGTGGCTCGCTGTCTAACTTGCCAACAGGTTAAAGCGGAACATCAGGTTCCTGCTGGCAAGTTACAAAGCCTACCAATCCCTGAGTGGAAATGGGAATGTGTCACCATGGACTTTATTGTGGGTCTGCCGAAGACTCAGAGGGGAGCCGATGCCATTTGGGTGATCGTTGACCGGTTGACTAAATCTGCTCACTTTCTGCCGATTCAGTCAAGTTGGGCCTTGGAGAAATTAGCACAGTTATACCTTGACGAGATCGTGAGGCTTCATGGAGTGCCAGCTTCTATTGTATCAGATAGGGATCCCAGGTTTACCTCTCAGTTTTGGAGGAGCTTGCAGACGGCTATGGGAACCCAGCTTCAGTTCAGCACTGCCTTTCACCCACAGACCGACGGACAGTCTGAGCGGACGATTCAGACCTTGGAGGACATGTTGAGAGCTTGTGTCCTGAGTTTTAGGGGCAGTTGGGATCTACACTTGAGACTTGCAGAGTTCGCCTACAACAATAGCTTCCAGGCGAGTATCAAGATGGCGCCCTTCGAAGCGTTGTATGGTAGGAAGTGTCGATCGCCTCTTTGTTGGAGTGATGTGGGTGAAAGAAAAACCTTGGGGCCTGACTTGCTATTGGAGGCTGAGGAGAAAGTTAAGGTTGTTCGGCGCCACTTGGTCACTGCTCAGAGCCGACAAAAGAGCTACGCCGATAGAAGGAGGCGAGACTTGGTGTTTCTGGTGGGAGACCATGTGTTTTTGAAGGTCTCGCCCTCTCGAGGGATTCGGCGCTTTGGGGTGCGCGGGAAGTTGAGCCCGCGTTTTATTGGCCCTTTTGAAGTTCTGGAGCGTGTTGGACCTGTCGCCTATCGTGTTGCTCTACCGCCGCGGCTAGCCGGTACTCATGATGTTTTTCATGTGTCTGTTTTGAGGAGGTATGTCTATGATCCCTCTCACATTGTGGACTTCACTGCTTTGGAGCTGGACGATGAGCTGCATTTCCGCGAGCGCCCGATTCGAATTCTTGCTCGAGAGACGAGAGAATTGCGAAGTCGGGTCATACCTTATGTGAAGGTATTGTGGAGCCACCATGATGAGAGAGAGGCTACTTGGGAGCCCGAGGATGAGTTGAAGACTACCTACCCGCACTTATTTGAGGCCCCCTCCTGACTTTTGAGCTTTTGGGGTTTCGTGGTCGAAACCGTTTGAAGGGGGGGAGAGTGTAGAGTACCGGTTTTTGGGATGAGCTTTCTGACTCCACCGACGAGCCTTTTGACTGGAAAAAGGCGTGAGCGCGTGTATTTTCGATTTACAGCGGTGTTCGGGTGGTTCCGGGCGGCGGCGGAGGTGCCGGGGTCGAAAAGTGAGTTATCGTGACCCCTTTTGATTATTTTATTATTTAATTGTTTTAATTAATTTTTGATGTTATGTTGCCTTTGCTTGCTGTTGGTGGAGAGGGTGTAGTTGGCTGAGGTGGGCTTAATTAATTGAGTGGCTGGGTGTTATAATTAGTGGAGGGTGGGTGAAATTAATTCTCTTCACTTTATTTAACCCCCTCTCACTCTCTCTCTTTCGAGCCACCTCACCAACCATCTCCCAGCTTGGTGGTCTGAAGCAAAGGGGTCTGAAGCAAAGGAGAGGAAAGTGAGAAGAGGAAGAAGAAGAAGGAGTTGGTGAGGGTTCTTAGGTCCTTCCCTTGCTGCGGCGGGTGGAGCCGAACGCGCCTTGTGGAGCGGTATTAGCGAGGTTGGTAGCCTTTTTGTTAATGTCGCTTTGGATTTTGGTTTCCCCCATCTTCTCTTTTATTTTCTTCTTTTCTTTTTCCTTCTTGCTGTCGGGGGGCGCGTCAGCCGTGCCGGCTGTGTTGCCGGTGTCGCCGCTGCGCGGACGCGCTTGTGCGCCGCGCGCAGCGTGCACGCTGCTGCTTGGTTAAGCAGCAGCGCGCCGGGCGGCTTGATCGTGCGGCGGGGAGGAGGCCGCGCGGCCCTGCAGACCGCGCGCTGGGCGCGCGGCACTGCAGGGATGCCGCGCGGGCGGCCCCGTGCCGCGCGGCACCGCAGGCCGCGCGCTAGGCGCGCGGCACTGCTGGGGTGCCGCGCGGGCTGGCTTGGGGCCCCGCGGCCCTGCAGACCGCGCGCCAGGCGCGCGGCACTGCAGGGCACCGCGCGGGTGCCCCCTTGGGCCCCGCGGCCCTGCAGACCGCGCGCCAGGCGCGCGGCACTGCAGGGCACCGCGCGGGTGCCCCTTGGGCCCCGCGGCCCTGCAGACCGCGCGCCAGGCGCGCGGCACTGCAGGGCACCGCGCGGGTGCCCCCTTGGGCCCCGCGGCCCTGCAGACCGCGCGCCAGGCGCGCGGCACTGCAGGGCACCGCGCGGGTGCCCCTTGGGCCCCGCGGCCCTGCAGACCGCGCGCCAGGCGCGCGGCACTGCAGGGCACCGCGCGGGTGCCCCTTGGGCCCCGCGGCCCTGCAGACCGCGCGCCAGGCGCGCGGCACTGCAGAGGGCCGCGCGGCGGCCCCTTGGGCCCCGCGGCCCTGCAGGCCGCGCGCCAGGCGCGCGGCACTGCAGAGGGCCGCGCGGCGGCCCCTTGGGCCCCGCGGCCCTGCAGGCCGCGCGCCAGGCGCGCGGCACTGCAGAGGGCCGCGCGGCGGCCCTTGGGCCCCGCGGCCCTGCAGGCCGCGCGCCAGGCGCGCGGCACTGCAGAGGGCAGCGCGGCAGCCCCTTGGGCCGCGCGGCGGCCCCTTGGGTCCCGCGGCCCTGCAGGCCGCGCGCCAGGCGCGCGGCACTGCAGAGGGCCGCGCGGCGGCCCCTTGGGCCCCGCGGCCCTGCAGGCCGCGCGCCAGGCGCGCGGCGCTGCAGGGCCTTGCGCGGGCAGTTTTGGGGCGCGGCACTGCTGGGGTGCCGCGCGGGCTGGCTTGGGGCCCCGCGGCCCTGCAGACCGCGCGCCAGGCGCGCGGCACTGCAGGGCACCGCGCGGGTGCCCCCTTGGGCCCCGCGGCCCTGCAGACCGCGCGCCAGGCGCGCGGCACTGCAGGGCACCGCGCGGGTGCCCCTTGGGCCCCGCGGCCCTGCAGACCGCGCGCCAGGCGCGCGGCACTGCAGGGCACCGCGCGGGTGCCCCCTTGGGCCCCGCGGCCCTGCAGACCGCGCGCCAGGCGCGCGGCACTGCAGGGCACCGCGCGGGTGCCCCTTGGGCCCCGCGGCCCTGCAGACCGCGCGCCAGGCGCGCGGCACTGCAGGGCACCGCGCGGGTGCCCCTTGGGCCCCGCGGCCCTGCAGACCGCGCGCCAGGCGCGCGGCACTGCAGAGGGCCGCGCGGCGGCCCCTTGGGCCCCGCGGCCCTGCAGGCCGCGCGCCAGGTGCGCGGCACTGCAGAGGGCCGCGCGGCGGCCCCTTGGGCCCCGCGGCCCTGCAGGCCGCGCGCCAGGCGCGCGGCACTGCAGAGGGCCGCGCGGCGGCCCTTGGGCCCCGCGGCCCTGCAGGCCGCGCGCCAGGCGCGCGGCACTGCAGAGGGCCGCGCGGCGGCCCCTTGGGCCCCGCGGCCCTGCAGGCCGCGCGCCAGGCGCGCGGCACTGCAGAGGGCCGCGCGGTGGCCCCTTGGGCCCCGCGGCCCTGCAGGCCGCGCGCCAGGCGCGCGGCGCTGCAGGGCCTTGCGCGGGCAGTTTTGGGGCCGCGCGGCGCTACGGCCGCGCAGCTGGCCGTCTCCACGCGGAGCGTGCGTTGGACTGCGCAGCCGTGGGCTGCCCTGGGCTGCTGGGTTGCGGCCCGGCGACGCGACGTGGCGGTTGCGCGAGGGGGCGTTCCGCGCAACGCCCGACGTTCGTCGTCGCCGGTTTGGTTTTCCGCCGCTTGAGGGCGGGTCGTTATCTTGGGTTTTTCCTTCTGACCCCGGTTTTCTCCGATTTTACAGTGTGACTTAGTGTTGGCCTGATATCGTGGTCGGCGGTGCACGTTGTACTACTTCGAGCTGTAGGATCGCACCGGGACTTCTATTTGGCGCACGTTTTTGCGACCTCTTCGCAGGTGGGTTGGTTTCCTCCGAGAGTGCTACGGAATGTCCATTTGACTTGCAAATGCAAGGGTGATGTGTCCTGGGAATGTCAGGTAAGTGCGCAGCAGCCGTGTGAGTCGATGGTTATGGTTCCGACCAAGACACGAGTTATGCTCTTAGGAATTCGTTCTGGGATACACAGTGGTATTCGACGCCCCTGGCTGAGTTACCAGGAGGGTGTTTCTCCCGGCCGAGTTACCGGGAATCTTTGTTCCCTGGCTGAGTTACCAGGAGGTAGTTTGCCCTGGCCGAGCTACCAGGTGGGTTTTTCCTGGCCGAGATACCAGGTGTGAGTTCGTCCCTGGCCGAGTTACCAGGTGGCTGCGGGGGAAATGGCATGAGCGGGTGGTCATCGTGGATGATTTTAGATGTCATTTCATATTGCATTGCATTACCGCATATAGTGATAGATTTATTTACAGCTTTCCTTTCTGTATCTATCTATCTATCTATCTATCTATCTATCTATCTATCTGTTTGACTTCCAGGGGACTTGGTGGGCTACCGTGGGTTGGATACCGGTACCCACTGAGATCTGACTTTTCAGTTGATCTCACACCCGCTGTGTGTGGCAGGTGCTTCCGAGGTGGCCGCTCCTGGGTCGGTTCGTGCGGAGTCTTCCGACCGCGGCAAGGGCTTAGCTGATTAGTACCCTCTCGGCTGTTGAGTCCGTGGTTGAGTTTCCCCGGGTATTTTTGTTTTCCACTTTTGTATTAGTTGTGATGTTGTACCCGGTTGTGGGAGGCTGTGGATATTGTACCTTTCCTTTTACTTAGTGACTCCTGTTTGCAGCTTACTCTTTCGGCTTAGCTTCTTTCTTGCTCTGATACTTGTGTAGCTAGACCTCTTCTGCAGGTTGGACGCTTCGTCTGTGCGGCAGTTTCCGCACAGACGGCGGGTCTGTTGGCGAGCCCGGGTCGCAGTCCGACCCCGGGGCGTGACAAGAGAGGTTATGGTGCGGACCCTGTGGGAAGCCCGGAGGAACACGCGCACGCCGAGCCGCAAGGAGGGTAAGTTGGGGGTTTTTTTTTTAGCTTGATTTGTGGTTGAGAGGTTTGGACTGTTTGTCCGGTTGGTGAGGTTGTTGCGGAGAGGCGGAGGCCGCGCGGGGGTGCAAGGGTGCGCGCGCGGCCGGCGCGGATCGCTGCGCGGGCACGCTTGGGCGTGGCAGTGCAGGGGCACCAGGGCGCCGCGCAGCCTGGCGGGCGCGCCTGGGCGCCCTGCGGCAGTGCGGGCGCACCTGGGCGCCGCGCAGCCTGGCGGGCGCGCCTGGGCGCCGCGCGGCAGTGTGGGCGCACCAGGGCGCCGCGTAGCCTGGCAAGCGCGCCTGGGCGCTGCGCAGCAGTGTGGGCACACCAGGGACCCACCAGGGCGCCGCACTGCAGGAGTGGGCGCGCACGGCAGGCCCATGCGGCGCGCGCAGCGGGCCCTGGCGGCGCGTGCTGCAGCAGCGCGACGCGCCGTTTGGGGCGGCTGCAGCGTGCAGCGCGCGTGGGCGCGCGGGGTTTTCGACGGCCGATGGGCTGTGTGCGCGCACGCCGAGGCTATGGTTGCCCGGGGTGTCGCGTGGGTTTTTTGGGCCGAAATTGATGCAGTTTTTTTGGTATTTCTCTCTCAGGTCAGCGTCAAGTGTGCGGTTTTCGGCGAGGTGCCGTGCGGAGCCTGGATCGTGTGTGCGGCGCGTGATTATTCTTCTACCTGAGCAGTTTGAGAGGTCTTAGTGTGTGCTGGGGGTGTTGTGTGAAGTGTGTACGGTGTGTAATTGGGCCTTGAGTGTGTGCAAAGGAGTTATGGAGGGTGTTGTGGATTCTTTTTGGAATGTAATAGAGGAAGTGATTTGTGTATAAGTGAGCACTTATTTATTAGTGTGCAGATTTTTATGATGGACTTGGATTTATGTAAATTGGGCATATGTGTGCTTGTAATTATCTTGTGCTGAGAGCTTTTTGGGAGTATTGTGAGATTTGGAGTGTGCTATGGAAGTGTACTGGGGGTTACTTATAAGCTGGAGGACTTGGATTATGTGTTTTGTTGTGCTGTGAGACTTTGGTGGTGGTTGTGGAATTATGTAGTTGGCTTATTTGAGCTTGATTTCTTTTAGTGTAAGCTGCTAATGTTGTGTGTGGACTTAAGTGAATTGTGGTTATGTGAGCATTTATTTGGGGAGCAGATATTGTGCTGGACTTATGTGTGTGGATTTTTGGATTTTTAAGAGTGCTGATGGTGTTGTGGGTTGGCTGTGGAGTAAGCCAGTTTGCGCCGGGTTTTTGTGGCGGACTCAAGGATTTTATTCGAGCTTCCGGGGATTTTTCCGGGTTCGCGACAGTGTTCGCGCGCGCGCGGCGCGGTTTCCATTTTCCGACAGATTCGAGGCAGCGAGCGGTTCGGGGCTTCACCGACTTCAGCGATTGCCTGCGGAAAGCGTTCCAGGTGGGTTGGAATTTTTCCAAAATTTATGGAATGCCTTTTAATGCTATTGAATGCAATTCGATCATATTTATCATGCTGTTTTCACTGTTTTTAATCTGATAGTTGCCTGGGATTTTCTGTAAAATTTATTGGAACCCCAGATTATTTTTAGTATACTCCTGATACTACATGACACTAGACTGCATGTTCCGTTGGCATTATTTTTGCACCCTGATCGTTTTAAAAATCGAGAAAGCCCGTTTTAAGGAAAAATAACATTTTCAAAGGTGGTTTTTAAATTATGAGTTCGCCAGAGGTATGGCATTGATTCAGGGTGCATTAGACCTCGTGCCTGGGGGCCGAGGAGTCTCTTTTTGAGTTTTGAGATGAGTTATAGTGTCATCTGAGTTTTGGAGCCTCTGATGAGATTATCCTAGATCATGGGTTAGGTATCTCTGATTTGATAGTGGAGGTAGTTCTCCCACTTAGTTATGAGAGTTTTGGGGTTCTGGCAGATCCAGTCGTGGAGGTTTCCCGACTTAGCCATGGGTTGTGTATTATCAGATTGAGTCGTAGAGGATTCTCCGACAGATTATGTGAGGATTTGGGCATTTCCTGTTGAGTCGTGGAGTCTTTTTCCGACTGAGTTGTACTTTTGAGCATCGAGTTGCCGATCTGTTTGATCGTGGACCATAGCCTGCATGTGCCGCTTATTGAGACAGTTGAGACTGATGAGGTACTTGAGCTCGTTGGGGTGGCTCCCCTCGAGTTACGCCCCGGGTGCATGTTGATGATGAGATGATGATGCGCCTAGTTGATATACTAGTGGTCGCATGATACCCCTTGTAGAGTACCGGGATTTCGGATGGCGCACCGACCTCACAAGTTGGCGTGGTGTTGAGAAATCGTCTCGAGCGTGTTCCATATTGGATTACAGTTGAGTTCGGGAGGTTCCGGACTGACGCGGAGGACTCGAGGGCGAAAAGTGACTTGGAGTTGGCCTAATTTGGATTAATTAATTAATTAATTTAATTAATTTTTGAGTTGAGTCTGTGAAGCAGCAAATAAAGAAGGAAAGTAATTAGAGAGGATAAGTGATGGATTTAAAGTGGGAGTTGGATATTTTTCTTGTGTGCATTTAATGCTCCCAACCACCCCCCCTACCTTCCCTTTAATTAGCCTATAGCTAATTAATTTCGCCACCTCACTCCTTCCTCCTCTCTGAAGCAGAGGAAATGGGTTATAGCAGAGGAAGAGAGAAATGGAGAAAAGAAAGAAGAAGAAGAAGAAAGGAATGAGAAAGAGAATGTTGGATGAGTTATTGTAGATGAGCTTCCTGCTTGCGGCCGCTTGGAGCGAGCGGAGCGCGCGTGCATCGAGCTCGGCGAGGTAAGTTACAGTTTTTATTTTGTTGGGAAAGAGCTCGGTTTGGGTTTTGTTGGATTTTTTTTCCTTGTGTTGGCTGGTAGGGGTGCTAGTGTGGGGTTGGCGGAGCCGCTAGCAGAGGGGGTGAGCGCCTGGCGCTGCAGGCGGGCGCGCTGCGCACAGCGCGCGGCGGCAGCGTGCTGCGCACCGCGCGCGGCGGGTGCGCGCAGCGCGCAGCAGGCCGCGCGGCGGGCCCAGGCTCCGCGCGGTGGGCCCGGGCAGCGCAGCGGCTGCTGCAGCAGCGTTGTGGTTGCTGCGACAGCGCCGCGCGCAGTGGTGCATGCAGGTCTTTTCTCGCGTGGGCGAGCGACGTTTCCGACTACCGGTGGGCCGCGTGCGCGCACGCCGGAACCGTGGGGTGCCCGGGTGTCGCGTGGACCTTTTGTTGACCGTTTTTGATGCGGGTTTCTTCCTTTTTGCTCTCACAGGACGGCTCCCATTGTGGCGGATCTCAGCGAATCGCCGTGCGGAGCTCAGATCGAGTGCGCGGCAGGGTTGATAGTTGCGGTTGGCTCGAGGCGTTGTAGCTAGAGATGAGCTGGGTGTGTGATGTTTGAGTGCAGGGGAGTTGAAATTTTGAGTTGGCTGTGGAGCTTGTGGTGGGAGTTGAAGCTACATGTAGAGTGTGGGTGTTTTAATTAATTAGTGATGAGCTTAAATTGTGTATTTGGGTGGACCTGTAGGGTGCATGAGGAATTTTGGAATATTTTGGTTAAGTAAATATTATTTATTAATGTGCCTTTGGAGCCCTTAATTATGCTGGATCTTTGGTGAATTTATGTTGTGGATGGTTAGAGCTACAGTGTATATGTGCTGTGGTTTTGGAATGTCTAAGAGCATGTTATGTGAGAAGTGTGTATGTGCTGTGGTTTTGGAATGTCTAAGAGCATGTTATGTGAGAAGTGTGTATGTGCTGCTTGTTGGTTATGTCTGAGGATGTTGAGGACTTATGGTTGGACTTATATAATTTGCTTATGAGAACAAATGATTTTAGTTGAGCTGTGGGGTGGATTTAAGTGGATTGTGTATGTGAGCAATTTGTTGGAGGGCAGTTATTGAGCTGTGCTTGTGGTATGTTGTGAGCACCTTGTTGGTGGTATACTGGAGCCCTGTTGCACTGTGTTTAGGCCGTGGAGTGAGCCGGCTGTGCGCGGATTTTTGTGCGGACTTGAGATATTTGTTGGAGCTTCCGGGGATTTTTTCGGGATTTGCGGCAGTGTGCGCGCGCGGCGCGTTTTTTTTTGGAGTTTCATCAGTTCGAGGGTTCAGCACTACACCGACTTCAGCGTTGCCTACGGAATGCGTTCCAGGTGGGTTGGAATTTCTCCAAAATTTATGGAATGCCCTTTAATGCTATTGAATGCAAGTTGATCATGTTTATTATGCAAATTTTCACTGTTTTTAGATCTGATAGTTGCCTGGAAATTTTTAGAAAATTATGTAGAACCCCAGATTATTTTTAGTATACCCCAGATATTATATGACACTAGACTGCATGTTTTGTTGGCACCATAATTGCACCTGAATCGTTTTAGAAATCGAGGAAGCCCGTTTTAAGGAAAATCAGCATTTTTTTTAAAGGCGGTTTTTAAATTATGAATTCGCCAGAGGTATGGCATAGATTCAGGGTGCATCAGACCTCGTGCCTTGGGGCCGAGTGATCTTTTTTTTGAGCTTTGAGATGAGTCCTAGTGTCAGGTGGATTTGAGCTCCCTTGTAGGTTGAGGAGATTATTTCTAGATCATGAGTCACGTATCTCTGATTTGATAGTGGAAGTGGTTCTCCCACTTAGTTATGAGAGTTTTGGGGTTCTGGCAGATCGAGTCGTGGAGGTTTCCCGACTTAGCCATGGCTTGTGTATTATCAGATTGAGTCGTTGAGGGTTCTCCGACAGATCATGTGAGGATTTGGGCTAGGTTCCTTTATGCATTAGACATCCCACGCTTTGCATCTTTCCTGGACATAGTGTTGCCTCACCCGGGTAGTGGGCCGAGGGGTCAGGTTTCTGTGGGACATTGTTGCACTCGTGCCTGGGGGCTGAGTGGAGACCGGTAGCTGAGTTTAGACTGTGCTAGTGTCGTTGGGAACCGTTGGGGTTGACGGTGGTCCCGGGTCGTTGTGTGTTGTCTGACCGGTTTTATTAGCCCTGAGTTGTGGGTCGATCCTGGCTGTGGAGTATCTCCAGCCAGTGTGTTTTGTGCCACGAGTTGGTAGAGTTTGCTAATGTCTCATGATTCGAGAGAGCTGATCAGCTGAGTCGTCGAGAGTGCTCCGACCGTTGTGCGAGATGTTTGAGGATCCTAAGTCTTTCCGTTCTGAGAGTGAGCGTGGATTTTGGACTATAGCCTGCAGTGCCACCTGAGCGACAGAGCGCGTGGATACCTTTTCCTCGGTGGGGTCGCGCCCCTCGAGAGCCACGCCCGGGGTGGATCTGTTACTTTTGTATCGCGACTTGTCGACGCCGTCCCTCTGACTGGGCCAGTTAGTGGCAGTTACGGACGCAGTCCCTCTGGCTGGGCCAGTTAGTGGCAGTCACGGACGCCCTACGTAAGTCCGGTCCTCCGGGATGTAACGGCAGTAGGTAGGCGCAGGCTTGACTGGACCCTATGAGGCAGTCAGTTCGATTGGGTCGATTGGGCACCTCGTGTGCGAGTGGTTTACATATTATGTTCTTAGATGGGTTTCTTTCCTTTGAGCATTGATACTGAGGCATCTTAGCAGTAGAGGGTGTATGCATATCATGTTATTGGTAGAGTTTTTTTGAGCTTTATGATTGAGACTTTTTAGCTGTAGTTTTCTTTCAGCTTACCCTTTATCTATCTATCTGCATACCTATCTGTTTTGCCTCCAGTAGACTTAGTGGGCATACCGTGGATATTGGGACGGTACCTACTGAGATCTGCCTTCTGCAGTAGATCTCACACCCGCTGCGGTGACAGGTTATTGAGGCAGCTGTTCCGGCTTGGTTCGCGCGGAGACAGCAGATCGAGGTGAGGACGCGGCCGATTAGTTCCTTACCAGCATTGAGAGTTTGAGGTAGATGTACCCGGTGTATTTTATGTTTCACTTTTGTACTTGACATTCTGTGAGACTTTGTACCTTGAGGATTTGTGTACTAGTGGAGATTTTACTATTCCAGATGTTCAGTTTTATTCTATAGCTTTTGGTTTTAGCTTCAGCTCTGATACATGTTTTTAGCTTTAGATCTGACTTGCAGGGTAGACGCTTCGTCTGTGCGGCAGTTTCCGTACAGATGGCGGATCTGTTGGCGAGCCCGGGTCGCAGTTTCGACCCCGGGGCGTGACAGATTAGGGTGGTATCAGAGCCTAGGTGTATAGGTCGTTGAGGACTTAGAGACCCTAGGCTATTGTTTGGACAGTAGGATGACTGTCGTGAGAGGCGTGACTTTAGCGAGAGTCCTGATTGAGTTTGTACCTCCCCTAGAGGATTTGGGCGAGTGATTTTACATGTTATTTCTCTAAAGATAATTATGTTGGCTGCAGACAACATAATATTTTAGTATGGGTAACATGTTTTAGACTTTCGCTTGATTGGGTCGAGAGAGTTTTTGGTCCTAATGTTTATTTTGTTGCAGTGGTGTTCGATGCCCCCGAGACGCCGTGCAGCGGCAAAGGAGTGTTTGACCTTGGATGAGGAGTCGAATAGCGGGAGGCTAAATGGATAGTACAGAGTGAGGTCTGAGAGTTACAGGCCCTAGTGGCCAGACTTTGAGGCGATGCGGCGCCAGGAAGAGAACATGGAGCGCGTAATGCGCACGCTTGGATCGAGAGCATCTCCCGGGGTGTCGCCTGTAGTACTTCCGGTCGTGACATCGTCGACTTCGACCCAGATCGCACTATGGATAGTGCAGGAGCAGCAAGTGATTGCCGATCGGTTGTTTTGCTCATCCAATTCCTTTTCCCTGCAGATTTTGGGACCGAGTTGGAGCCTTGGGAGGCCGAGAACTGGATCGCTGCTATGGAAGAGCTGTTAGAGGATTTGTTCATTCAGGAGAAGCATCAGGGCGCTTGGACATGCACTTTTGGATAGGGACGCCGAGAGTTGGAGGGCGTCAAGTTCGTCCTGCTGGACCACCGGGAGCGCAGTTGACGACCTGGAGCGAGTTTCCGCGACGGTTGAGCAGTGTACCCCCTTGTCGCCCAGGATGAGGCTTAGAGGTTGGTTATGTTTGAGAGCAGACTACATCGAGACATCTATGATTCAAGGCATACTCGGCGGACGCCGACCTTTGATGCAGCAATTGTGCTTGCTCAGTGGATTGACCGAGGATCAGTGATCACGTCCAGGAGGGACGAAGAGCGAGGGACCAGCTCCAGTGAGAGACGTCCAGCATCATCGAATTTTGGGATAGTTGAGTGGGTCGAGGTTGCCATGGTGCCAGTCTCAGGATCATGTGTCTCAGAGGAGACAGAGGCCTGGAGGTTCTCGACAGTTGAAGCACCAGTAGCTGTGTCAGGACATTTCAGGCAGAGTGTCCCTACCTAGTGCTCTTGGAACTGCCGCTTGCCTCGGCACCCCACTGCCCCCTTTAGGATGAAGAGGTTCGTCCAGTCTACCAGTGGGCTGATGAAGCCGTGATACCGAGATGGATAGAGCGTTGGCCGCCAGCATCTAGTGGATGAGTTTGTGCAGCTGGTTAGAGGCACCAGGATAGTGGATTGTATCTTACTTGATGTAGCCTTCCTTATAGTCCTTGGATTTAGAGCATTTAGATGCCAACACGGCATGTGCATGTTTCAGTAGAGCATGGGTAGCTTTGCGTGGGTCAGAGAGGGGACTGTTGGCTTGTGCACGTGAGGATCAGGTTCCAGACCACGTATAGCACATGGATGAGTGTTGCCAGTCCCGCCAGAGAAGTAGGACATTCGATTTGATTCCTTAAGTTTTTAGTCCTACATCAGTTTCGAGGTGTTGTTATGAGTTTGGTTATCCCAATGTTATGCCACCATGGATGGCCGAGAGAGGACTTTGACCCTCCGTGGACCTGGTCAGGAGGAGTGTGTTGTAGAGGGAGTTAGACCACGGCAGAGTTGAGTCGTGGTCGTATCGCGTTGCTGGCGACTGTAGAAGAGGTGCTTACGGCGGCACCGGGATTGAAGGATATCCTCATCGCCCGTGTGATCCCGGGTGAGTCTACTTAAGCTGATTTTGAAGCCGCCGTTTAGTGAGTTGAGATCAAGATAGTCATTGACGTGGTTTTGGAAACTGCGCCAACTTCGATAGCACCACTTGGAGTATCACTTAAGGCAGAGAGTGAAAGCTGATAGCGCAGTTGCGGGATCTGATGGAATGGAGCGGGTCTGAATGACCCAGAGCCACGTCGTGGGTATATGACTGTGAGGAACCTAGAGATTGATACTTGAGTATGATGCCGCACCGTTGATACACGGTAGTGATGCCACATTGTGAGTACACAACGGTGAGGTCTCTTTGTTGGTCGAGTATAGACAGACTCGGATTGTATTGCAGCAGATGCTCATTTGTGAGGCAGGTATCTTTTTGGAACAATACAGCCGAGGGCTGTGGCCGGTGAGTGTTCCAGCTGTGTTGGACAGGTGGGTAGCCGTACCCGTCATGGACATTTGGATTTATTTCCGAGGCGATATAGAGCCTGAGGAGCACTTGGAGAGAGTACTGCAACTTCCGGGAGAGAAGAAGTTTAATGTCAAGTTTATAGAGTATTCTTGTTGACTTCGAAAGGTTGTGTTGTTAGGCCTGGGTTTCCAGCTACAAGAGTGACTGTGGACCCAACGAAGAGTGATGTCGTTTGGGTTGGGCCTAAACCTATGATAGTGACTGAGGTCAGAAGTTTTTGGACTAAGCAGGGCCAGTTAGCTTCGAGGAGTTATCCAGAGACCCTTGAACCTGAAGTACTTGGTTACTCAAGAGGATTTTGGTTGAGTCAACGCCGGTGGACGGAGTTACTGGGATTGTAAGATTGATCTTATAGCATATCGTTATCCCGGCGAGGACATGGTGGTCTGTACGCCTTGGCTAGGCGAGCAGTGCAACCTTGGAATGAGGTGTTCAATCAGTGGTCGCCGCTCTTGGGAACTTGGAATTGAGAGCTAAGGCTTGAGCGTTATTCCCGATATTGAACTCCTTTCCCCGATTGCTGGATGTGAGAGTGTATTGTGGAGCTTTGAGCATTTTAGTTGCTAAGGAGCAACGAGGGAGTTATGCCTATTGGGGGCCTAGAGTTTGGATTTGGAGATTTTGATTGTGGAAGCTTCTATCCACAGGGATTTGTTGTTTTGAGTTTGCGCGAGGTGTTTGGTCCGCAAGTAATTATCTAGCTGGAAGAAGTATATTTGATCCCTGGCATGTTTTGGATTTCACTTCCCTGGAGTTGGGCGAGGAATTGAGCTATCTGGAGCGACCGATGCGAATTCTCGCTTGTGAGACAAAGGAATTGTGCAGTCGAGTTATACCTTGGGTGTAGGTTCAGTGGAGCCATCTTGATGAGTGAGAACAACCACCTGAGAGCTGAAGATCTACTATCCCCATTTAATTGAGATACCCTCCTGAGTTATGGATCTATTCTGGTTTCGAGGACGAAACCCTTTTAAAGGAGGGGAGAGTGTAGAGTACCGGGATTTCGGATGGCGCACCGACCTCACAAGTTGGCGTGGTGTTGAGAAATCGTCTCGAGCGTGTTCCATATTGGATTACAGTTGAGTTCGGGAGGTTCCGGACTGACGCGGAGGACTCGAGGGCGAAAAGTGACTTGGAGTTGGCCTAATTTGGATTAATTAATTAATTAATTTAATTAATTTTTGAGTTGAGTCTGTGAAGCAGCAAATAAAGAAGGAAAGTAATTAGAGAGGATAAGTGATGGATTTAAAGTGGGAGTTGGATATTTTTCTTGTGTGCATTTAATGCTCCCAACCACCCCCCCTACCTTCCCTTTAATTAGCCTATAGCTAATTAATTTCGCCACCTCACTCCTTCCTCCTCTCTGAAGCAGAGGAAATGGGTTATAGCAGAGGAAGAGAGAAATGGAGAAAAGAAAGAAGAAGAAGAAGAAAGGAATGAGAAAGAGAAGGTTGGATGAGTTATTGTAGATGAGCTTCCTGCTTGCGGCCGCTTGGAGCGAGCGGAGCGCGCGTGCATCGAGCTCGGCGAGGTAAGTTACAATTTTTATTTTGTTGGGAAAGAGCTCGGTTTGGGTTTTGTTGGATTTTTTTTCCTTGTGTTGGCTGGTAGGGGTGCTAGTGTGGGGTTGGCGGAGCCGCTGGCAGAGGGGGTGAGCGCCTGGCGCTGCAGGCGGGCGCGCTGCGCACAGCGCGCGGCGGCAGCGTGCTGCGCACCGCGCGCGGCGGGTGCGCGCAGCGCGCAGCAGGCTGCGCGGCGGGCCCAGGCTCCGCGCGGTGGGCCCGGGCAGCGCAGCGGCTGCTGCAGCAGCGTTGTGGTTGCTGCGACAGCGCCGCGCGCAGTGGTGCATGCAGGTCTTTTCTCGCGTGGGCGAGCGACGTTTCCGACTGCCGGTGGGCCGCGTGCGCGCACGCCGGAACCGTGGGGTGCCCGGGTGTCGCGTGGACCTTTTGTTGACCGTTTTTGACGCGGGTTTCTTCCTTTTTGCTCTCACAGGACGGCTCCCATTGTGGCGGATCTCAGCGAATCGCCGTGCGGAGCTCAGATCGAGTGTGCGGCAGGGTTGATAGTTGCGGTTGGCTCGAGGCGTTGTAGCTAGAGATGAGCTGGGTGTGTGATGTTTGAGTGCAGGGGAGTTGAAATTTTGAGTTGGCTGTGGAGCTTGTGGTGGGAGTTGAAGCTACATGTAGAGTGTGGGTGTTTTAATTAATTAGTGATGAGCTTAAATTGTGTATTTGGGTGGACCTGTAGGGTGCATGAGGAATTTTGGAATATTTTGGTTAAGTAAATATTATTTATTAATGTGCCTTTGGAGCCCTTAATTATGCTGGATCTTTGGTGAATTTATGTTGTGGATGGTTAGAGCTACAGTGTATATGTGTTGTGGTTTTGGAATGTCTAAGAGCATGTTATGTGAGAAGTGTGTATGTGCTGCTTGTTGGTTATGTCTGAGGATGTTGAGGACTTATGGTTGGACTTATATAATTTGCTTATGAGAACAAATGATTTTAGTTGAGCTGTGGGGTGGATTTAAGTGGATTGTGTATGTGAGCAATTTGTTGGAGGGCAGTTATTGAGCTGTGCTTGTGGTATGTTGTGAGCACCTTGTTGGTGGTATACTGGAGCCCTGTTGCACTGTGTTTAGGCCGTGGAGTGAGCCGGCTGTGCGCGGATTTTTGTGCGGACTTGAGATATTTGTTGGAGCTTCCGGAGATTTTTTCGGGATTTGCGGCAGTGTGCGCGCGCGGCGCGTTTTTTTTGGAGTTTCATCAGTTCGAGGGTTCAGCACTACACCGACTTCAGCGTTGCCTACGGAATGCGTTCCAGGTGGGTTGGAATTTCTCCAAAATTTATGGAATGCCCTTTAATGCTATTGAATGCAAGTTGATCATGTTTATTATGCAAATTTTCACTGTTTTTAGATCTGATAGTTGCCTGGAAATTTTTAGAAAATTATGTAGAACCCCAGATTATTTTTAGTATACCCCAGATATTATATGACACTAGACTGCATGTTTTGTTGGCACCATAATTGCACCTGAATCGTTTTAAAAATCGAGGAAGCCCGTTTTAAGGAAAATCAGCATTTTTTTTTAAAGGCGGTTTTTAAATTATGAATTCGCCAGAGGTATGGCATAGATTCAGGGTGCATCAGACCTCGTGCCTTGGGGCCGAGTGATCTTTTTTTTGAGCTTTGAGATGAGTCCTAGTGTCAGGTGGATTTGAGCTCCCTTGTAGGTTGAGGAGATTATTTCTAGATCATGAGTCACGTATCTCTGATTTGATAGTGGAAGTGGTTCTCCCACTTAGTTATGAGAGTTTTGGGGTTTTGGCAGATCGAGTCGTGGAGGTTTCCCGACTTAGCCATGGCTTGTGTATTATCAGATTGAGTCGTTGAGGGTTCTCCGACAGATCATGTGAGGATTTGGGCTAGGTTCCTTTATGCATTAGACATCCCACGCTTTGCATCTTTCCTGGACATAGTGTTGCCTCACCCGGGTAGTGGGCCGAGGGGTCAGGTTTCTGTGGGACATTGTTGCACTCGTGCCTGGGGGCTGAGTGGAGACCGGTAGCTGAGTTTAGACTGTGCTAGTGTCGTTGGGAACCGTTGGGGTTGACGGTGGTCCCGGGTCGTTGTGTGTTGTCTGACCGGTTTTATTAGCCCTGAGTTGTGGGTCGATCCTGGCTGTGGAGTATCTCCAGCCAGTGTGTTTTGTGCCACGAGTTGGTAGAGTTTGCTAATGTCTCATGATTCGAGAGAGCTGATCAGCTGAGTCGTCGAGAGTGCTCCGACCGTTGTGCGAGATGTTTGAGGATCCTGAGTCTTTCCGTTCTGAGAGTGAGCGTGGATTTTGGACTATAGCCTGCAGTGCCACCTGAGCGACAGAGTGCGCGGATACCTTTTCCTCGGTGGGGTCGCGCCCCTCGAGAGCCACGCCCGGGGTGGATCTGTTACTTTTGTATCGCGACTTGTCGACGCCGTCCCTCTGACTGGGCCAGTTAGTGGCAGTTACGGACGCAGTCCCTCTGGCTGGGCCAGTTAGTGGCAGTCACGGACGCCCTACGTAAGTCCGGTCCTCCGGGATGTAACGGCAGTAGGTAGGCGCATGCTTGACTGGACCCTATGAGGCAGTCAGTTCGATTGGGTCGATTGGGCACCTCGTGTGCGAGTGGTTTACATATTATGTTCTTAGATGGGTTTCTTTCCTTTGAGCATTGATACTGAGGCATCTTAGCAGTAGAGGGTGTATGCATATCATGTTATTGGTAGAGTTTTTTTGAGCTTTATGATTGAGACTTTTTAGCTGTAGTTTTCTTTCAGCTTACCCTTTATCTATCTATCTGCATACCTATCTGTTTTGCCTCCAGTAGACTTAGTGGGCATACCGTGGATATTGGGACGGTACCCACTGAGATCTGCCTTCTGCAGTAGATCTCACACCCGCTGCGGTGACAGGTTATTGAGGCAGCTGTTCCGGCTTGGTTCGCGCGGAGACAGCAGATCGAGGTGAGAACGCGGCCGATTAGTTCCTTACCAGCATTGAGAGTCTGAGGTAGATGTACCCGGTGTATTTTATGTTTCACTTTTGTACTGGACATTCTGTGAGACTTTGTACCTTGAGGATTTGTGTACTAGTGGAGATTTTACTATTCCAGATGTTCAGTTTTATTCTATAGCTTTTGGTTTTAGCTTCAGCTCTGATACATGTTTTTAGCTTTAGATCTGACTTGCAGGGTAGACGCTTCGTCTGTGCGGCAGTTTCCGTACAGATGGCGGATCTGTTGGCGAGCCCGGGTCGCAGTTTCGACCCCGGGGCGTGACACCCCTGGCCGAGTTACCATGGGGTCACTTTGTATGAGATTGAGATAGTCGGTTTAGGACGCCCCACATAAATCCCGTCCTCTTGTGGATGCGTGGTAGTGGGCAGGTGCTTTCCTAGACGACAGGCGCAGGCTGGACTGAGCCAGTTTTGGCAGTCTTTGAGATTGGGTGATATGAGCGGGTGGTTACATATTATGTTCTTAGATGGGTTTCTTTCCTTTGAGCATTGATACTGAGCCATCTTAGCAGTAGAGAGTGTATGCATATCATGTTATTGGTAGAGTTTTCTTGAGCTTTATGATTGAGATATTTTAGCTGTAGTTTTCTTTCAGCTTACCCTTTATCTATCTATCTGCATACCTATCTGTTTTGCCTCCAGTAGACTTAGTGGGCATACCGTGGATATTGGGACGGTACCCACTGAGATCTGCCTTCTGCAGTAGATCTCACACCCACTGCGGTGACAGGTTTGAGGTAGCTTTTCCGGCTTGGTTCGCGCGGAGACAGCAGATCGAGGTGAGGACGTGGCCGATTAGTTCCTTACCAGCATTGAGAGTCCGAGGTAGATGTACCCGGTATATTTTATGTTTCCACTTTTGTACTGAACATTCTGAGAGATCGATGAGGATTGTATTTACTCTTTTTAGTTAAGAGACTTGTATTGAGGATTTATTTTTATTCAGATGTTCAGTGTTGTACTTTCTGTAGCTATTAGCTCTTTTTCAGCTTTGATTCATGTTTAGCTATAGATCTTTTGCAGGGTAGATGCTTCGTCTGTGCAGCAGTTTCTGCACAGATGGCGGATCTGTTGGCGAGCCCGGGTCGCAGTTTCGACTCTGGGGCGTGACACTGCTCCTCTTGTACTAATGTCGGGAGCCATTTGAGTAAACGGTGGTCCCGGGTCGTCGAGTTTTCTCTGATTTAGTTGTCATCACTGTGTTCGTGGCAATAGTGTACTGGTGATAGCAAGACTCTTGAACCCAGACTGTGTTGGACACACACATGATTTCAGTAAACCTATGTTTTCCTTCCGAATTTCGAAGGGTCGCCGAAGCATGTTCTTGTTTGATTGGGTGAAGGCATTAGCCCTTTGGGGTTTGGAAAATAAAACTTATTTTAACTGATTTTCTTATAGAACTAAAATTTATTAAATTGGACTTCTCAAATCAAGAATGGTTTTCGGTAATAACTGTCATCTTTTCTTGTAAACTTCCTCACCTGAGAGGATTTGAGTGATCTGGGCTCAAGGGGTTGTTTCCATATTTTGGGACAAAAGCTACGGGAGTTGTGCCTAGAACCCGTTCTCGCTGGAATTAGGTTCTAGGTGCTAGTCTCCCGAAACTTTCGGACCCTGATTGGTTCCCTTCGGATCATTTACCCAAAGGAGCTGATTTTTCGAACTGTAAGGGGTCGAGAACTTCGAAGCTGAGCCTGGAGTTTGTTCTTGTTTGATTGGGGTTCTAGGCACCGGTGTCACGCCCCGGGTGTAAACCAGAACCCGGGCCCGTCTACAGATCCGCCGTGCACACGGTATTTCCCGCGTACACGAAGCGCCAAACCTGTTCAGATATAAGAGATAATAATAAAAGAGCAATAAAAATAGAGTTGAATTAAAACTAATACATCTCAGACTGAAGCTGGAAATAAAATACAATACATCTGTATAAATGATACATCTGTCTCTCCCAGCTCACCAAAAATAAATACAACCTGCTGGCAAAAGCCAGTCCCAAAAGTAAAAGTACAACCGTCTGAGGAAACATGGGTACACCAACAATCCAGCTAACTCGCTCATCCTGCCTCGAGATCTATCTACTCAGCCGTCCTCTCTCCTCGACCCGCCGCTGAAAGCCCAGTAGCACCCGTAGAAGACACTGCAAAACAAGGGAGAAGAAAAAGAGGAAAGAAGAATGGGGGTGAGAACTACTAGTAAACAAGTAGCCTCCCCTAGTGGGTAAAACCTCAAACTCTGACACACCCACTAGGTCTACCAGAGGCAAAAAGGAAAGAAGTGTGGTAAGCAATAATGACTGCTGAAGAAAGGAAACTACCACTACTATGCCTCTAAAATGCAGTCCTAGACTGGAATAACCGTATGCAATAGTAACCAACCGTCCCAGATGACCCAATCTGTACCGCCCTCATCATCTGCCAAGTAAGCCGCACCGATGTGATAGCAAAACTCCTGCTGCCGCCCTCATCATCGGGCAAATAAGCCGCGCCGATGTGATAGCAAAACTGTCAATAACTGTCTGGCCACAGCCTCCGGAGGGGAACTCGAGGGGAGCGACCCACACGAGGAAAGCATCACCGGGCAATAACCGCGTCGGTGTGATAAGTATCAAAAGCAGGACTGGATCACAACTATAAAGCCCCAGTGGAACACAACCCTCCACTAAAAGAGAACTGATTCCCAATATGATGCAAAAGTAACCATCCGGTCAATCGCCCAATATCCGCGATTGCCGCAATACCCCAAAATCCACGACTAGGTCTCACAACCGACCTCCGGTCAACCGCCCAATATCCGCGGTCGCCGGAATAACCCTCAATCACAATCATGTCCCACATCCGACATCCGGTGAACCGCCTACTATCCGCGGTAGCCGCTATAACCCCCAATCCAAAAATCGGGTAAAATAATCCGTATCCGGTCAACCGCCTACTATCCGTGGTAGCCGCAATACCCCACAACCCAAAATCAAACACAACCTGTCACCGACCCTAAGGTCCCCGCTACACTATCCCAAACCCCTGCTCGAACCCGAGCAACCAGACTCAAAGGTCTAAATAAGAAGGAGAAAAGGAAACAAACATGGTTTCTCCTAAGTCAAGTCCCAAAATGATAGTGCAGCAATAAAAAGTGGCCTATCTAGATGACCATACAAACATGCATATGTCCTCAAGAGCGATACAAGAAAGTGTGACAAATAGTGGTTCCACATGTGTATCAATTAATAGCTCCGCATGGATATAACCATCAACATGCTAAAATCATTATTCAACCACACATGTCTATAATCCCTGATCCTGATAAATCACCAAAGTGGTACCCGCACATAGATATGTCATAATGTCCCAACAATTTATCCATTTAACCCACTTTCATAAAATCTATGTGCTAACATGGCATGTTAATTATTACTATTAAAATATCCCAATAATCATGTTCCAACATGCTATGTCCACCAAATTAATCTCACATAAATCATCCACCTATGCATGTACAACAGATCCTCAAGTGGAACTCTCCCACAAGACATTTCATATTATCCCAACATGAAAGTAAATTCCACATGCAAGGTTAGTGCTAACATAGCAATCCATATGTCCAAACAAGCATGCATAAGTTCCATCCCCACTTGTTAATCAATAATCCTAACATTGGGAGATCACTCTAATAATCCTAGTGAGCATGTCAAAATAGAGGTAAACAATGACCACCCACCTCGATCGCTAATTCCAAGGCCAAAATAGTGCTCCCGCCCAAACAGCTAAACCGCCGCGATCACTGTACAAGAATTACCCCAAAACATACAATTAAACTCAAAACATGCTGTCCCAATGCTAACAGTCCAAAGATTCCCTATTTTTACCTACGAGAAATGCTCGGAAAATTCCAATAAAAATACTGTCACGATCCTCGCGACGAACCGGTCGAAACGAGTATCTGCACGTTCAAATCCGAGTTTCCTACACTGAGAAACAAATTCGACAAGGGAACCACCCCGAAATAAACCGATCTCAAAAACTGCAGCAATACTTTCTGTAAACAAAGATTTTTCATCTTCGAAAAGTATTTAGAAAATTCCCAGAAAATTTGAAAGTGTTCCATGCGCTGTGTAGATGAAAAACGCCTCTTGGCACGCCTCGATCCGACGCCTGTGCTCAAAGATATCGCCGAAATACCACAGTCATGTCCAAAACTCCGCCCAAGAAAAAGGGTCAAATGAAAGCTCGGGGAACTCAGAGATAAACTCGAAATGAGGGGAAACTCAAATCACGAAGATCGTAGCCCTACCTGTCGAGAAGCCAACGGTACAAGAATGGACAAAAACGGTGGTCGGAGTAAGCCGGGGGAGTCCTCACACCAAAACGCGATGAAGAAGATCACAATCGAACGAGCATCGCGCCGCGCCGTAAAAATGAAAACCTTGAGATGCGTGCCGCAGAAAAATCCAAGAATCTGCAGATGGAACCGGATCTGGGAGAGGAGGAATTCTTGTGAAGGCCACACTATGAGAGGAGGAGCAGGAAAAGAGTTCTCAGCTGATGTTCTCGGCCTTTATATAGGCTGGAAGAAACAAATCAGAAAATGACGCATATGTCCCCACTTCCGGGCGCCCGGACTTTTCGGGCCGCTACAGTGTTGGGCCCGGCCCAACACTGTGCGGGCCCGAATCTCCCACGGGCCTCCACGTCTACCCGGCAACAGCGGACAGCCGCGCGGGCCATCCACCGCGCGACGTGTGGCCCAACGCAGCGCCGACGCGTGGCACGCCCGAAGGCGGGAAACCGCGTCAACGCAGCCCACGTGCGCCCGCCTGCGCCCTCTGCGCGCACGCGCCCCGAGGCCACCCACTCCTGCTCCGTGGACCCGGTCCACTGCACCCGCCTACCGGCAGCTGCCACGTGTCCAGCCCTCTGGTGCACGCCGGCCGGTGGACCGCGCACCTGCCCGCGCGCCTGCCCGCGCACTGCGCGCTGCCCGCGCCTGCCCGCCGCCGCTCCTGCGCCTGCCCGAGCCCGCGCCGCCGCCCTCCGCCGTCGCCGGCGCTGCCCCAATTGCCGGAACAGTGCCCCCCTTGCCTCGAAATTCGTGCGTGGCATCCGGGCTCCGAAAAATACCAATGAATATTCCCTTTTCATCGTTTTCGCGCGCTGAATCCAAATCCGCTGTCCGATTTGCCAAATTCTAACTCCAAAATTTGCCGAATGCATCCAGACAAGTGTTTTTACCCCAAATTTCGCACTGAGTCCAATTTTGATATCTGTTCCGCGTGAGAACACTTCTAAACACTCGACGAGGTCAATCGATTACCCAAGTGATCCACTCTAATCCCTGAGTCCAACACTTGTGTCCAATTTGTGCACAAACACCTCCAACACACCCCGTAGGCCTCCAGAAGCCACCCAACGCACTGCAACAGCTCTGCGGAGATCTAGGTCATCACAACCGACCTATCGGGATTCTTGGACCTTTACGGTGTCGGTCAGTTCTTTTTCATCTGTGAGTTGGGTGTTCTATTTTGGGAGCCGTTAGAGGTTGACGGTGGTCCCGTGCTGTGGATTGTCTCCAGCTGATGTTGTTACTGTTGAGTTATTGTTTTCGATCCGATTGATCGTGGATTTGGACTATAGCCTACATGAGCCATATTGAGCTCAACAGAGATGCGCGGATACTTCCTCGGTAGGGTCGCTCCCCTCGAGTGCCGCTCTGGAGCTGGGCCAATTACTTTGCTATCGCGACTTGTCGACGCAGTCCGTGTGGGACGCCCAACGTAAGTCCAGTCCTGTAGTGATCCGGCCTTTCGGGGGTATTTTTGACTTAGGTATAGTCATTTAAGCCTTTAAGTGAAATAAAATTATTCAATTCTTGAAGTTGGCTATTGTGAGATGCTAGTATTTTTCTGCGATAGAGCGCGGAAAAAGAAAGCCGACGGCGCGATCGGATCTGAAATCCGATATCGGGAACCCCCTGAACGGGACCCAAAGTGATATGGTAATTAGTCGTGCATCGGAATCCGTGCTAAATATCTTGCACCCGTTAGAGATAAGGTGGTTTATCTCGTGGGGGATAATTAATTAGTTAATTAATTATCCCAGACGGAAGATTAATTAATTCTCTTACGTACGAATTAAAGAGGAATTAATTAAAGGTAAAGTACGACTATATAAGGGATCCTGAGTATCGGAAAGGAAAAGAAAAGAAAATAAAAACCCTAATCGGAGAGAAGGGAAAAAAAAAGAAGAAAAGACGGAACCCTAGCCGGAAGAAAGGGAAAGGAGAAAGAGAAGGAGCCCGATCTTCCCGGACACCGAACCGAAGGCAAGAACGCGACCGGACAACCTTCCCGTCGATCTTCGGTTAGTAAAATAATTTATTTAAATTATTTGGGAGTTTTCCGTCATCTCTTTCGTTGAGTTCTTGGTGGTCTTTAATCGAGTTCTTGTTACCGGACCTCCGACCGACGTTTTGGTTGTTCGTCGATCGTTGGTTTAGTCGTTAGAATTATCGTGTTTTTATTCGGAGATTTTTGGGATGTTTCGTTGGAACATAGTGGGTTAACGGGAGGCCGCCGCCGCCGTTTTTAAACGGGAGGCCGCCGCCGCCGTTACCATGGTCGCGGGGTCTTCGCCGGAGTCGCACGGGAGCGAAAACGGAGAAGAAATCGCGAAACGGGAAGTTACTGTGCTTTTCCGTACAGCGCGGTCCACGGGTCCAGGCGTGCACCCGGTGCACGCCTGCAACATCGAAGGCCAAGAACCGGCGCACAAATCCGTGCGCCGGCCCGGCCCGTCCAGCACGGTGCACGCGCTGGGCGTGCACCCGGTGCGCGACGCCGCGGCCGAATGCGTGAACCCGGCGCGCGCCAGCACCGTGCGCGGCCCGGCCCATCCCGCCTGGTGCACGCTCCTGTGTGCACTCGGCGCATGCCGCCGCCGCCTGATGCCGTAAACCCGGTCCACGGTTGCTCCTGTGCACCACCCGACAGCCCAAAGATCGGTAGCTCCGTTTTTGTCCGTTTTTCCACCGTTTTGAACGCCGTTTTCGCCGTTGGGATCGTTATTTCCGTGGCTTTCTTGGCATGGCCACCCGGGACCTTCTTGGTCATTATTTTATTAGGTCGGGTGCTAATTTCGCCGACGCTCCGCGCCTCGACGAAATCGTCGGGGGCGTGCCGTCGGGTCTCTTTTCTCATCATTTCCGCCGTCGGGGCCTTCTTGGTCTAACCAGGGACGTCCCGAGTGGGCTACCGATTGAGGATTGAGTTTTGTTGGACTTTCCCGTCGAAAAGAGTAAAGTGGGTCTTGTGTTTTTAGATGTTAGTACACGCTTTTGACTATAGTTATCCGTGCGGACTTTCTTTAGGTCCTGACGCGCAGCGGGGGTGCGCGAAAGATTCGGGTGTTCCGATCTCTCTCCAAATAGGTGGGTACGGTTGCTGTAAATACAGCCAGTGCAGTAAGTGCATCTATCGTCATTAAAGTGCTCTCAATTTATCTAACAAAGTAGATGGACAGTTTAACCTTTCGCATAATCGTGTTTTTATCTAACAATTGAAGCGGCTGCGGTCGCATTGTTCATGACACGCCGATCTCGGCAAATCTGTTTTGGGATGCTGCACGTACACAGGCGGATTGGCCTCCGCATGGGTGTACTTTTCCGGAAGAGTGGTCTTGTATGACCCGTGTTCCTCACAAAAGTGTGGGTGCCGTGAGGACCCCTTCGCGCCCGCTGGGAATAGCACACCAGCACCGTGGAAGGGGTAAATGCATCAAAGTAGGTACTTGTGCACGAGGGGAGACTTTAGTCTCTCCGACAGATAATCTGGGGTTGGTGCCCAATTTAATTGATAATTCTGGGGTTGGTGCCCAGCTTAACATGTGCAGGGTTGTAGCGAAATGGTTTTGGTGTTTCCGGTTTGCTCCTTATTCCTTATTGTTATTAGACATCTACTTTGTTTGTCACTGACATTACCCACTCCGTGACAGGCGCTACGAGAGGCGTTAGCCGGGAGTTTGTTGAGACTGCGTCGCGAGGGCCGTAGTCAGGACACTTGGTTATTATCATTATCTCATTTCTTTTACGCATTTAGTTAATTTGCTTGTGGGTAGTAATAATCGTGGACATGTATTATTTAGCACTGTGGATGAGTTGTACGTTTATAGTTTGGTTCTTTTGGGTGATGTTTTTGTATGCGGCATGTTTTCATGATAAACCAAATGACTTCGAAAAGGTTTTCTCAAAACGAAGTGTCGTGTGGGCACGGGTTTTGCAACTGCTGGTTTTATCCTTTCTAAAACATTGATGCCGCTTTATTATTCCGCTTGATGTTGAATGCCTATTGTATGGTTGATGGTTGGTGTTGGATGTATGTTGTTGTAAGTGAGACGCCGTGCATATACAAAGGAGACTCTGTCCGCGGACAGGGAGAATTTGTGTATGTGGCGGTCTGGCACGCACCGGGGATGAGGTTTAAATTACCTTGTTAAAAGAAAAAAAAAAATACACACGATTTTCCGCTTAAATAGACTCAAAAACCCCCGGGGGCGTGACAAGTCCTCCGTGGATGTAATGGCAGTAGGTGGGCGTAGGTTTGACTGGACCCTATGTGGCAGTCACTGTGATTGGGTTGATTGAGTATATTGGGTTAGAGTCGATGCATCATTTTCATCTGTATCACCTATTGAGCATTGTAGGTAGAGGCATGATAGCTGTAGATATCTTTCCAACTTATCTTTTCATTATTTCAATTTCCTGTTATCTTATGCTTCTAGTAGACTTAGTGGGCAGACCATTGGTCTTGGAGACGGTACCCACTGAGAACTACGTGACGGTGTAGTTCTCACACCCTCTGTTGGTGACAGATTTTCCGGAGGCATCTACCCCTGTTCCTACTCCTGTTGCTGCACCTGCTGATCGAGGTAAGGGAGTCGCGAGCTAGTTCACTACCCGTCCTTAGAGTGTAGCTGTACCTTTTTTTGGAGCTTTGTAGTATAGTCTGTTGGATTATTGTAGATAGTTACTTTTGAGCGTTTTGTTTTGAGAGACTTATGTATTGTGAGGATCAGAGTGTACCATTTTGGAGTTCTATTCTTATATTTCAGTAGTTTACTTTCTAGCTCTGATATCTGTGTAGTTGTAGTATTATCTTTTGCAGGTTAGACGCTTCATCTATGCGGGGCTTCCCGTATGGGCGGCGGATCTATTAGCGAGCCCAAGTCGCAGTTTCGACTCCGGGGCGTGACAGGATGCATGATACTTGAATAGATTGTGATGTGGATTGTGATGTGACATGGATGTAGGAACACTTGAATGCCGTGATGACATTAGGATGATGAACTTTTAGTCTTTCATTCTTATTTTGTGATGGTTGTATGTGGAATGTGAAGATCTTTTGAAAAGCTAAAACAATTGCGAAAAGGATTTTTAAACGAAAGTGTCGGGTAGGCACTATTTTAAAACCTTGTGACTTTATCCTTTCAACTTGGAGTATGCCGAGTGGGCGATTTTTCTTCGAATGATGTAAAAGTTTAATTGATCCCTTATCCGAATGTGTGTATATTAAACTGGTGATGATTGGTGATTGTATGTATTGCGACGTCGTGCATATACAAGAGAGACTATGTCCGTGTTTTTAGAGTGATCTTGTGTATGTGGTGAATCTGGGCACGTGCCGGGGTAAAGGCTTTTAGAGAAAAAAAAAAGTGGGATGTTTTCCGCTTTCAAACCACTCCCGGGGCGTGACAACTCAACAACCGGGACCACCATCAACCCAACAGCTCCCAAAACAGGACATCAAACTCAACACGCTAAAACTCACTGGCTGGAGTTACTCAACAGCTGACAACGACAACAAAGGGTCCGAAAACTCCGAGAAACTAATACCTACAACCCCAATCAAACAAGAACATGGCATAGCCTCCCATTGTTCTCGACCCAAGGAAGAAGATAGCCCTTAGAACCCAGATCATTCGAACCCTCTCGGGCGAGGAAGTTTAGAGGAAAATATGATATTTATTATTGAAAACTGTTTTCAATTGAACCCTCTCAGGGTGAGGACAAAAAGTAGCGCATTTTTAGAAAATATCTTGATTTGAGAAAACCAATTTTAATAAGTTTTAATTCTTTAGAAAATCAGTTAAAAATAAGTTTTATTTTTCAAACCACGAAGGGCTAATGCCTTCGCCTAATCAAATAAGAACAGACTTCGGCGACCCTTCGACATTTGAAAGGAAAATATTGGTTTACTGAAATCATGTGTGTCCAAAAAGATTCTGGGTTCAAGTTCCTGCTATCACAAGCACAGTACTGCCGCGAACTCGGTGGCGATAATAGATCGGAGAAAACTCGACGACCCGGAACCACCGTTTACCCAAACGGCTCCCGACACTAGTACAAGACTAGCCACAACTATCAGACTCCACTCGGCCCCCAGGCACGAGCGCAACATGCATCATACACTAAAAGTGTCACGCCCCGAGTGTAAACCAGAACTCGGGCTCGTCTACAGATCCGCCGTGCACACGGAATTTTCCGCATGCACGAAGCGCCGGTAACCTGCTCAAGTAAATCAGATACAAAAATAGAGCAATAAAACAGAGCTGAACAGAAAAATACTTCATCTCAGACTGAACTGGAAGTAAGAATACAAAATGACTGTAAAATAAAGTACAAGTCTCTCTCCCAGCTCACCACAAAAAAATACAACCAGCTGGCAAAAGCCAGACCCCAAAAGTAAAAGTACAACCGTCTGAGATAGGATACATAAGAGGTACACGTCTAGCTACTCACTGTCGGGCCCACTGTCTAGCTACTCAGCCGTCCTCTCTCCTCGACCCGCCGCTGTATGTCCAGCAGCACCTGCAGAAGGCTCTGCAAAACAAAGGAGAAGAAAAGAAAAAGAAAAATGGGGGTGAGAACTACTAGTAAACCAGTAGCCTCCCCTAGTGGGTAAAACCTCAAACTCTGACACACCCACTAGGTCTACCAGAGGCAAAAAGGAAAGAAGAGTGGTAAGAAATGAAACCGCTGCAAAAGGAAAATCTACCACTACTATGCCTCAAAAATACAGTCCTAGACTGGAATAACCGTATGCAACAATAACCAATCATCCCAGATGAACCCAATCTGTACCGCCCTCATCATCGGGCAAATAAGCCGCGCCGATGTGATAGCAAAATTCCTGCTGCCGCCCTCATCATCGGGCAAATAAGCCGCGCCGATGTGATAGCAAAACTGTCCATAACTGTCTGGCCCCGGCCTCCGGAGGGGATCTCGAGGGAAGCGACCCACACGAGGAAAGCAGCATCGGGCAATAACCGCGCCGGTGTGATAAAAGCATCACCGGGCAATAACCGCGCCGGTGTGATAAAAGTAGGATTGGATCACAACTATAAAGCCCCAGTGGAACACAACCCTCCACTAAAAGAAAACTGATTCCCAATCAGATGCAAAAGTAACCATCCGGTCAATCGCCCAATATCCGCGATTGCCGCAATACCCCACAATCACAACCATGTCCCACATCTGACATCTGGTCAACCGCCTACTATCCGCGGTTGCCACAAAACCCTCTAATCCATAATCATGCCCTATCACCGATGTCCTATAACCGACATCCGGTCAACCGCCCAATATCCGCGGTCGCCGCCAAAACCCATAATACATAATCCATGCCCCGGCTACACTATCCCAAACCCCTGCTCAAACCCGAGCAGCAAATACCACCTGACTAACGAAAGGAGAAAAGAAATAAGCAAGGTTTCTCCTAAGTCAAGTTCCAGCATGAAAGTGTAGCGATAGAAGATGGCCTACCTAGATGTCCAAACAAGCATGCAGATGTCCTCATGAAAGATAAAGAAAGTGCGACAAATAATGGCCCCACATGTGTATCAACTAAAAGCTCCGCATAGATATAACCATCATGCTAAAACATTATCCAACCACATGTTTAAAATCCACAACTTTCCCTCACCCAAATCATCCACCTATGCATGTCCTAAAAGATCCTCAAGTGGTACCCTCCCACAAGACATTTCATTTTATCCCAGCATAAAAGTAAATTCCACATGCAAGGTTAGGTGCCAAAACTATACCCATACAAACATGTATAACCCCCAACCACTATCAGAGTTCCACAATAGTAATTTTCATATGATAGGCTCACAATCATTTACTTTAAGCATGCATGTCCATAATTGATCATTCAATAAACCAATTGGAGGATCTCTCCAATATTCCTAGGGGTATGTCAGAAAAATGAGGAGCATAACAACCACCCACCTCGATCGCTAATTCCAAGTCCAAAAAGTGCTCTAGGCCAAAAAGCTAAACCGCCGCGATCACTGAACAAGAATTACCCCAAAACATACAATTAAACTCAACACATGCTGTCCCAAAGCTAACAGTCCAAAGATGCCCTATTTTTACCTGCGAGAAGTGCCCGGAAAAATCCAAGAAAAATACTCTCACGATCCTCGCGACGAACCCGTCGAAACGAGTACCTGCACGCTCAAATCCGAGTTTCCTACACTGAGAAACAAATCCGACAAGGGGACAACCCCAAAATAATCTGCTCTCAAAAACTGTAGCACTAATTCCTGTAACCAGAGATTTCTCACCTTCGAAAAATATTCAGAAAATTCCAAGAAAAATTGAGGATATTCCTCGTGATGTGTAGATGCAAAACGCCTTTTGAATCGCTCCAATACGATGCCTGTACGCGAAGATATCATCAAAGTACTGCAGCACTGTCCAAAACTCCGCCCTAGAAAATGAGGTCACAAGATGATCTGAAAAACCCATGAAATGCTCGGAATGGGAAAAACCAGAAAACACAGGAAACATAGCCCTACCTGTCTTGAAGCCAATGGCGCAATAATCACAGAAAAAGGTGCTCGGGGTAAGCCGGGGGAGTCCTCGCACCAAAACGCGACGAAGAAGACCACAAACGAACGAGCGTCTCGCCGCACCGTAAAAATAGAAACCTTGGGATGCGTGCCGCAGAAAAATCCTGGAATCCGCAGATGGATCCGGCTCTGGGAGATGAAGAAATCTCGTGAAGGTGGCACTGTGAAAGGAGGAACAGGGAAAGAGTTCTTCACTGCTGAACTCGGCCTATTTATAGGCTAGGAAAAACAATTGGAAAAATGACCTATAGGTCCCAACTTTCGGGCGCTCCCGATTTTCGGGCTGCTACACTGTTGGGCCCGGCCCAACACTGTGCGCGCCCGAAAAGTCCCTGGGCCTCCACGTCGCCCGCGTACAGGCAACAGCCAATCCCGCCGCACGCGTCGCGCCGCGTGGCCACCCCGGTCAACGCGGGTGGGTGGCGCCCGCGAATCACAGGGCGCCACCTGGCCCGCACTAACTCCTCCGACCAACCCTGGCGCGCCGCCTGGCGCCCCCTGCCGCGCACTGTTCCGAGGCACCCCGCGCTCCGTGGTCCCAGCCTGCATGAGCCCGCCAACCAAAATCCGCCACGTGTCCCGCCGGTCCACCGTGCGCCCCGCGCTCTCCGTAGACCGCGCCCCGCGGACCGGCCCACTCCCGAGCCGCCACGCGTCCAGCCCCCGGTGCACGCCCGCCGCGTGGACCGGGCGGCCCGCGCCTCTGCCCGTCGCGCTGCCCGCGGCTGCTCCGCCGCTGCCCGCCGCCGCCGCCGCTGCCCGCCGGCGGCCGGAAACACTGTTCCGGCATGAACAGTGTCCGGTTGTCCAAAACATCAAGTAGGTAGTCCATTTTGACCGTTTTCGCGTGCTGAATCCGAATTTGATGTCCATTTTGCTAAATTCCAATCCCAAAATTTGCCGAAGGCATCCGGAAAGGTGTTCTTTTGCCCAAACTTCGCGCTGAGCCCAATTTTAATATCCACTTTGCGCGAAACCACTTCCGAAGATCCGACGGAGTCCACTGATCACCCACGTGATCCAATTAAGCCCGAAGTCCGCCACTTGTGTCCATTTGGTGCACAAACACCTCCAACGCACCCCGTAGGCCTCCAGAAGCCACCCAACGTACTGCAACAGCACTGCGGAGATCCAGGTCATCACATCCTCCCCCACTTAAGAAAGTTTCGTCCTCGAAACTAAAGTTATTCCTCAATCCGGAACCTCAACCAAGTAGAGGGGGTAAATATCCAATCATCCACCACTCAAGCTCCCAAAGCTGTCAAATACCTCATCCAGAGACGCGACGCAATCCTCGGGTCTCTTACTAGAACAGAATAGAGGCGGGCACTCCTGGAAACCGCACCACCTCGTCCAAGTACAGCTGGGCTAACCTGTAGTGTACTGGTTTTCCCATGCAACTTTCCGGTGAATCCATTGTGTAGAACACCTAGTGTTGGTGTCTGGCGCATGGTGCATCGAAGGGGTGCCACAGATGGACCTTGTGAGACTTTGATAGCGGAATTGGCCTTCGGCTGTAATTGCCGAATTTTAGAAAAGGTTTTGGGCCAATGTGAGGTTGGATTTGGATTCAGCGCGGAAAAATGCTTGAAAACGGCTGTTTGCTTGTTGAATTTGGAGTCCGGATGACCAAAAGCGGGCTTCCGGAAGTTTGTGGGGATTTTCGGTGCATGGGGGTGACACGTGGACCGGCCCGAGCCACGTGGCGGCCTCTTATTGGCCGGCTCACGCAGCTGGGTCCACGGGGAGGCGCGGCGGTGCATGGACCGCGGCGGGGGGACGCGTGGCGTGCCCTGGTAGGCGGGCGCACGCGGCACGGCTCACCGGTCTGGCGGGGTTGCGGTGGACCGGGCGCATGACGCGTGGCGCCTTCTGATTTGTGGGACCACGTAGGCGCGGTCCACGGCGTGCGCGAGGGGGGCGCCTCGGTACTGTGCGCGCACAGTGGCGCCAGCGGGGCGGTCGGCCGCACTCGAGTGCGACACGCGTCGCCTTGCGGTTGGGCGGCCGTACCTACCCCGCTGACCGCGAGGGGGCCACGTGGCGCGTTGCGGGCCGCCAGGTTTGCTGTCCCCTGTTCGGGGCGACGTGGCCGTCCCAGGGACTTCCGGGCGCGTCGGACGGGAAGCATACAACCCGGTTTTCGGGCGCAGTGCGCCCGGAAACCGCGCCCGAAACCCGGCCCGTTATGCATAGTGGGCTGGGCCTATAAATAGGACCCCCCTTTCATTTCTTTGTCTTTTTGGACCCCTTTTTCACTGGGCTTCCTTCACAAGAGTTTTTCTTCCCTCAGTGCACTACCCATTGGAGAAGTTTGAGGATTTTTGGAGGCACGCTTCCCGAGGTTCACCATTTTACGGCGCGGCGCGACGCTTGTTCTCCGGCGATCCTCTTCGCCCCTTCTCAGTGTTTGGACTCCTCCGACTCACCCCGACCTCGGAATTCGCCGATTCTTGCGCCGTTGGACTCACGACAGGTAGGGCTTCAACTCCTGTGTTTTGTGGTTCCTCGATTTCCGTGCTGATCTTGGAGTTTTCTTAGCACCCATTTGACCCTTTTTCTTCGCGGACTTTTGGGACAGCACCGCAGTGTTCTTGCCATATCTTTTTGCCCAGGCGTCTGAACGAGGTGATTCAAGAGGCAATTTTCATCTACGCTTCGCAAGGAGTCTCCTGGATTTTTCTCAGAATTTTCTGAATTTTACTCGAGGGTGAGAATCTCCTTTCTCTGTGGTTCCTTGTTACAGGAATTTAGTGCAGTTTGGATTCGGGGTGTACCCCTTGTCGGATTTTTATCTCAGCGTAGGAAACTCCAAATTGAGCGTGCAGGTACTCGATTCGACGGGCTCGTCGCAAGGATCGTGATAGTATTTTTCTTGGATTTTTCTGGGCATTATTCGCAGGTAAAAATTAGTGAATTGTGGACTGCTGATTTGGGGGACAGATTCTGGAAAGTGTGGATGTTTAGCTTATGTATTTTTCCTTTGGGGTATTTTGTACAGATTGGTGGTGTGTTTGGACTGATCTTGGACTTCGCCTTTGGGAATTTTGGAATAGCGCTCGAGGTGGGTGATGTTGTGAACCTCCTACTTGTGAATGTCACTAGGCCTATTAGAATGCCATGATTATGTGTTATTAAATATGAATGTATCTAGCATGCTTGTATGAGATTAAGGTTCCTTTGCTAATACTTGCATTGTTAGCAGGCTACAAGTTAGTAAGTGGTGTTTCCATGTTTAGATATGCAATTTAATTAGTTGGAAAGAATGCTATAGCCATATCATATTGTATGTTGAGGGAAGGTTTGGGCATGTGGTTAGAATGAATGTTGTATAAGGGGTACTTGCTAGTAGATTGTGCATCTAAAATGTATTAAGTATCATATATCTTACCACATGTACATCGGGATTTCCCAAACACTTAATGTTGCATATGTTTGAATAATTGGAGTAATTATAGCCAATAAAGGACTTTGCATGCTTGAATGGTCATCTAGATAGGCCACCTTTTTCTGCTACACAAACTTATTGGAATTGACTTAGGAGAAACCATGCTTTTATTCGTTCTCCTGTCGTCTAGCCTTAGGGGATTGTGTAGTCCGATGTTCAGAGTTGGGACAGTCGGGGATCGAGGTTTGGGTGTTGCGGCGACCGCGGACTGTGGGCGGTTGACCGGATTATTATTACTACTTTTACACCAGATTGGAGGTAGGGGATCGAGTTTCCCTTTAGTGGATGGGTTTTCCCACTTTGATCAGGGTCGTGACCCCGTCCTGCTATTTATGGTACTGATGATACTAGTGACTGTGATACTATGCTCGTGTGGGGTCGCTCCCCTCGAGTGCCACTCCGGAGTAGGATTCCGACCGTGTTGGGTGCCGGTCAGGCCGTGTTGGGTGCCGGCTAGACCGTGTTGGGTTCCGGTCTATTTGGACAGGGGAGATACTGAGTTGTGAGGTTGACAGCAGAGCAGGCAGTTCCAGTGTTTACTGGTGTTTTGATTGGGTTGGTCTGTCAGTCCTTACGTCCTGGTGCATGTTTTTAGCCATTCTCTAGTAGGCATCGTAGAGGCACGTTAGTGGTAGCTCTGCATCAGTAGTGTACTTGTAGCTTACCACCTTTGTTTCATTTTTCGCCTCTGATAGTCCTAGTGGGCATGTCTGAGTTTGAGGTCTACCCACTAGGGGAGGCTACTGTTTTTATAGTAGTTCTCACCCCCCACTGTTTTCTCTTTTCTGTTCCCCTTTGTTTTGCAGAGTTCTCTGCGGGAGTTGCGGGACCCTCTTCCCTGGATCGAGGTAAGAGGATCGCTGATTAGCTAGCCACTGCCCGAGTTCGAGTTTAGTAGTTTTGATGTATCCCCAGTACACTCAGACGGTTGTATTCTCCTTTTATTTTGGGTCTGGCTGCGGCCAGCTGGTTGTATATATTTCGTGAGCTGGGAGAGACACTTGTATATTTCTGAGAGCTTACTGTACTTTCATTTCCAGCATTTGTCTGAGTTGTATTAGTTTTAGTTTAGCTCTGTTTTATGCTCCTTTATTACTTGTTTTATATCTGAGCAGGTTATCAGCGCTTCGTGTACACGGAAAATTCCGTATGCACGGCGGATCTGTGGACGGGCCCGGGTTCTGGTTTACACCTGGGGCGTGACAGATTAGTTGGTATCAGAGCTTAGGGATAGGTCAGACGGGACTTAGGAAACCCTAGGCTTTTGGCAGACCCTAGGAAGGCAGAGCGTGAGTGACGTGATATTGTGCGAAAGTCGGTAATTGGTTGTTAACTCTTCCTGTGAGTGGAGAGGGATTGACATAGCCTATTTCTGGGGGACTATTATGTTGGCTGCAGACAACATAAGGTTACAGAAATAGGGGAATGTCCATGACTTTCGCTTGATTGGGTCGAGAGTGGTTTGGTTTACTGACCCGTGGATTTTGTGTGGCAGGATGCCTCCTAGGCGGCAGATTCCTACTCGGGGTACTCCTACACCCCCGGAGGAGCCGGAGCAGTCCGGGCCTTCCGAGATCAGTGAGCTGAGGGCCATGATGGCCCAGTTGGCGGAGAGCCACCGCCGACAGGAGCAGAGGTTTGAGCAGTTATTGGCCCAGGTTGCGGCACCTCCCCCTACTACTGCAGAGGCCCCCGTACCACCTATTGTACCACCGACTATTCCACTTGTCCCTACAGCGCCGTCGTCGAGCAGCGGGGCTCAGGGGATGTTCAGGCCTTTGACCCCAGAGGAGGAGCGGGAGTTTTCTGATAAACTCACGCAGTTCTGCAAGCGAGGACCCCCTAAGTTCTCGGGGCGGAGCACTCACCCGTGGGAGATTGGATCATGGCTAGCGTCAATGGAGAAGATGTTTCGGGACTTCTTCATCGACCAGAGGTTCAGAGCACATTTGGCTGTACACTATCTGGAGGGGGATGCAGATGCTTGGTGGCGTCGGGTCGAGCCCCTAGAGTTTCAGGTCACCCGACAGCTACCCTGGTCAGAGTTCAGGAGGATGACCCTTGACACTTACTTCTCCACGAGTGTGAAGAAGAAGATAGAAGATGACTTGAAGAACCTGCAGCAAGGTGATCGCTCAGTTTGGGACTATTTCCAGGAGTTTACGCAGTTGCTCAACTGCGTGCCCTACGTTGCCAGGGATGGGCTGCACCAGGTGGAGCTGTTTGAGACAGGCTTGCGCCCCGAGATCTATACCATGGTACACGCCCAGAGGCTTCAGACTTTATCAGAGGCAGTGGATCATGCCCAGTGGGTCGAGAGGGGAGATCAGGTTGTTTCTAGACGCGGAGGTCCGGTCGCTCAGAGTTCTGAGAAGAAGCGACCAGCATCAGATGAGGGGGGACATGCCAGTTCCTGGAGGCCGCCCCGACCGCCACCGCCTCAGTTTACGGGCCGGGGGCGTTCGGAGCGGCGAGGGCCTGGGGGATCCCAGAGGCCCCCACAGCATCAGCAGCCCCAGCGACAGCAGCAGCACTCGCAGCAGCAGAGGTCGCAGTCGCGACAGCAGGGATCTCAGCGGCAGTCGCCCAGGCAGCAGCAGCAGCAGTCACGGCAGTTTCGGGCCCCAGGCAGTTGTATCTTCTGCGGGGGTCCGCATTTCCCCGGTACTTGTGATCAGAGGTGGGGGCGTTGTTATGGCTGCGGGCAGGCAGGGCACATACGATCTTCATGCCCTTTTTCGGCATCAGTGGCGCCTTCTTCGGCCTCAGTTTCTCTTCCACCTCAGCAGCGACCGCCAGCTCAGCGGCCCTATGCTTCTGCGAGCAGGGCTCCTTCCTCCCACCCTGCAGACCACCGACCACCAGCTCAGAGCGGGCGAGTCTACGCCGCTCAGGTAGGGGACTCCGCGGCAGCCGACCACGTGGTGGCAGGTATCACTTTACTTTTTGGCATTAGAGCTCGCACTTTATTTGATACCGGTGCATCACATTCTATTATCAGTAGAGCATTTGCATCATCTCATGGACTAGAGTTAGGTCGGTTGCCACATGCTTTAGAGGTACAGATTCCCGGTCACATTTTGTATGTAGAGGAGTGTTGCTGGTCGTGCCCGGTACAGCTTGAGTCTTAGATTTTGCCAGCGGACCTGATGGTCCTTAGTCAGCTGCGAGATTTTGACATTGTACTGGGGATGGATTGGCTGGCTCGCTATTTCGCGACGATTGATTGCGCCGCGAGGTCTGTTACTTTTAGCGAGCCAGGCCAGGAGGTGTTCGTTTTCAGGGGGTGCCAGAGTGCTTTCTTTGCCTCTATGGTTTCGACTTCTCGTGCGAGGCAGATGATGCGCAGTGGATGCGTAGCCTTTATGGCATCTGTGGTTAAGGAGCCTACGGCGGCTCCGGGACTCGCGGATATCCCGATTGCCCGCGAGTTCCCGGATGTGTTTCCTCCAGAGCTGTTTAGCATGCCGCCGGATAGGGAGGTCGAGTTTTTGATTGACGTGGTCCCAGGAACTGCGCCAATCTCTAAGGCTCCTTACCGAATGGCACCGGCTGAGCTGCGAGAATTAAAGGCGCAACTCCAGGATTTAATGGATAAGGGTTTTGTGAGACCGAGTGTATCGCCTTGGGGAGCGCCGGTGCTATTTGTGAAGAAGAAAGATGGTTCGCTTCGACTGTGCGTTGATTATCGGGAGCTGAATAAAGCGACCATCAAGAACAAGTACCCTTTGCCGCGCATTGATGACTTATTTGATCAGCTGCAAGGGACTTGTGTCTTCTCCAAGATCGACTTACAGTCTGGTTACCACCAATTGAAGGTGAAGGCCGAAGACATCCCGAAGACGGCATTCAGGTCGCGGTACGGGCATTATGAGTTCACCGTCATGCCTTTTGGACTGACAAATGCCCCTGCAGCTTTTATGGATTTGATGAACAGGATTTTTCGACCATACCTGGATCGGTTCGTCGTTGTTTTTATTGATGACATCCTAGTTTATTCCCGAAGCGATGTGGAGCACGAGGAGCACCTGAGGATTGTGCTACAACTTCTGAGAGAGAGAAAGTTGTATGCCAAGTTATCTAAGTGTGAATTTTGGCTTCGGGAGGTTGTCTTTTTGGGCCACGTGATTTCAGCCGCTGGAGTGGCAGTAGACCCGGCGAAGATCGAGGCAGTCCGGGATTGGCCCCGACCGACGACGGTATCAGAGGTCCGCAGTTTCATGGGCTTAGCAGGATATTACCGTCGATTTGTGGAAGGTTTTGCAAAACTTTCCACACCCCTCACTCGTTTGACGCGAAAAGGAATTAAGTTTACTTGGAGTGAGGATTGTCAGAGGAGCTTTGAGGAATTAAAGAACAGATTGATGTCGGCTCCCGTCCTTTCCCTCCCCGTTATGGGGAAAGGATACGTGGTATACAGCGACGCATCGCACAGTGGACTTGGTTGCGTGCTGATGCAGGAAGGAAGGGTAATCGCTTATGCCTCCAGGCAACTGAAGGATTATGAAAAGAATTACCCTACCCACGATTTGGAGCTAGCTGCAGTGATTTTTGCACTAAAGTTGTGGCGCCATTACCTGTATGGGGAACACTGCGAGATTTACACCGACCACAAGAGCTTGAAATACCTGTTCACGCAGAAGGAGCTCAACTTGAGGCAGCGTAGATGGTTGGAATTGTTGAAAGATTATGATGTAGACATATTATACCATCCTGGCAAGGCCAACGTGGTTGCTGATGCCCTGAGCAGGAGAGCAGTACAGAGCCTATCTTTGATGATCACCGATCAGGCGCCGTTACTTGAGCAGATGAGGCGGTTAGAGCTTGAGGTTGTGTCCCCTGGGGTCTCTGCTAGACTTATGTCTCTAGTCGTGCAGCCCACTCTGTTGGACAGGATTCGGGAGAGACAGAGTGAGGACCCCCACCTGGTGAGGATTCGAGAGCAGATGCAGACTGGTTTGATAGGGGACTTCTCAGTCGATGCTGCGGGAGTACTACGGTACAGGGACCGCGCGTGTGTGCCTATGGACGCAGAGATCCGAGAGCAGATCTTGAGGGAGGCCCACTATACACCTTATACCATCCATCCTGGTGGGACTAAGATGTATAGGGATCTTAAGGCACAGTTTTGGTGGAATGGGATGAAAAGAGACATTGGGAGATTTGTAGCACACTGTCTAACTTGTCAGCAAGTAAAAGCGGAGCATCGAGTACCTGCTGGCAAGTTGCAGAGTCTCCCAATCCCTGAATGGAAATGGGAACATGTTACGATGGATTTTGTCACTAGTTTGCCGAGAGCACAGACGGGAGCGGATGCTATCTGGGTAGTCGTGGACAGGCTTACCAAGTCCGCTCACTTTCTGCCGGTTCAGATGACTTGGCCGATGGAGCGACTCGCACAGGTGTACTTGGCTGAGGTGGTTAGATTACACGGAGTACCTGTTTCCATCGTATCAGATAGAGACCCGAGGTTTGTCTCGCATTTCTGGAGGAGTTTACAGACAGCCTTGGGGACGCAGCTCCGATTCAGTACAGCATTCCACCCACAGACCGATGGGCAGTCAGAGCGCACTATTCAGACCCTCGAGGATATGTTGAGAGCATGCATTCTGGACTTTGGAGGAGGATGGTACCGACACTTGGGATTAGTTGAGTTTGCGTACAACAAAAGCTATCAAGCGAGCATTCAGATGGCTCCGTTTGAAGCGTTGTATGGACGCAAGTGTCGGTCACCCCTTTATTGGAGTGACGTGGGTGAGAAGAAGACTTTGGGTCCTGATCTACTGTTAGAGGCAGAGGAAAAGGTCAGATTGATACGACGACACCTCGAGACCGCCCAGAGTCGACAGAGGAGTTACGCTGATACTCGACGGCGAGACTTAGAGTTTCAGGTGGGTGACCATGTTTTTCTGAAAGTCTCGCATTCGAAGGGGATTCGGAGATTTGGTATTCGTGGGAAACTGAGCCCTCGTTATATTGGACCTTTTGAGGTGTTGGAGCGCTTAGGGCCAGTTGCCTACAGGCTTGCGCTTCCTCCCAGACTTTCGGGTGTTCACAATGTTTTTCATGTTTCGACACTGAGGAGGTATGTTCATGACCCATCTCATATCAGCGATTTCACCCCTTTGGAGGTTGCTGAGGACCTGAGCTATGTTGAGCGGCCGTTGAGGATCTTGGACCGTGAGGTTAGGGAGTTGCGCAGTCGGGCCATCCCGTATGTGAAGGTTCTCTGGAGCAGTCATGATGAGCGCGAGGCCACCTGGGAGATGGAGTCAGCGATGTTGGATGCTCACCCGCACTTGTTTGAGGCCGCTACCTGAGGTATGACTTTTGTTTCGAGGACGAAACTTTTTCTTGTAGGGGAGGATGTAGTGTACTGGTTTTCCCATGCAACTTTCCGGTGAATCCATTGTGTAGAACACCTAGTGTTGGTGTCTGGCCCATGGTGCATCGAAGGGGTGCCACAGATGGACCTTGTGAGACTTTGATAGCGGAATTGGCCTTCGGCTGTAATTGCCGAATTTTAGAAAAGGTTTTGGGCCAATCTGAGGTTGGATTTGGATTCAGTGCGGAAAAACGCTTGAAAACGGCTGTTTGCTTGTTGAATTTGGAGTCCGGATGACCAAAAGCGGGCTTCCGGAAGTTTGTGGGGATTTTCGGTGCATGGGGGTGACACGTGGACCGGCCCGAGCCACGTGGCGGCCTCTTATTGGCCGGCTCACGCAGCTGGGTCCACGGGGAGGCGCGGCGGTGCATGGACCGCGGCGGGGGGACGCGTGGCGTGCCCTGGTAGGCGGGCGCACGCGGCACGGCTCACCGGTCTGGCGGGGTTGCGGTGGACCGGGCGCATGACGCGTGGCGCCTTCTGATTTGTGGGACCACGTAGGCGCGGTCCACGGCGTGCGCGAGGGGGGCGCCTCGGTACTGTGCGCGCACAGTGGCGCCAGCGGGGCGGTCGGCCGCACTCGAGTGCGACACGCGTCGCCTCGCGGTTGGGCGGCCGTACCTACCCCGCTGACCGCGAGGGGGCCACGTGGCGCGTTGCGGGCCGCCAGGTTTGCTGTCCCCTGTTCGGGGCGACGTGGCCGTCCCAGGGACTTCCGGGCGCGTCGGACGGGAAGCATACAACCCGGTTTTCGGGCGCAGTGCGCCCGGAAACCGCGCCCGAAACCCGGCCCGTTATGCATAGTGGGCTGGGCCTATAAATAGGACCCCCCTTTCGTTTCTTTGTCTTTTTGGACCCCTTTTTCACTGGGCTTCCTTCACAAGAGCTTTTCCTCCCTCAGTGCACTACCCATTGGAGAAGTTTGAGGATTTTTGGAGGCACGCTTCCCGAGGTTCACCATTTTACGGCGCGGCGCGACGCTTGTTCTCCGGCGATCCTCTTCGCCCCTTCTCAGTGTTTGGACTCCTCCGACTCACCCCGACCTCGGAATTCGCCGATTCTTGCGCCGTTGGACTCACGACAGGTAGGGCTTCAACTCCTGTGTTTTGTGGTTCCTCGATTTCCGTGCTGATCTTGGAGTTTTCTTAGCACCCATTTGACCCTTTTTCTTCGCGGACTTTTGGGACAGCACCGCAGTGTTCTTGCCATATCTTTTTGCTCAGGCGTCGGAACGAGGCGATTCAAAAGGCAATTTTCATCTACGCTTCGCAAGGAGTCTCCTGGATTTTTCTCAGAATTTTCTGAATTTTACTCGAGGGTGAGAATCTCCTTTCTCTGTGGTTCCTTGTTACAGGAATTTAGTGCAGTTTGGATTCGGGGTGTACCCCTTGTCGGATTTTTATCTCAGCGTAGGAAACTCCAAATTGGGCGTGCAGGTACTCGATTCGACGGGCTCGTCGTAAGGATCGCGATAGTATTTTTCTTGGATTTTTCTGGGCATTATTCGCAGGTAAAAATTAGTGAATTGTGGACTGCTGATTTGGGGGACAGATTCTGGAAAGTGTGGATGTTTAGCTTATGTATTTTTCCTTTGGGGTATTTTGTACAGATTGGTGGTGTGTTTGGACTGATCTTGGACTTCGCCTTTGGGAATTTTGGAATAGCGCTCGAGGTGGGTGATGTTGTGAACCTCCTACTTGTGAATGTCACTAGGCCTATTAGAATGCCATGATTATGTGTTATTAAATATGAATGTATCTAGCATGCTTGTATGAGATTAAGGTTCATTTGCTAATACTTGCATTGTTAGCAGGCTACAAGTTAGTAAGTGGTGTTTCCATGTTTAGATATGCAATTTAATTAGTTGGAAAGAATGCTCACTACAACAAAATAGGCCTTTTGCGGCAATTTAATAGCGGCAATTATAAAATTGCCGCTATTAAATAATTACAAATAATGTTTTAGCGGCAATTATTTTAAACTTTAAATTTTTACCGACGAATAATTTTATGTTAAATAAATGAATGTTTGACTTAATTTTTTAAAATAATTTTAAATTCAAAAGTTATTTTTGACAAATTTATTTGATAAGTGATTTTGATTTTTAAAATTAGTTTTTAAATTTTTGAGGTCTAAAATTAGAAACAACTAAAATTTATTTTTTAAAATTTGATTCTAGTTTTGAACTCAAATTTTAAAATTTTCTTTTTATTTTATATTTAAAATTTAAATTTTAAATTTTAAATTTAATTTTTAAATTTTAAATTTCAAAATTTTAAATTTAGATATCCTCGGTGTGAACTCATCTCCTCCCCCCCCCCCCCCCCTTCCCCCCCTCCCTCTCCCGACCCCTTCTATCCCTCCTCCCCTCTCCCCTCTCCCCTATCCGAGCTCGCCCCCACTCCCCCCGATCCCCTCCCTACCACCTCCTCCTCCGACTCCGACGACGACGACGACGACGACGACGACGAAGATCTAGGGTTAGTGTTCCGCGCTCCCGCTCCGCTGCCGCGGCCGCTCCCTTGCGCTACTCGTCGTCGTTGGTGCCCAACCCCGACGAACAGGACCCGCCGTAGGAGGCCGCGCTCAAGGCCATTTCGGGTGAGATCTCGATCGTATCCTCTCGATTCGTCTCGATTGCTTTATATTGACACCTTTTGATGTACATGTAATGATAACGATGTGGAGTTGTTGCTAATAGTTGAAAAGTGGAGCAAGGAATGCATGAGGATGATCCTCGGAATCCTGCTGTGATTGTAGACTTGCTAATAGGTGAAAAGTGTGAGCAATTTTACATGTTTTCTTATTTTTAACACCATGGAGATTAAGAGGGTTTTGAATATTAGAAAACTGGCTAGTGAAGCATCTTTTGCTTTTTTGGGTGATCTTCTCATCTCCTATACATGCTCTATGTTTATGCCTAGAATTAACTCTGAATTTAGGGAGACGATTAATTAGTAACAACACATATGACTAAGGGTAAAAAGATAAAATGATTAACTATTTTGCTTTGGGTAGCATAATGTTGCGAAGATGGAAGAATGCTGAAAGTTGTGTTCAGACTGGGTTTTGATATCTCCCAGTAACCTTAGTTACTCATTCGATTTGCATGAGTGGGTTCAGGTTGAACCTAATTTGTAGCCTAATTAGAAGTGAGGCAATTTATTGTATGCAGTTTAGGATCCTTATATTGCCGGTTTTTCTGGAAACAAAATGGTCAGTCGAGGTTTTTAAGTTTTCAATTGTTTGCTTGGATTTAGAGCCAAGAGCTTGAACTCTTTCTTATGCACCTCTGATTTATCTATTCTGTTGTCTTACTTTGTAATATTCATCTCGAATCTTGTTTATTAGAAGTCTTTTAAGGTATATATGTAGTGTGTAGTGGCTTTATCCTGTTCCTGAAGTACAAGTTTAAGCGATGCAACAACCTTTTTATGAATGGTTCTGAACCGATAGTACATGGTAGTTAACATCCTTGACTAAGCAAAATACATGGTAGCTTTTAAGCACTTGCATATCTGTCTTTCATTATTTAGTTTCTCCACCTTGGATGTGAAATAGTTTATCAGCAGGCACATATATTGACATGCATCAATGAAGTCTAAAATATCCTAACTTTCATATAAGGTCTGACTACTTAAAAGGTCCTGCTCGGTTCAGGACAACTGCAGCACCTTTTTTGCATATAATTTCAAAATTTTTTGTTATACATGTTATTTCTTCTGACTGTAAAGTTAGATCTAGTTGAAGAATGAACATTTCATTTACTTTTTTCTGAATTTGCAGATACCATGTAGTTCATTTCTTCTAAATTGCTATTTAAGTAAATATATTTCTGCTAGATGATATTAAATGCTTGACACTGTATAATATGCTACTAGTCTTCTTTGAAACTTGGATGTTCTTGAAGTCTTTGACTGAAGTTGCTGACTTATGACCAGGGCTCAAAACATCTAGCGAAGTGAATTTGATTTCGAAGTTAATAGATGGCCTGGATTGTTTAGAGTATCTCCTCTACTTTGTTGTTATGGAATTTCGCCAACAAATTAAGGTTGTTGGGAAAATTCCATTCCTTTGTAATATGTTAACGAAGTAGTTCTCTGTTTTTCTCTTTTTCTATTTTCTTTTCAATCTCTTTTTTTTTTTCTCTTTTTCTACCAAATGGTGTGGTAAGAGATGAATATGTATGCCGAAGCTATCGAATGCACTTCTAACAAGTATAATTCCAATGTATAGGATACAGCAAGAGTACCGACACTGAAAACAAACAAGCAATATAGGCAACACTGTAGGTTTAAGTTAAAATGTAGCTACAACTTTAACACAGGATGTCGTAAGGACATTGATACACATGATATGAAAGATGATGCTCAAGAACCAAGATCAATTGTGACAGCATTTAACCAAGAACGCTATGCCATCAAAATTGCACCATATAGTGCACTAATAGTAAAAATGATTCAATTTAAATGAAAGCAGTAGCAAAGGAGAATTAGGGAGATGAATTGCTTCGGCTTCAACACTGATATAAAGACTCTTAGATTGCTGAGGCATTATATAGTGTTGAACTAAAGAATAAAACGGGTTCTAAATTTTATGCCCGCATCATTGGTAGAGTTTAACAAGTACAAATTCCTATAAATAAATGGGTGAAAAGTAACAGATTATTTCCTTTATTCAATTACCGTATCATAGGTTTATGTCTGCGTCATGGAATATCGAAGTCTCATCTCACGCAAGTAACTGAAAGCAAGCACAAATTTCTGTATCATGCATCGAGTACTTAGAAATTGCGTATAATTAGCGGAAGTTGTTGTCGCATATACAGCTGCAATCAAGGTTGGCATCAGCTTTCTGATTAAAGTTGGAGATTTTGTTCGAGTTACTAGGCTTTCTGATTACATTGTACAAGCAATTCTTGCAAAGAGTAGTAGTGATCCGTTGACACTAGTGTGGGTTATGCGCTTATTGTAAACTATATTATAGGGGTCCTAAAATTTGATGTGGACCATTGAATGTGATTTATAGAAAAACATCATAGATTTTGTAAACTCAAACTAAAACTCTAATTTAGTAGTTTTATATGTTTTACTTGCCACATACGGAGAATTGCGAAAAGCCGTTAAATTATATAACTAATGTAACATTTCTGTTGTTCTCTACTGATAATTGGATAATGGTGTTTAATAATTATTATACATTTCCAGATAACTGTCAGGTTGATATTGCTGGTTTTTATTCTGCAGGCTTCCGTTGAAAATAAAAAATTAAAGATGGCATTTTCTTTGTTCGAAGAGATGAAAAGGTTCCAATTACAGCCCAATTGGGTGAGTTCAATGGACATTCAGTTTCATAAAACAAATAATGCTTATTAGTTTTTGCCTTTAGATTTTACTAATTGAAATCTCAAGATACAATTGTTGTCGTGCTATCTGTACTTAGTTAAGTACTTGACTGTTTGTATTTCCCAATCATATTGATTGTTGTATGTTAAAAATCTTCTGGATTTTTTTTTTAGTAATGTTTGCTTTACTTCTGTACAACTATGCAAAATATCTTGGTATATAGTTTATCTTTCTTTATTAGACCTCCTGTCATATTCTCTTTTTTAGCTGTCTGTAATGCTTGTACATGCTTATATAACTGGATCGAGACATTTACTTAGGGCCTCGATGAATTGTCTATAGTTTTGTTGGGTATTTGGATTTAATAATTGGTTTTTGCAATGAGTAAACTGATTGTTTGGACAATGACAAAGGATTATTAGTTAGCAATTGAACAAGTAGTCTTGCTACCACTGAGCAGAATACAATTTATAGTGCAATGGGAAATCTATTTGAAAGATCGATAAGTTTGGTGAATCGATTTCATCTGGTCAATTAGATACTTTTCTTACCCTGCATCCCCTTCTAAATTTGGTGGCTTTCAGTAGAGCTGCATATCTAACATAATGTGCATCTTCACAGATGGAATGGCTACAAGTTAGTACATCTGAGACCTTTGACAGTCTAAATTGATTTTTCAGGTGACATACAATACTCTTCTGAGAGCACGTAGCAGATATGGATCATTATATGAAGTTCAGCAGTGTCTGGCAGTTTATCAAGATATGCGAAAAGCAGGGTATGCAAAAAAGTCTAGTGCAGTATATGAATATTCCTTTCATGCTGATATTTACCATTTTATTCAAGTTAAGAACTTTTATTAATGTTCTCAAAAAATAAAATAAAATAATGATATGTGTACAATTATCAGTCACCAATGTAATTATTATTATTATTATTATTATTATTATTATTATTATTATTATTATTATTATTATTATTATTATTGTTGTTATATGGGCTGCTCGGGTTGGATGGGTTCCTATTGATATGTTACATTTTTGGGCCCTTGTGGGCTTGGACAGGACTAGAACTTCCCAAACTGAAATGACCAATTTAGCCCTAAAATATGGTTCAAACAGGGTGGTAGTTTGAATACTCTGTAAGGAGGACCCTTAAGTTGTCTATAATTGATATTTATACACAAGAATTATTTATGTTTATGTATAAATATATTGACTCCTTCGAATATCTCCACGTTAGTTATGTGCAGAACAACCAATTTACTGGCACCATAGAAGTCCTTTCTGCTCTTCCCCTTGAAGATTTGTGAGTTTCTATTGTTAAAAAAAACGAAGAAAAGAAAAGAAACTCTTTTGTATGTTGTAAAAATGAGCTTTACCGGCTGGATTCCTAATCGTCTTCAAAAGATTAATAACCTTCAGTGAGCAGTCCTTTGATTTTAGAACAAACTACACCATTGGCCACATATTATGAAGTTTCATTTAATTTCCATAACAATGACGTGGCAACTGATTCATCATCATCCTCAAGAAATTGAAGTTCAGTGACTCAACAACAACAAATTGAAGTTTAGCGACCGAAATGAAACTTTGATAAGTTTAGCGACCAATGGTGCAATTTAGCCATTTTGATAAGATCATGCATACTATTGGTTATTTACATCTCATCTGTATAATTCTCTTTTATAGGACCGGTGGTAATTCCTGGACCTCTGGCCCTGCACCTCCGCCTCCACTGTATATGCCTCCTCCGCCGGGTCGAAAAGTAAACCCGGGTGAGAACTTAATCGTTGACTTGTTTTCACATAATTTATTTTTAATTTACTCTTATGCATAAAATGGAATAACCAAACCTTAATGCCTCAAAGTAAAATTCAATTAAAATTCAAAATCATCTATATATATACACCCTTTCACCAAATAGTATGTGTTGGGGACTTGGTATTTTTCTGTTGCAGTAACAACTGCATTAATATTGCAACATTTAGTTTCATAAACTTTTTTTCTGTGTACGTAATAATTTGATTAAAATTTCTTAATTTTCAATATTATGAAATAACATATTCTCATTTTCTTTCTCTGTAGGATGAATGGTCGGATGAAGTAAACCAATGGGAGACATGTCCTGGCAAATCAATCACATGCCCTAATAAGTAAGATGTCATCCAAATTAACAACAATTAATATCGATCAGTATACAAATAAATTAATATGTATAATAATTCATTCAATCTTTAACAAAGGACTGAAATTTTTAGGTACGCATCAGAAAGCATAAAGTTAGCTTGCGATTACGTATATAAGGATGTTGATCAAGATTCTACTTTAGAAGGTACCTCTATCCAAGTTTCTGAGTGGTGCTTGCCCTTTTATTACTTAAGTGTGTTTGTGATCTTGTCGCAGGAATACGCAAAATTTTGAGTTTTTGAGTTATTTATTTGTACAGTTCTGACATATCTATATATCTGTATGTATTGTGAACTGGAACTGCAGATGATTACTTTTTTACTCGATAACATGCAGGACAACCATGTTATCTTTTCTTTTTCCTTTGCTTAAGTTGTGCATTTAATCTTGTACGATATTATGCTGATTCTCTCTTTAATCAAATTTGTGGGCCTACGGGACGTAGAACAATGCCTTGATCATTTTGTTTGTAAAAATGTTATTTCCAGGTATCTGCATGAAGTATGCTCACCATCTATCATCCACAAACACTTCAAGTCATCAAACATTTTATTGGATACAGAACTCAACCCTCATGTTTCAGATTCTGGGCTTGCGAGCCTTGTTCCAAACCCAGAATTCTAGGTATGAAGATGCACCTAATGTATTTTACTGCATACCAAAATAGAATTCGGTAGATCTTACGTACTTAAAAAACGACTTCTATAGGCATTGGATGAGAACTCGGGATTGTTATTTATTTGCAGATAACGTATCCTTGACACCCAAAACACGAAAGGCTTCGACAAAACGAGTAGCACCCCTTAGTGTGAAAAACCAACTTGCTGGAGCTTGCATGAATCAGAAGCTTGAAATGCTTCTGATTTATTTCATTTAGGTTTTATTTTTTTTTTTAGATTGAAAGCTTTGAATGTAATTTTTAATTGATAATTATATTTTTACTGTGCAAATTCTTATTTGGCTAAATAATTTGGCTTCTTTTATTTGACAATTGTTGAATGTAATCAAATTTAAAATTGTTTGCATGAGTAATTTATTTTTAAATGTCAATTTAAAGAATCTCAAAATAATTGCCGCTATAGATCCTATTTATTAGTTATTTAATATGTTTTTAGTGGCAATTATAGATAATTATAGCGGCATTTATAATAGTTACTATTATATATTATTTAGCGGCATTTGTTTAGGCTTTTACCAACCGCCAAAACAAATGCCGCCATAACTTTTAGCGACCCTGCCAATAGCGGCGATTATTATAATTGCCGTTAAACTATTTAGCGGCAATTATAATCGCCGGGAAAGTAAAAAATAATTGCCGCTAAAAGCTAGTTTTGTTGTAGTGGCTATAGCCATATCATATTGTATGTTGAGGGAAGGTTTGGGCATGTGGTTAGAATGAATGTTGTATAAGGGGTACTTGCTAGTAGATTGTGCATCTAAAATGTATTAAGTATCATATATCTTACCACATGTACATCGGGATTTCCCAAACACTTAATGTTGCATATGTTTGAATAATTGGAGTAATTATAGCCAATAAAGGACTTTGCATGCTTGAATGGTCATCTAGATAGGCCACCTTTTTCTGCTACACAAACTTATTGGAATTGACTTAGGAGAAACCATGCTTTTATTCGTTCTCCTGTCGTCTAGCCTTAGGGGATTGTGTAGTCCGATGTTCAGAGTTGGGACAGTCGGGGATCGAGGTTTGGGTGTTGCGGCGACCGCGGACTGTGGGCGGTTGACCGGATTATTATTACTACTTTTACACCAGATTGGAGGTAGGGGATCGAGTTTCCCTTTAGTGGATGGGTTTTCCCACTTTGATCAGGGTCGTGACCCCGTCCTGCTATTTATGGTACTGATGATACTAGTGACTGTGATACTATGCTCGTGTGGGGTCGCTCCCCTCGAGTGCCACTCCGGAGTAGGATTCCGACCGTGTTGGGTGCCGGTCAGGCCGTGTTGGGTGCCGGCTAGACCGTGTTGGGTTCCGGTCTATTTGGACAGGGGAGATACTGAGTTGTGAGGTTGACAGCAGAGCAGGCAGTTCCAGTGTTTACTGGTGTTTTGATTGGGTTGGTCTGTCAGTCCTTACGTCCTGGTGCATGTTTTTAGCCATTCTCTAGTAGGCATCGTAGAGGCACGTTAGTGGTAGCTCTGCATCAGTAGTGTACTTGTAGCTTACCACCTTTGTTTCATTTTTCGCCTCTGATAGTCCTAGTGGGCATGTCTGAGTTTGAGGTCTACCCACTAGGGGAGGCTACTGTTTTTATAGTAGTTCTCACCCCCCACTGTTTTCTCTTTTCTGTTCCCCTTTGTTTTGCAGAGTTCTCTGCGGGAGTTGCGGGACCCTCTTCCCTGGATCGAGGTAAGAGGATCGCTGATTAGCTAGCCACTGCCCGAGTTCGAGTTTAGTAGTTTTGATGTATCCCCAGTACACTCAGACGGTTGTATTCTCCTTTTATTTTGGGTCTGGCTGCGGCCAGCTGGTTGTATATATTTCGTGAGCTGGGAGAGACACTTGTATATTTCTGAGAGCTTACTGTACTTTCATTTCCAGCATTTGTCTGAGTTGTATTAGTTTTAGTTTAGCTCTGTTTTATGCTCCTTTATTACTTGTTTTATATCTGAGCAGGTTATCAGCGCTTCGTGTACACGGAAAATTCCGTATGCACGGCGGATCTGTGGACGGGCCCGGGTTCTGGTTTACACCCGGGGCGTGACATAACCGCTCGAGCTACCAAGTCCAAAAGCAAAAAGCTCAACGCGAGTACCTCCGCACTCCCGGGGTATCCCACAACCATGCTAGCCAAAAAGGCTGCGCACCCACGGCGGGACACCCGCCCCGCTCACAAAGTCGAAACCATAGAGGCAAAGATAGCCCCCGAGCAACCCCAGCACACCATCTACCACTGGCCTAGCCCCTCCTAAGAGGACCGTCCTCGCGGCACAAATCAACCGCCGCGAAAAGAAGAAAACCGAGCCAGCCAAACCGTCCTAAGTACCAAATCCAAAACCCAAAACTAGTTTAAGACCATCAGGTCTACCGGTACTATCAAGGACTCAACTACACCGGGCAGGACCAACAACACTCCCCTAAATGCCGAGGATCGAGAATATAAACCTACCGAACCCAAGGTAACTGTCCTACCCTTAACCAAAGACTAGGATGCTCAAGTGCTAAACAATGCAAAACCAATGCCGGTAAATAAAATAAAATAACAAAAATAATACCTGTCACCACAAGGTCGGCTGCCGTAAAGTCCTCCACCTGAGCGGCGTAGACCCGACCGCTCTGAGCCGGCGGCCGGTGATCCGCCGGGTAAAAAGAAGGTGATCCGCTCGCTGGAGCATAAAGCCGCTGAGCTGACAACTGCTGCTGAGGCGAAAAAGGAGCCGATGCTGATGAAGGTGCCGCTGAAGTCGAAAAGGGGCACGAAGCCCGAATGTGGCCTGGCTGTCCACACCTGTAACAACGACCCCACCTCTGATCACAGGTGTGCGACAAATGAGGTCCCCCGCAGAATATACATCTGTCTCTGTCGCGAAGCCGTGGCTGTCCCGGCTGATGCTGTCCCTGTGTCTGATGCTGAGACTCCGGCTGCTGCTGCGATGGCCTCCGAGATCCACTAGGCTCTCGCTGATCCGCACGCCCATGGCTAGGTAACTGAGGCCGCGGCGGTCTCCACACGCTAGCCTGTCCCTCGTCCTCGGGTACTGGTCGTTTCTTAACGGAACTCTGTGCGACCATCCCGCCTCGCCTCGCCACCACTGTGTCGCCTCTTTCCACCCATTCGGCATGCTCGACGGCCTCCTTAAGAGTCTGAAGTCGCTGTGCATGCACTAGGGTATAAATCTCGCTGCGGAGACCTGCCTCGAATAACTCGACCTGGTGTGGTCCATCACGGGCGACAAAGAGCACGCAGTTAAGCAACTGTATGAACTCCTGATAGTAATCCTGAACCGGCCGATCGCCCTGCTGAAGGTTCTTCAAATCATCCTCCAGTTTTCTCTTCACGCTCGTCGGAAAATAGGTATCCAATACCATACGCCGAAACTCAGACCAGGGTAACTGTCGAGAAATCTGGAAATCCCGTGGCTCCACTCGACGCCACCAAACATCTGCATCTCCATCCAGGCAGTGTACTGCCATATGAACTCTGTACCTCGGGTCGATGAAGAAATCCCTGAAAATCTTCTCCATCACTGATAGCCATGTTCCAACCTCCCACGGCTGCATGTCCCGCCCCGAGAATCTAGGCGGTTCGTGCTTACAAAACTTAACCAGTTTGTCAGCAATATCCTGCTCCTCGGCCGGGGTCAAAGTCTGGGCCACTCCCCGAGCCCCGCTACTCGATGATGGTGCCGTCGGCACCAGTGGTACCACAGGTGGTGCCGAGGCCTCAAGAACTGTCGGAGGCGGCGCCTCTCTCTGCGCCAGTAGCTGCTCAATCCGCTGCTCCTGCCGGCGGTTGGTCTCAGCCAGTTGGGCCACCAAGGCCCTCAACTCAGCAATCTCAGAAGGTCCAGCCTGTCCTGGCTCAACAGGGGGTGTAGGGGCACCCCCGGTAGGAATCCGACGTCGGGGAGGCATCTGCCACAAGAAACCACAAGTCAGCCACACAACCACACACGACCCAATCTAGCGAAAGTCAAGGACATCCCCCTATTTCTGTAACTTTATGTTGTCTGCAGCCAACATAACTGTCCCACAGAAAATAGGGTATGTCGATCCCTCTTCGCTCTCTGGAAGAGTCAAAAACTAAATCACCGACTTTCGCAAATTGTCACGTCCCTCACGCCCTATCATCCTAGGGCTAACCAAAAGCCTAGGGTTTCCTAAGTCCCAACTGACCTATCCCTAAGCTCTGATACCACCTAATCTGTCACGCCCCGAGTGTAAACCATAACTCGGGCTCGTCTACAGATCCGCCGTGCACACGGAATTTTCCGCATGCACGAAGCGCCGGTAACCTGCTCAAGTAAATCAGATACAAAAATAGAGCAATAAAACAGAGCTGAACAGAAAAATACTACATCTCAGACTGAACTGGAAGTAAGAATACAAAATGACTGTAAAATAAAGTACAAGTCTCTCTCCCAGCTCACCACAAAAAAATACAACCAGCTGGCAAAAGCCAGACCCCAAAAGTAAAAGTACAACCGTCTGAGATAGGATACATAAGAGGTACACGTCTAGCTACTCACTGTCGGGCCCACTGTCTAGCTACTCAGCCGTCCTCTCTCCTCGACCCGCCGCTGTATGTCTAGCAGCACCCGCAGAAGGCTCTACAAAACAAAGGAGAAGAAAAGAAAAAGAAGAATGGGGGTGAGAACTACTAGTAAACCAGTAGCCTCCCCTAGTGGGTAAAACCTCAAACTCTGACACACCCACTAGGTCTACCAGAGGCAAAAAGGAAAGAAGAGTGGTAAGAAATGAAACCGCTGCAAAAGGAAAATCTACCACTACTATGCCTCAAAAATACAGTCCTAGACTGGAATAACCGTATGCAACAATAACCAATCGTCCCAGATGAACCCAATCTGTACCGCCCTCATCATCGGGCAAATAAGCCGCGCCGATGTGATAGCAAAATTCCTGCTGCCGCCCTCATCATCGGGCAAATAAGCCGCGTCGATGTGATAGCAAAACTGTCCATAACTGTCTGGCCCCGGCCTCCGGAGGGGATCTCGAGGGGAGCGACCCACACGAGGAAAGCAGCACCGGGCAATAACCGCGCCGGTGTGATAAAAGCATCACCGGGCAATAACCGCGCCGGTGTGATAAAAGCAGGATTGGATCACAACTATAAAGCCCCAGTGGAACACAACCCTTCACTAAAAGAAAACTGATTCCCAATCAGATGCAAAAGTAACCATCCGGTCAATCGCCCAATATCCGCGATTGCCGCAATACCCCACAATCACAACCATGTCCCACATCTGACATCTGGTCAACCGCCTACTATCCGCGGTTGCCACAAAACCCTCTAATCCATAATCATGCCCTATCACCGATGTCCTATAACCGACATCTGGTCAACCGCCCAATATCCGCGGTCGCCGCCAAAACCCATAATACATAATCCATGCCCCGGCTACACTATCCCAAACCCCTGCTCAAACCCGAGCAGCAAATACCACCTGACTAACGAAAGGAGAAAAGAAATAAGCAAGGTTTCTCCTAAGTCAAGTTCCAGCATGAAAGTGTAGCGATAGAAGATGGCCTACCTAGATGTCCAAACAAGCATGCAGATGTCCTCATGAAAGATAAAGAAAGTGCGACAAATAATGGCCCCACATGTGTATCAACTAAAAGCTCCGCATAGATATAACCATCATGCTAAAACATTATCCAACCACACATGTTTAAAATCCACAACTTTCCCTCACCCAAATCATCCACCTATGCATGTCCTAAAAGATCCTCAAGTGGTACCATCCCACAAGACATTTCATTTTATCCCAGCATAAAAGTAACTTCCACATGCAAGGTTAGGTGCCAAAACTATACCCATACAAACATGTATAACCCCCAACCACTATCAGAGTTCCACAATAGTAATTTTCATATGATAGGCTCACAATCATTTACTTTAAGCATGCATGTCCATAATTGATCATTCAATAAACCAATTGGAGGATCTCTCCAATATTCCTAGGGGTATGTCAGAAAAATGAGGAGCATAACAACCACCCACCTCAATCGCTAATTCCAAGTCCAAAAAGTGCTCCAGGCCAAAAAGCTAAACCGCCGCGATCACTGAACAAGAATTACCCCAAAACATACAATTAAACTCAACACATGCTGTCCCAAAGCTAACAGTCCAAAGATGCCCTGTTTTTACCTATGAGAAGTGCCCGGAAAAATCCAAGAAAAATACTCTCACGATCCTCGCGACGAACCCGTCGAAACGAGTACCTGCACGCTCAAATCCGAGTTTCCTACACTGAGAAACAAATCCGACAAGGGGACCACCCCAAAATAATCTGCTCTCAAAAACTGTAGCACTAATTCCTGTAACCAGAGATTTCTCACCTTCGAAAAATATTCAGAAAATTCCAAGAAAAATTCAGGATATTCCTCGTGATGCGTAGATGCAAAACGCCTCTTGAATCGCTCCAATCCGATGCCTGTGAGCGAAGATATCATCAAAATACTGCAGCACTGTCCAAAACTCCGCCCCAGAAAATGAGGTCACAAGATGATCCGAAAAACCCATGAAAAGCTCGGAATGGGAAAAACCAGCAAACACAGGAAACGTAGCCCTACCTGTCTTGAAGCCAACGGCGCAAGAATCACAGAAAAAGGTGCTCGGGGTAAGCCGGGGGAGTCCTCGCACCAAAACGCGACGAAGAAGACCACAAACGAACGAGCCTCGTGCCGCGCCGTAAAAATAGAAACCTTGGGATGCGTGCTGCAGAAAAATCCTGGAATCTGCAGATGGATCCGGCTCTGGGAGATGAAGAAATCTCATGAAGGTGGCACTGTGAAAGGAGGAACAGGGAAAGAGTTCTTCACTGCTGAACTCGGCCTATTTATAGGCTAGGAAAAACAATTGGAGAAATGACCTATAGGTCCCAACTTTCGGGCGCTCCCGATTTTCGGGCTGCTACAGTGTTGGGCCCGGCCCAACACTGTGCGCGCCCGAAACGTCCCTGGTGTTGGGTTATATGTAATAAGGATCTAAATAGGGGAAAAAACACCTAGAGGGGGGTGAATAGGTGTAAACGTATAAACACTCAAAAATCGTTGCGATAAAACCCAATGCGGAAATAAAAAATAATACGCAAGATTTTTACGTGGAAAACTCCATCACCGGAGTAAAAAACCACGGGACCGATAACACGGCAGAAATCCACTAGAATTAAAACACGTACAAGGTGATTTACCGTACACAATTACGACTCAACCTTTTCCATACGCTCCTAGAGGATCTTCTCCGCTCGCTCCGCGACGCTTCTCGAATCCACGATCTGCGCCCAACGCCGAATCCACGGCGTCCAACGTCGAATCCACGACGTCCGACCGAATCCACGGTCTTCACCCAATAGCACCCTTCGAATCCACGAACATGCCTCGCTCCGAATCCACGAGAGCGGTTGAACCTTGAATCCACAAGGACACGCGAATCCACGCGTCGATTTTTGGGGTCAATCGTTGTTTTTGGGTGGTGATGATCCGCCGAATACTTAGATCAAAGATAGATCGGAAATACCATCTAAGTATTCATTAGTTTGATTCAACTCAAGATGTGAGTATGAAAACCTAGAATCAAACTAATCAATATAGATGAAGAAACATAGAGTATTCTCTAATGATTTCCTTTCTTCTCTATATGTGGATCTAGAGCCGTATAAGATGATACAGGAAAAAGACGGCTATGTGGATTTTCCACCACCATGAAAAAGAGTCATAGGGTCTATTTATAGGTTAGAAACCCTAGGAAGGAGATAAGAATCAAAAACCTAACATTTCTGGAGATTTTACGGACGGCGATCCGGATCGGATTAGCTGTGATCCGGATCGTCGTAACGAGTCAGGCAATTCCAGAAAAACGAAGGTTCGGGATCCGGATCGAAGTGCTTGATCCGGATCGTTCATACAGTTCACCAAACATCAACGTTCGGGATCCGGATTGCGAAGCCTGATCCGGATCGTTCAAGGAAGATGGTAAACTCAGTGTTCGGGATCCGGATCAAGAGAGGCTACGATCCGGATTGAACTGGTGTATGAACGAACCACCTTCGGGATCCGGATCGAACAACCTGATCCGGATCCTGAACATGTCCCAAGTCCAGTTTTTGATTTTTATGCAATGAAAGATTCTTCCAAGTGTTTCTACACTACAAGAAGTATTCGGATCACACAAAATCTTTAGTAAAACATACCTGATCCTTTTGAATTCTTCTTTCTTGAGATTGAGTTAAATGATCCAACTTTCTTCACCTTCAATCTTCAAGACTTGAGACTTTCACGAAACTACGCCAACTCAAATTCCGTAACAATCTCCCCCTTTGGCGGTTTCGTGACAAAACACAGATCCACTAAAGAAAATTCAAAAAGATATTTTTGTTGCTATCACCATACAACAAAAATTTACAATGGAGATCCAAAAATTTAAAAACATGAGATAAACTCCTAAAACAGACTCTAGACTTAGCCATCTGTACTCTCTGCACAAAGAAATCATTCTTGACAAAAAGAGATCGTTAGATACCTCAAGAATATTTAGCATACAAAACCTAGTACAGAGATAGAGTTTATCTGATCATCATGACATTTGAGAATTCAGATATGTAAGAGAATCATAGTCAAAAACCAACATATCTTCTATGCAATTAAAAACCAAATGTCACAAAATGTTAGTCCAACATCAACTTGTTAGTCATATTACATGCCCAAATAGTTAGTCGAATAGTTAGTCGAAACATGCAAACAATCACAAGATAAAAACCAAAGTTGAAGTTGAAGTGATACTTACCTTGATGTATACAAAATCTTCATCAGCAAGATTTTCACAATCATTGTTCAAGTTCCCTTGATGTCCACTTACCTTGATGTTCATTCACATCATCATTGTACCTTGATGCAGTCATCATTGTTCATCATTGATGTATACAAGATCACAATTTTCACAATATCATTGTTCAAGTTCTCTAAACTCTCTCCCCCTTTTTGTCACAAACAAAGCCAAAGTTACCAAAAAAATTGAAGGAGAGTTAAAAAAATATCAACGAAAATGTTCCGAAATTTAAGAACTAGAACTAAAAGTAAGTCCTAAAAACTGAAAAACCTGCACAAAAAGATTAGAAAGAAGGTTAAGTCAGTCAGAATCCGAACTAGTGGGATTGGTACAATCCAACTTCTTCAAAATCGCTTGAAGCATTTTTGACATTCTGGAGACCTTTCTTTTCATCTTATGTTGCTCAGAGATAATCTGTTTGAGATTTGTAGACACGCTGTCTTGTTCAGCAGACGATCTTCGCTGTTCTTGTCGAAGTGAGGACCCTACATTCGCTTTTGCTGTGTGTCTCCAGGACGTTGAAGGATGTAGTATAGAACCAGACGGTGCATCTTGACCTTCAATCCATGGAGATTCTCTAGTGAGAGAGCGAGCTCTGGTGAGGGGTCTATCAATCTGAATTCCAGTTCCCCTCGAATTCTTTCGCCTAGTGTACTGCTTGGTTGTTGAGGACGATCTCATCAGCTTCTTGTTCTTCAAGTACAACCTATCTTCTTTGTCAATAGCTTTTTGTGCTTGTTCACAAATCTCTTCCCAGTCTTCTTCATCCGATTCTGAATCAATTTGATAGACTTTCTTTGTCTCTTCTTGATTTGAGTCATCTTGTTCTCTTTTTATATAAGACCCACTCGGTCCTACCATTGCTACCAAAAGGAAGATTATCCAGGCGAATGCCATTGGTGCAAGTGCTTAAAAGTTTTAAAATCCTGTGAACAATAACTCAAAAACACATGAAAAATTGTTAATTTTCAAAAATTTGAAAAATTGTACCCAAACAATCATAATCATATAGAGAGACTAAGAATCAAATTAGTTTTGCAAAAAGGACTTTTAAAAATAGATCAATTGCATGATTTTCGAAAATCCTTATTATATGCCCTAAAACCGAAATTTTAGAAATCGAAGCCTAAAAATCCGTTAATCAGGAGAGTACCTAGCATATAATCAAAACTAATCTACCCAGAGTTCTTATTTCAAAAGAAATTTGATCAAAAACCATCCACAAACAAAGTTGATCCAAGAAATTCATCACGTTTGAGGAGGAAAAGAGAAAAACGGTGAAAAACCGAGATTTTGATCAAGAAAACTTACTTGGAGTTGAAGAACTTGAGTTTGAAAGCTTCCAGGAAGGATGAAATCTAGAGAGAGAGGCTCTGGAAACTTTGGAACAAAAGATTGGAGTAAAAGAAATCAAAACCCTTTTGTTCTTTATAAAACCTAGCCGCGATCCGGATCAGTTCATAACTGCGATCCGGATCGGCTACCCGCAGTGAGAAACTGCGTTCGGGATCCGGATCGGCAGATACAATCCGGATCGTCAGCCCGCAGAAGAATTCCTGCGTTCGGGATCCGGATCATCTTGCCCGATCCGGATCGGCTCCAACTTTTTCTTTAGAAAATTTCAGAGAAATTCAAGAAAAACCAGAAAAAGATTGTAAGTACAAATGTGTATCAACTTTAAACAAAAATCATCGTTCCATACAACAAGAATTAGATTATGCCAAATCTATCAATAATATCCAAAAATGAAACGAAAATTTACAAAAATTAAATCCCTTAAAGTTGAACACCTTCAATTACATCTAACTTGATCTTATGAGTAATGCCTTTATCAAATCATCAATTCAGTAAAGAAAATAAAATACAAAGATCAATAGATGTTTGAAATCCCAAATATAATAGATAATGTATCTAGACAATCTGTTGAAGAGAGTGGCTCTTTGAGCATCTTTCTTTAAAAACCCACCTTATACCAACCTTGAAATTTGACGGAGTCAAGTATTTCAACATGCATTTTACTTAATCAAAAATTTGAACAACCATGCTTGGTATACATGTGGTAGCTGCACACAATACTCGGACGACCGAGGTGGTAGCTCTTTCCTCCATGTGGTGGTAGTTTTCACACTCCTCATTGGGATGTAACTCTTTCCACATCTTTTGAGCATTTTACTTTTTCTATGACTCCCCCTCAATTGGCTATCAATTATTTAAGATATAAAGTATTCAACCAAATATTGATCTCGATTTCATACTCGACTAAGCAGTCAAATAAGATAATGACTATACCAAGAGATCATAGAGAGAGAGAAATTGACTTTGATCACTTAGAAGATGATTTAATTAACATAAATGATCATTGCAACAGTGAAATATTATGATGGCAAAAGCATAATAAATTTCTAAATGTGCGAAAAGATGCAATTAAAGTCAATTATGATCTATGCTCAATTAATGTCCTATGTACAAACATAGATAATGAACAAAACAAAAACAAATACAAAACCTATCCTAAGCAAAGGTTTCAAAAAGAAGTTTATTTCAAGGAAAGCATTCCAATTGCTTTTCGTAAATGAATAAAACGTTTTTGATCCAAAGGTTTTGTTAGAATGTCAGCTAATTGATCCTCAGTTGAAATATATGAAAGTTGAAGAGTATTTGATTCAACTAGATCTCTAAGAAAATGATATCTAAGTTCAATATGTTTTGTTCTAGAGTGCAACACAGGGTTTTTAGAAATGTTAATTGCACTTGTGTTGTCACAAAGAATTGTTACCGAAGATGCAGAAATGCGGAAGTCGCTCAATACGCTTTTCATCCAAACGAGTTGAGTTGAGCAACTTCCAGCTGAAATGTATTCCGCTTCGGCAGTCGAGAGTGCTATGCAGTTCTGCTTTTTACTGTGCCATGCAACAAGGCAATGGCCAAGATAGAAGCATGCACCACTCGTGCTTTTCCGATCATCCACTGATCCTGCCCAATCGGCATCTGAGTATCCAACAATATCCAAACTTGTTCCCATAGGATACCAAATTCCGAAATTAATTGATCCTTTGATATACCGGATGATCCTTTTCACCGCTTTCAGGTGAACCTCCTTTGGTGCTGATTGATATCTCGCGCAAATCCCAACACCAAAAGATATATCCGGGCGACTAGCCGTGAGGTAAAGTAGACTTCCAATCATACTTCGATACAGTTTTTCGTCTACATTCTCACTATGTGATTCACTTCCAAGTCCCTTGTGGCTAGTTCCCATTGGAGTCGGAAAATCTTTACAATTTTCGAGATCAAACTTTTTGACCAACTCCATTGCATACTTGGATTGACTCAAGTGAATACCTTCATCATTTTGTTTAATTTGCAATCCAAGGAAATAAGTCAATTCGCCCATCATGGACATCTCAAATTCGCTTTCCATGGTCTCCGCGAATTTAGAAGCATCATTATCTCTTGTTGCGCCAAATACAATGTCATCGACATAGATTTGTGCTACAATGAAATTGCTTTGATAATGCTTCACAAAGAGAGTCCTATCAGCTCCCCCTCGAGTATAGCCCTTCTCCAAAAGGTGCTTTGTTAACCTTTCGTACCATGCTCGCGGTGCTTGTTTCAGACCGTAAAGAGCCTTTTTCAAACGAAAAACATGGTTAGGTTGTTTATGATCTACAAAACCTTTCGGTTGAGCCACATAAACTTCCTCATTTAAAAACCCATTTAGAAATGCGCTCTTAACGTCCATTTGAAATAATTTGATTTTAAAATGACAAGCAATAGCAAATAGTATACGAATGGACTCGAGTCTAGCTACAGGGGCGAATGTTTCATCAAAGTCTATACCTTCTACTTGAGAATAGCCTTGAGCAACTAATCGTGCCTTGTTCCTGATGATAGTACCATCCTCATTTTTCTTGTTCTTGAAGATCCATTGGTACCTATCACATTGTGTTGCTTTGGAGGCTTCGTTAATTCCCAGACTTTGTTTCGCTCAAATTGATGGAGCTCTTCCTGCATTGCTTTAATCCAGTAGTCATCCTGAAGAGCTTCATCTATGTTCTTTGGTTCGATTAAAGATACGTAGCAAGCGAATCCACAAACCAACTGCCTCCGAGTTCTGACTCCTTCTTGTGGATCTCCAATAATATTCGATTCCGGATGATCCTTGGAGATTCGTAACGTTTGTTGAAACGGAGTACTCGGAGATACATGAGATGATTCCTGCACATCAGATAAACTTGAAGAACCATTAGATGCATCATTAATATTGGAAGTATTATTATGAGAAGATGCATTAGCAGGAGAATCATCATCTAGAGAGATATCGAGGGTAGATTTTCCAGATCCAAAGTGATAAGCTTCATCTACTTTAACATTTATAGATTCTACGATCGTCTTAGATTCAATGTTAAATACTCGATATGCTCTGCTATTCGTAGAATAACCCAAAAAGATCCCTTCATCACTTCGAGAGTCGAACTTTCCAAGATTTTCACGGTCACGTAAATGTAACATCGACTCCCGAAGACACGAAAATATTTGATGTTGGGTTTTCTACTAAACCACAGCTCATATGGTGTATTTAAAGTTCCTGGGCGCAAGTAAACTCTATTAATGACATAGACAGCGGTGTTCACGGCTTCAGCCCAAAAATGTAGCGGTAAATTCCGACTATGAAGCATCACACGCGCCATCTCTTGAACAACCCTGTTCTTGCGCTCAACAACACCATTCTGCTGAGGTGTATAGGGTGCCGAGAATTCATGTCTAATGCCATTTGAAGTGCAAAAATCAATGAATTTTGAATTTATGAATTCTCCACCTCTATCACTTCTAACACGAATGATCTTTCATTCTTTTCAATCATAATACGATGGCAAATCTCATGAAAAGAGTCAAACGTATCAGCTTTCTCTTTTAAAAATGCTACCCAAGAAAACCGAGAGAAATCATCAACCAATAAAAAAATGTACCATTTACCTCCCAAAGATGGTTGACGGGTCGGCCAAAAGAAAAAGAAGAAAAGAGAGTAGTATACATAAACTACACAAGATTTAATCGCAGAACGATTAAAGACAAGGAGGGGTTTCACCTTTGCATACCCAAACCTTTTGAGTTTTGGAGTATGTTGGAAATGGTTGAGAAGTTTTCCTTGATGAAGACGTCTGGTAAGATTGGTCTTTTTCTTTTGTCATCGTCTTGTTTGAAGTACTACCAATGTCCTTTTCTTTAGGAAAATCCTTCTTTGAATTCCATGGAGTGAACTTATTGGTAGCAGTTGCAAGATGTGGTTGATTTGATCTTTGAGCTCCAATCTTGCAATTTCTTCCAATGTGCCCTGCAAAATTACAACGAAAACATACCTTTGTGCTTGATGATTCTGAAGAGGATGAAGTAGGCTTGTTGTCGTTGGTTGTCATGATTTCCGGTGTCGGAGGAGGAGATACCGACTGAGGCACAAAGACTGTCCCAACCGAACTAAAATTGTCTTCAGTTCGATTGTATCCGAGGCCGAACTTGTTTGTTTGACCAAGACCAAGAAGTTTATCCAACTTACTCATTCCTAAAGAAAATTGCTGTAAGTCATCCTTGAGTTGGCAAATGGTCTCTGTCATTTCCAATTTTTCCCGTCGGGCCTCGCCATAGAGCTTCAAGAAATAGTTCGCTTTGTTCACCATATCTATATAGTTCTTCTCGAGTTGCTCATTGGACTCTTGAAGGGAAACATTTTCTTTTATCAGTTTTATCCCTTTCCACTTCAAGATCGGTCGAGAGAGAAGTTACCCTTTTTACTTCTTCTTCGAGATCCTGCAATCTCCCTCTCAACCCCTTGTTTTGCTTAGCCGGTTTCTTTAAATCCCGTAAAGATCTGTGATAGGCTAGAGCAAATTCTTCACATTCCGAATCATCCGATTCGTTGTCCGTTGCATTCTTTCAACAGTGGAGTTGGACAACGACTCGGATGTACTTGCCATAAAGCACATGAAGGGTGAAGATACGGACGCGTGGAATGCGGTGGAGCTCTTTTCTTCATCACTCGAAGACGACTCATTTGACGTTGAGTTGTCATCCCAAGTGACGACTTGCATCGCCTTCTTCTTTGCCGGATACTTGTTAGGACACTCCGTTGCAATGTGGCCGTAGCCTCGACATTTGAAGCATTGAAGTTGTCCTTCTGAACTTTTCTTATCCTTTGAGAAGTTCTCTTGCTTTCTTGACTGTAACTTGAAGTACCCTTGCTTTGTTCAACTTTCCCAAGGATGGAGATTTTGCTTGAATTACCCCTTTGAAAGTTGCGGCGAAACTTCCTTGTCAAGAGAGCGAGCTGCTTCTCAAATTCCTCCATAGAAAGGTTCTCGTCATCGTCTGAGGAGGATGTATCCAGCGTCTTCTTCCTTAGTTGTTTTCAACGCATAACCTGAAGACTTAGAAGTGGATGCCTTTCCAGAAGAATTGTTAGTAGTAAATGTCATTTCATAAGTTTGTAATGAACCAACTAATTCTTCTACACGTATTTCGTCCGGGTGTTTAATAGTTTCAATGGCAGTAACCTTTGGGCGAAATCGTTCAGGAAGAGTTCTTAAGATCTTTCTTACAATCTTAAATTCTGGAATCTTCTCTCCCCAGATTAGCACATGAGTTTACGATGTCTTGCAATCGTGTATAGTAGTCCGTGAAAGATTCATTTTCTGCCATTAGATAGAGTCAAACTTGCTCGTAAGCATTTGCAGTTTCTGAATCTTCACGAGGTTAGTTCCCTCATGTGTAACCTGAAGAACATCCCAGATTTCTTTCGCAGTCTCACATGCCGAGACGCGAGAGAATTCAGTTTGAGATAAGGCATTAAAGATAGCATTAATTCCCTTGCCATTGTAAGAAGATGAATCTAACTCTTCCTTGGTCCATTTCGACCTAGGTTTTAAGGTGCGAACCTCACCAATAAATTCAGTTGGATTAGACCATCCTAATTCAATTGATTGCCACACCCGTTCGTCGATGGAAATTAAAAAGGCTTTCATCCGTACTTTCCAGTACGCATAATTTGTTCCATCGAAGAAACGGGGGTCGGTTGATGTTTCCACCTTCAACCATTGTTTACCAACCCTATTCCCTCTCTGATACCACTTGTTGGGGTATTATGTAATAAGGATCTAAATAGGGGAAAAAACACCTAGAGGGGGGTGAATAGGGTGTAAACGTATAAACACTCAAAAATCGTTGCGATAAAAACCCAATGCGGAAATAAAAAAAATACGCAAGATTTTTACGTGGAAAACTCATCACACCGAGTAGTAAAAAAACCACGGGACCGATAACACGGCAGAAATCCACTAGAATTAAAACACGTACAAGGTGATTTACCGTACACACTTACGACTCAACCTTTTCCATACGCTCCTAGAGATCTTCTCCGCTCGCTCCGAGACGCTTCTCGAATCCACGATCTGCGCCCCAACGCCGAATCCACGGCGTCCAACGTCGAATCCACGACGTCCGACCGAATCCACGGTCTTCACCCAATAGCACCCTTCGAATCCACGAACGTGCCTCGCTCCGAATCCACGAGAGCGGTTGAACCTTGAATCCACAAGGACACGCGAATCCACGCGCCGATTTTGGGGTAAATCGTTGTTTTGGGTGGTGATGATCCGCCGAATACTTAGATCAAAGATAGATCGGAAATACCAATTCTAAGTATTCATTAGTTTGATTCACCTCAAGATGTGAGTATGAAAACCTAGAATCAAACTAATCAATATAGATGAAGAAACATAAGAGTATCTCTAATGATTTCCTTTCTTCTCTATATGTGGATCTAGAGCCGTATAAGATGATACAGGAAAAGACGGCTATGGTGATGTTCCACCACCATAGAAAAAGAGTCCTAGGGTACCTATTATAGGTTAGAACCCTAGGAAGGAGATAAGAATCAAAACCTAACATTTCTGGAAATTTACGGACGGCGATCCGGATCGGATAGCTGTGATCCGGATCGTCGCAACGAGTCAGGCCAAATTCCAGAAAAACGAAGGTTCGGGATCCGGATCGAAGTGCTCTGATCCGGATCGTTCATACAGTCACACAAACATCAACGTTCGGGATCCGGATTGCGAAGCTGATCCGGATCGTTCAAGGAAGATGGTAAACTCAGTGTTCGGGATCCGGATCAAGAGAGGCTACGATCCGGATTGAACTGGTGTATGAACGACCCACCTTCGGGATCCGGATCGAACAACCTGATCCGGATCCTGAACATGTCCCAAGTCCAGTTTTTGATTTTTATGCAATGAAAGATTCTTCCAAGTGTTCTACACTACAAGAAGTATTCGGATCACACAAAATCTTTAGTTAAACATACCTGATCCTTTTGAATTCTTCTTTCTTGAGATGAGTTAAATGATCCAACTTCTTCACCTTCAATCTTCTCAAGACTTGAGACTTTCACGAAACACGCAAACTCAAATTCCGTAACACCTGGGCCTCCAC
>CM055067.1:22932590-23041428 GCA_029204045.2 Tillandsia leiboldiana
TGCGGGCGACCCCCGCGGCACCAGCCCGCGCGGGCGCCCCTCCTGCGGGCGCCCTTCGCGCGGCCGCAGCGCCGCGCGGGCGCGCTGCCCGCGGTGCGGGCGACCCCGCGCGCACCACCCGCGCGGCGCCCCTCCTTGCGGGCGGCCCCGCGCGGCCGAGCGCCGCGTGGGCGCGCTGCCCTCGGTGCGGGGCGACCCCGCGCGGCACCAGCCCGCGCGGGCGCCCCTCCTGCGGGCGGCCCCGCGCGGCCGAGTGCCGCGCGGGCGCGCTGCCCGCGGTGCGGGGCGGCCCCGCGCGGCACCACCCGCGCGGGCGCCCCTCCTGCGGGCGGCCGCCGCGCGCCGAGCGCCGCGCGGGCGCGCGGCCCCTGTTGCGGGGCGCCCCAGCGCGGCACCAGCCCTCGCGGCGCCCCCCTCCTGCGGCGGCCCCGAGCGCGGCCGAGCGCCGCGCGGGCGCGCGGGACCCGGTGCGGGGCGGCCCGCGTCGGCACCAGCCCGCGCGGGGCGCCCCCTCCGGCGGGCGGCCCCGCGCGGGCCGAGCGCCGCGCGCGGGTGCCGCCCGCGGTGCGGGCGGCCCCGCGCGCACCAGCCCGCGCGGGCGCCCCCTCCTGCGGGCGGCCCCCGCGCGGGCCGAGCGCCGCGCGGCGCGCGGCCCGCGGTGCGGCGGCCCCGCGCGTGGCCGTGCGCCGCGCGGGCGCGTGCCCGCGGTGCGGGGCGGCCCCCGGCGGCACCACCCCGCGCGGCGCCCCTCCTGCGGGCGGCCCCGCGCGGCCGAGCGCCCGCGCGGGCCGCGCCCGCGGTGCGCGACGGCGCCGGCCCTCCTCCCTCCTCGTGACCAACAAAAGAAAGAAAGAGGGGAGATTCCCCCGAACGAACGCGTCCGACTCACCTTGAGTGGCAAGAAGGAGGAAGAGAGGGATCGTCCGCTTGCCTCCACCGGTCCCCCCCTGCGGTGTGCTTGGTTTCTCCTTTGCCGGCGGCTACGAGGGACGAAGAAAAGAAAAGAGGCGGCCACCAAAAGAAAAATAAGAGGAACCCTAATCCTCTTTCCCCTCACGGCTACATTATATATACTAAGAGAATTAGGTTTACCTTAAAAGGTGTGCGGCCTGCCAACACGGATCCCGAGGCGCCTAAGGGGACCCCAACTTCGAGAATTAATTCTGGTCAGACCGGGAGTCGGAAAAATAACCGATCGCGCCCACGCGCTCCGTTCCGCGAGCTCTACCGCCTAAAATTATTTGCGGCCCCGACGGTCTGTCCGTAAAAATCCAAAAATGAGCCCCCGTCAGGCATTACAAGAAGAGGGTGACCAGAAGGTTTGAAGAAAAGCCGGGTCTTACACCATTACCGCTAAAACAAGTTTTCGTCCCCGAAACTTAATCTTCCCCAGCGGCGAACAGGTCCGGTAGCACTCCCTCATCTTTGACTCGGGTTTCCACAAGTTGCCTCACGCTCTTCTTGATTGCTCCAAAGCACCTTTACGTAGGGAATCGTTCGACTACGCAGCTTTTGGCCTCCCGGCTAGGATCCGCACTGGTACTTCCGCGAAACTTAGATCCTCCTTGAGTTCAATCGCGGAGGCGTCCAGCACTCGCGATGGGTCGGGGAGGTATTTCCGAAGCATGGATACGTGGAACACATCATGAACGCGGTCAAGGTTCGGCGGTAGGGCGAGGCGGTAGGCTACCGGGCCCGAGCGCTCCAGAACTCAAACGGCCCTATGTACCGCGGCTCAGCTTGCCCTCAACCCAAACCGCTTCACCCCCTTCGACGGCGACACCCGCAGTAACACGTGCTCTCCCACCTGGAATTCCAAGTCGCGACGTCTCTGGTCCGCGTAACTCTTTTGCCGGCTCTGGGCGGTCGCCAAACGTCGCCTGATGAGGCGCACCCTTTCCTCTGTCTCGGCCACTAGGTCCGGCCCCAAAAACTTTCCTCTCCCCCAGATCGTCCCAGCAGATCGGGGATCTACAGCGTCTGCCGTACAACGCTTCGTACGGCGCCATCTTAATGCTCGCTTGGTAGCTGTTGTTATAAGCGAACTCTGCAAGGGGTAGGTAGCGCGACCATCCGTCCTCCCAAATCCAGCACGCACGCCCGAAGCATGTCCTCGAGTATCTGGGATCACCCGCTCGGATTGCCCGTCCGTCTGGGGGTGAAAGGCTGAGCTGAAGTGTAACTTGGTCCCCAAGGCTCGTTGTAGACTCTTCCAAAAGTTCGAAACGAACCTCGTGTCCCTGTCCGAGGTGATCGTCGTTGGCACCCCGTGCAGCCTTACAATCTCGCTGAGGTAGACCTGTGCCAGCCGGTCACGTGTCCAGGTCGTGTGGATGGGTAGGAAGTGAGCTGACTTCGTTAGCCGATCCACGACAACCCAGATAGCGTCGTGTCCCTGTTGCGAACGGGGGAATCCGGTGACGAAGTCCATTGTGACTTGCTCCCACTTCCATTCGGGCACGGGTAGAGGTTGCAATTTCCCCGCCGGCCGCTGATGCTCGGCTTTCACCTGTTGGCAAATCAAACAGTGAGCCACGAACAGCGTCACATCTCCCTTCAATCTTGGCCACCCAGAAGGTCTGTCGATATCCCGGTACATCTTGGTGCCTCCAGGGTGCGCCACGTAGGGGGCGCAATGTGCTTCAGTCAGGATTTCTTTCTTTAGATCCGGCAGATCGGGCACGCAGATCCGCCTCGGAACCGAAGGGTGCCGTCCGTTCCTACTGCAAAGTCTCCTTCTTGCTCCGGTGAAATCCTATCTCGTTCCAGCTGTAGCTGCGGATCCGCACCTTGGCCTTCCCGAATCCTCTCCAATAGGGTCGGCGCGACTGTTAGGGTCAACAGTCGCTCAACCGTCCCTGCTGGTACCACTTCCAACCTCAATCGTGAAAATTCCGCGATCAAGTCGTTCTGCTGCGTGATCGCGCCCGCCGAAGTTCCTTCTGCTTGTCCCTTTCGGCTTAGAGCGTCGGCTACCACATTTGCTTTCCCCGGGTGGTACTGGATGGTTAAGTCGTAGTCCTTCAGTAGCTCCAACCACCTCCTCTGCCGTAGGTTAAGCTCCTTCTGGGTGAAAAGGTACTTAAGGCTTTGGTGGTCCGAGAACACGTTGCAATGTACACCGTAGAGGTAGTGCCTCCACAGTTTCAGAACGAAGACCACTGCGGCAAGCTCCAAGTCATGGATCGGGTAGTTCTGTTCGTAATCCTTGAGTTGTCTTGAAGCATAGGCAATGACTCTTCCTTGCTGCATTAGTACTCCTCCCAGTCCTATTCGCGATGCATCGCAGTAGACTTCGTAGTCTTCTCCAGGGGTTGGTAAGGCAAGCACAGGCGCTCTTGTTAACCGTTTCTTAAGTTCTTCAAAGCTCTCTTGGCATTGGACCGTCCATATGAACTTTACTCCTTTCCGGGTTAGGCGGTTCAGAGGGGTCGCAATCTTCGAGAAACCCTCCACGAAACGTCTGTAGTATCCCGCAAGGCCCAAGAAGCTGCGCACCTCTGTCACTGTGGTCGGCTGGGGCCAGTCGGTCACCGACTCCACCTTCTTGGGATCCACTGCGACTCCTGCTGCTGAAATGATATGCCCTAGAAACCCCACTTCGCGAAGCCAGAATTCGCATTTCTTAAGTTTTGCGAACAGCTCCTGCTCCCTAAGGGTCTGTAGAACAATTCGAAGGTGCTCCTCGTGCTTCTCATCGGTGGTGGAGTAAATCAGGATGTCGTCGATGAAGACCACAACGAACTGATCCAGGAAGGGTCTGAAAACTCGGTTCATCATGTCCATGAACACCGCTGGGGCATTGGTAAGCCCGAACGGCATTACTGTGAACTCGTAATGGCCATACCGAGTCCGGAATGCCGTCTTCGGAATATCCTCGTCTCGAACTCTGAGCTGGTGGTAGCCCGACTGCAGGTCGATTTTTGAAAAGACAGTTGCACCCCGCAGCTGGTCAAAGAGGTCATCAATCCTAGGTAAGGGGTACTTGTTTTTCACTGTGACTTTGTTGATTTCCCGGTAGTCGATGCACAACCGCAAGCTCCCGTCTTTCTTTCGTACAAAGAGTACAGGTGCGCCCCAAGGGGACACACTCGGTCGGATAAACCCCTTGTCCAGAAGGTCCTCTAGCTGCGCCTTAAGTTCCTTCAGCTCCGCGAAGGCCATCCTGTAGGGGGCCTTCGTGATTGGTCGAGTGCCGGGTGGAAGCTCAATGGGAAAGACAACTTCTCGCTCGGGGGGTAATCCAGGTAGTTCGGCCGGAAAAACATCTGGGAAGTCCCTCACCACAGGGATGTCGGGGAGTGCCGTGGAGGATCCGGCGGCCAGGGCCACCGACACCAAGTAGGCCATACACCCGCCCTCTACCAGCTTCCTGGCTCGGGATGCAGGAATCATGGAAGAAAAGGAAACGCTCTTGCAAGCCAAGTACACGTTCTCCGGAAAATCGGGGTACATCAGTCGTACCTCGCGCTTCTCGCAGTCTATGACCGCAAGGTACCACGTGAGCCAATCCATTCTGAGCACTACATCATACTCTTTCAATGGAATGACTACCAGATCCCAGGGGCACGGAAGCCTTCCCATCCATATAGGGCAGGAAGGCACCATGTTGCGTGCCTCCAAGGATCCCCCCGCGGTGTGTACGGTCATCAAACTGGGTAAGGGTCTCAACTCAAAATCATGGGTCAGTGCGAAGTCTCGGGACATAAACGAGAGGGTCGCTCCGGTGTCAAAAAGGGTTCTAGCGCGATAAACAGAAGCAAGAGTGATACCTGCGACGACGTGCTCAGACGGGTGCGTCTCCTGCTGACCCATCGAATAGACGCGGCCTCCAGTTGTTTCTTCACGCTGTTGGTAAAGAACGCCCCGAATAGCTGCTGTTTAAAGGTAGTCCATGACGGAAGGGTAGCGCCCGACGCAGAGTCGGGGCGTACGGTCTTCCACCAAATGCGGGCGTTCCCCTCGAGCAAGTGGGCGGCCAGGGGGACCCGCTCATGGTCTTCCATCAATAGGTCCTCGAATAATTTCTCCATCGTATCCACCCATTTCTCCACAACCCAGGGGTCCGTCGTGTCCCCCTCGAACGTTGGCGGATCGTATTTCTTGAAGTCGGCCAGGTTGGCGCGCACACGGTCTCGCTCGTTTGGTAGGTTCGCCCCCTTGTCCTCGGCTGTGGATCTAGTCCTGGCCATGATCTGAACATTTGCACGAACCAGTTACTCCTAGTTTAAATAAGACGGCACGCCACTAGTGCTGGCACTAGAGGGAGAAAAGAAAAGAACACTAATTCCCTCCCCCCTTTTTCCCCAACGAGCACTCGCGTTTTATTTATCCCGTGTTCACTTTATTACTCAGTAGCCAGAGTATTGCGCCCGTGGATGTTAGGCCCCGACTGTTGTGGTTAAAGTTTACCTCTCTGATACCATCTAAATCTGTCACGCCCCGGGGGTTCGAATCGCGCGGAAGAGGAGCCACCGATGCCCCTGATTCAGCCATATATTTTTTTTTTGTAAAACATTACTCCCCGGCGCGTGCACAGACCCGCCGCATACACAAATTCGCTCTGCAAATGAGCAGAGGCCCCTTTGTATATGCACGGCGTCTCAACTACAAAGTGTCTCACAAGGCGTAGTACATACAATCTCTAACCACATCAGTTGGGGTCTCGTACACATACAACCAAACAATTCACGTGACATTCTAGCATTCACTTAGAGCATAGAGGCCGGTGTTTTGAAAGGATAAATAATCACAAGGTTTTGAAAGCGGCATCCACACGATGCCCTCGTTTGTGAAAACAGTTCGTAAACACATAAATCCCACAAGGTTTATAAAGCTTGGTGCCCACACGACACCCACGTTTTAAAAATAGTTTTCGCAAACGGTTTTCTTTGTTTTTCATCGTTCGAAACGGCCAAGTAAGAGAGAACGTAGTATTCATTCAATTATTCAAAAAGAAAGGAAAGAAAAGGGCAACATCCACTTCGACCCCACGGGGGTGTCGCAATCCACAACTAGCTACCATGAATAATAAAAGAAAAGGGAAAGAAGAGTCACTGTATCTGAAGTCACCCATAAATCAGATCAGCACCCTAACGTCCTCACCGGCGCCCTAGCACTCGCCCATGGACGAACCTGTCACGAAGTGGGAAGTCAGTGACTAGAAATAGCATGATAAGCGTAGTAAACAAAGATAAGGCAAACCACAAACACCGGAGCAACTATCCCTCCCATGCACCTTCCACCTTAACCACACCCTGTATCATTACGACATCGGGCACCTTCCCCGATGCCCACCGCCGAGCACCTGCCTCACAAAGCAACATCGGGCACCTTCCCCGATGCCCACCGCCGAGCACCTGCCTCGGCCGCCGAGCACCTGCCTCGACGTCACCGCTCACACCCCCCACCCATGGGGCCCCCATTCCTAACGCCACCTCCGCGTGGGGTACACGGGTCAACGTACCACTTTTCCGGAAAAGCACACCCTTGCGGTGGCCAAACCGCGGGTGTGCGTGTAGCAAATTTGAGCCTCAGATTGACATTGAGTATCATAACATAACATAACAGGGTTAGTGCATAAACAGAAGGAGACTGACAATTCCACCTTGCCCCAACATGCTATTTCTAACAGTTAAACCCCATTCCCGAAACCCCCGGGAACGTACCCACCTTGTGTGCGTCGTCCTGCGTTCGTCCAGTCCGCGTCTGTGCTCCAGTCGCCCACAGCGTCCCGCACTCCTGAAGGAACATAGGCAAATCGAGACTTAGAAGTCCGAAACTTACAACGACTCCCTACAGCGTGCGGCGGAGTTCTTCGCACGGCACCGGCCCGTGCGACGAACACCCTGCCAGGGCGCAGCCCCGCGCGGCACCAGCCTGCGCGGCGCCCCTCCTGCGGGCGGCCCCGCGCGGCCGAGCGCCGCGCGGGCGCGCGGCCCGCGGTGCGGGGCGACCCCGCGCGGCACCAGCCCGCGCGGGCGCCCCTCCTGCGGGCGGCCCCGCGCGGCCGAGCGCCGCGCGGGCGCGCTGCCCGCGGTGCGGGGCGACCCCGCGCGGCACCAGCCCGCGCGGCGCCCCTCCTGCGGGCGGCCCCGCGCGGCCGAGCGCCGCGTGGGCGCGCTGCCCGCGGTGCGGGGCGACCCCGCGCGGCACCAGCCCGCGCGGGCGCCCCTCCTGCGGGCGGCCCCGCGCGGCCGAGTGCCGCGCGGGCGCGCTGCCCGCGGTGCGGGGCGGCCCCGCGCGGCACCAGCCCGCGCGGGCGCCCCTCCTGCGGGCGGCCCCGCGCGGCCGAGCGCCGCGCGGGCGCGCGGCCCGCGGTGCGGGGCGGCCCCGCGCGGCACCAGCCCGCGCGGGCGCCCCCCTCCTGCGGCGGCCCCGCGCGGCCGAGCGCCGCGCGGTGCGCGCGGCCCGCGGTGCGGGGCGGCCCCGCGCGGCACCAGCCCGCGCGGGCGCCCCCTCCTGCGGGCGGCCCCCGCGCGGCCGAGCGCCGCGCGGGTGCGCGGCCCGCGGTGCGGGGCGGCCCCGCGCGGCACCAGCCCGCGCGGGCGCCCCCTCCTGCGGGCGGCCCCCGCGCGGCCGAGCGCCGCGCGGGCGCGCGGCCCGCGGTGCGGGGCGGCCCCGCGCGGCCGTGCGCCGCGCGGGCGCGTGGCCCGCGGTGCGGGGTGGCCCCGCGCGGCACCAGCCCGCGCGGGCGCCCCTCCTGCGGGCGGCCCCGCGCGGCCGAGCGCCGCGCGGGCGCGCGGCCCGCGGTGCGCGACGGCGCCGGGCCTCCTCCCTCCTCGTGACCAACAAAAGAAAGAAAGAGGGAGATTCCCCCGAACGAAACGCGTCCGACTCACCTTGATGTGCGAAAGAGGAGGAAGAGAGGGATCGTCCGCTTGCCTCCACCGGTCCACCCTTGCGGTGTGCTTGGTTTCTCTTTGCCGGCGGCTACGAGGGAGGAAGAAAAAGAAAAGAGGCGGCCACCAAAAGAAAAATAAGAGGAACCCTAATCCTCTTTCCCTCACGGCTACATATATATACTAAGAGAATTAGGGTTTACCTTAAAAGGTGTGCGGCTGCCAACACGGATCCCGAGGCGTCTAAGGGGGACCCCAACTTCGAGAATTAATTCTGGTCAGACTGGGAGTCAGAAAAATAAACCGATCACGCCCACGCGCTCCGTTCCGCGAGCTCTACCGCCTAAAATTATTTGCGGGCCCCGACGGTCTGTCCGGAAAAATGCCAAAAATGAGGCCCCCGGTCAGGCATTACAAGAAGAGGGTGACCAGAAGGGTTAAGGAAAAGCCGGGTCTTACACATTAGCTCATAACATTCAATAACCCTAAACCTAATCACATGCATTAGGTCAATTATACCATTCCTTTAATCTCATTTCTACATATGAGGCTCTAATGGCCTATGTAGTAACTGCCTTCGTTAATTGTTTTTCGGAATCTGTTTATTTGATCTGCTTAATTTCGCACCTCTTTTAGTAGTCCGGCGGGTGGGTTATTAATCCACTTTTCTTTCTGGGCAGACCATTAGGGCTCGCGGGTATTTTTAGGCAATAAAGCTCGCGAAACGGAGAACGGTGGCGCAATCGGATCTGAATTCTGACCCCGGGATCTCCTAGAATAAATTTCTGAGGGTTGCTAGCAGCCCGGGCGATCAGCACGTGTTTCGAGGCAAACCGGACCCCGGTCCGCACCCGAACTATCAGTTCTTTTAGTCGGGGGTTTGGGTTCATTCCCACTCCTCATTTCGACCGATCGATTTAATTCGTGATTTGGGGCTTAGGGTTTTATTTTCCACTCCTCTTGCCCTGTACGTTAGGTCACCTCTGAGCGCGTACGAGGAACCTGATCCCCAGTTCTTCTTCCCTTTATCGGTCGTCGTGGAGAACCGAGGCGTCATGATCGGGGAGAAAGAAGGACGATCGCACTCCCTGCGGAATCCGGCAAGCGCGAACGGGACGATCCTTCTCCTTCATCCTTCGCCGACGAAACCGAGGTGCGTGGTTATCTTGTTTTTTTTCCTTCGGTGTTCTTGCTTACCGCGAGGGGAGGATCCCCCGATCCGGTCATATGGCGCCCAACGCGCGCGAAGGGGGAGGGCGAGCCACCCGCAGGCAAGCCACCCCCGCAGGGTGTGGCGCCGCGCGGGGCCGCCCGCGCAGGCAAGCAGCGCGCCCGTGCGGGTTCAAATGCCGCGTAGGCCGCGCATGCTTGTGGGCCGTCCGTGCCATGCCCCCGACTCGGGACGCCGCCGCCGCCGCCGGATCTGCGGGCCGCGTTCCGCGACCGACCAGGAGGGTCTGTTGTTCCTTCGTCTTCGTTGGGGGGTTTCGAGTTACTGACTCCTTTGCGGTGGGATCGTGTAGGTTCGGGGAGCACACCAAGACGCGGAGGAGTAGCGCGTTGATCACCGCACGAGACAGGTGGGTTTTTATTTTGAGACTTAGCGTAGGGCTTCCGACTTTTGTGACGGTGTTAATTGTATGTTTAACTATGCTAATGCTGATAGTCTCTATGGTTCTCGCTCTTTGGTTGTACATTGTTTCTTGGTTACTATGCTCGAGGCTGCGACACGCGCACCCGCGGTTTGGCCACCGCAAAGGGTGCGCTTTTTCGGAAAAGTGGTCTATGACCCATGTAAACCCACGAGGTGACGTAGTGGGGGCCCCCGTAGGTGTGGGGTTTTGAGGCACCAAGGTGTGAGCGGTGCGACCCGTCGGGGTAGGTGCTCGACGTGGTCAGGTTTTGCAGGTGTTCGTGTTTTATTTCCCTCTTGGGAGGGTGGTTGCTCCGGATAGTCTTACGGTTGGATTTACTACTTTTCCTGCTTTTCTTGTTATTATCGTATCGCTGACTCCCCACTCCGTGACAGGTTCTTTCAGGGGTGAGAGCTAGGCGACGGTGAGGCCGAGACAGGAGCTTTTGGGTCCATGGAGGCCCTAGACTGTATTTTCTTCTTTACTTCGCATTTCATTTAATATTGTAGTCTACTGTGTGGTTCTCGATACCCTCGTGGGGTCGGTGTGGATGTTGGTACTTCACTCTCTAGATATGAGGATGTTGAGTTTTGGTTTCTATTTCTGTTCGGCCGTTTTCAAAGAAAAGAAAAAGAAAGAAAAACAAAGGAAAAAGAATTGTGAAAATCGTTTTCAAAATCTGGGTGTCGTGTGGACACTGTTTTCAAAACCTTGAGGATTTATGGATTTCGAAAACGGATTTCAAAACCTGAGTGTCGTGTGGGCACTATTTTAAAAACTCTATGGATTTATGGCTTTCGAAACTATTTTTAGAAATCTGGGTGCCGGGTGGGCACCGCTTTCAAAACTGTGGATTTATCCTTTCAAGTTGATCGGCCTTGAGAATTGTTCAGTTCTGTATGTGTATGTATGTTTAGAAACTGTTGTGATTGAATAAACGACTGTAATTGGACGTTGTATTAGCCGCGACGCCATGCATATACAGAGGAGACTCTGTCCGTTTGCAGAGTGAATCTGTGTATGCGGCGGGTCTGGGCACGCGCCGGGGAAGAAGGAATTCCAAAAAAAAATTTATTCGCAAAATAAATCCTCTTTTCGTTGACTGTTTCCGCTGAATGAAACCCCCGGGGCGTGACAGCCTATTAACATTAAGCTTTTAAACATTCATTCACCTCTACTAGACCCTCTTATAATCATATTCAAAATCTTATTACACTAAGGGTCTATTAACATGCTTCTAATATTAAAAGCAAAGGAAATTGGAAGAGATCACCATTTTTCGAATAGAATTCCCCACCTCTTATAATGCTCATGCAATAGGAGGTGGCTGATCACTATCTTCCAATAAAAAGCTCTAAAAATGGAGAAAAACTCCATGAGAGATGATTTCCATCTCATTTGAAGCCAAAAAGAAACCTTAAGATGAAACCCTAACTTATACTTAACTCTTTTGAGAATTTCTTGACCAAAAGATGAAGAGGAATGGACTCCAAACTCCTCTTGAAAAGCTCCTATGAGGTTCTTGTCACGCCCCGGCGTCGAAACTGCGACCCGGGCTCGCCAACAGATCCGCCGCCCATACGGAAACCCCGTATAGACGAAGCGTCTAACCTGCAAAAAGAACCAACTACACTATACAGATATCAGAGCTGAAAGTAAACTACTGAAAAACTAAAATCCAATCCCCGTACAACTGAAAATAATACAATATCCATCTCCCAAAAATTATGATCATATACAAGTCCTCTGATACAAAACTCAAAAGGGAGACATCTCCAATAAATACATCAGTGTACAAGCTCTCAATACAAAAATATCCTCACTACATCAGTCTCTCAAACTGTAAAATAAAATACAACTCTATACCTCACAACAAGGGTCTCTCAACAGAGGGAAAAGAGATAAACTAATCTACTGAAGCTCTCCTCAGAAGGGGTACCGCTACACTCCAACGACGGGTAGGGAACTAGCTCGCGACTCCCTCACCTCGGTCAGAAGAAACAACAACTGGAGCAACAGGAACAGGAGAAGAAGTCCCTGGGAAAAAACACCACGACGGGTGTGAGAACTACTTCCCACAGTAGTTCTCAGTGGGTGTCGTCAACAAGCCCAACGGTCTGCCCAGTAAGTCTACTAGAGGCATAAAGTAACAAAAGCAGGGCTGAAAAAGGAAAAGATGGAAAATAACTCTACAGCTACTATGCCTCTATCTAGATGCTCAAGAAGTGGAACAGATGATAATATGATGCATCTACTGACTCTCAAGTATAGTCACCCAATCTACACTGACTGCCTCCTCGGGTCCAATCAAACCTGCGCCTACCTACTGCCGTTACATCCCGGAGGACCGGACTGACGTAGGGCGTCCGTAGCTGCCAAAACTGGGCCAGCCAGAGGGACTGTGTCCGTGACTGCCAAAACTGGGCCAGTGAGAGGGACGGCGTCGACAAGTCGTGATACCAAAGTGCAAACCCACTCCGGACGTGGCACTCGAGGGGAGCGACCCCAACGAGGACAAGGGTATCCGCGCACTCTGTCGAGCTCAAGTGGCACTGCAGGCTATAGTCAAAATCCACGCTCACGCGCTGAACGGCAAGACTCAATCCTCAAACATCTCGCACAACAGTCGGAGCACTCTCGACGACTCAGCTGATCAGCTCACACGAAACACGAGACCCAAGCCTCTCCAACAGCTCACAGCACAAACACACTGGCTGGAGATACTCCACAGCCAGGACCACCGTCCACCAGACGGCTCCCACAACAGAACACTAAACTCACAGGAAAGACCGACACCATAAGGGTTCGGAAACCCGATAGGCCGGTGCTTAGAACCCTATCAAACAAGAACAGACTCTAGGCTCTGCCTATCGAAGTTCCCGACCCCTTATAGTTCGGGGACATAACAACCTCGGTACAACACGAGAAGACACCAACCAGGGCCCGAAAGTTCCGGGAGACCTACACCTACAACCCTATCAAACAAGAACAGGTTCCAGGCTCGGCCCCCGTGGCTTTCATCCCGACAAAGGAACGGCCCCTAGAACCCAGACCACTCGAATCCTTTCGAGTGGGGAGATTTACAGGAAAAAGGTGACATTTGTTAATGAAAACCATTTTCACTCAACCCACACAGGGTGAGGATTAAAAGTAGTACCCTTTATGAAAAGCTATCTTGTTTTGAGAAGAACTCCATTTTTAATGATTTTTAGGTCTTTTTAGAAAAACAGTTAGAAAACAAGTGTTTTACCCAAACCCCGAAAGGCTGATGCCTTTGCCCAAATCAAACAAGAACAGACTCCAGCGGCCCTTCGATGCTTGGAAGAAAACATTGGTAGACTAAAATCATGTGTATGTCGAAAAGGGTTCTGGGTTCTAGGTCCTGCTAACACTAGTAAACTACTGTCACTAACACAGTGGCAACAACCCAAACAGGAGAAAACAAGACCTCCCGGGGCCACCGTTTACCCCAAACGGTTCTCGGTACAGACAAGCGATCCACTACATCTACCAGACTCCACTCTGCTCCCAAGCACGAGTGCAAATGCATCCCACACTAAAAAGAAGTCCCGACCGCTCGGCCCACTACCCGGGCGAGGATAACACTAAGTCTAGGAATGAAACATATGTGTGGATGTCTAAACATAAATAACCCTAGCCCAAGTGAGGGTTTTCTACTGGTCTGGTTACACATGCAACATATGACGGGGGTGCTAGGTCAGGTTCCAAGATAACTATCATTAACAGATGATAGAGAGTAAGGAGGTCACATGAACCTCAGATAATAAAGGAAATAACAATTCCTACAATCTAGCATGCTACACAAGAAATACTCTAACATGCATGATCCTACATCAGTAGAATTACTGTTCAGTCCATAAAACTTGGAGACAAGGCCACCCACCTAAAGGCGCTAACTGTCCAAGATTCCACAGCTGAAAATACCAGGAAATTGATAGCTCCAAGTCTAACAGGTCCAGCACTGTCCACAAACCCTCCTGCAGAAAGGGCTCCAAAAATTTTGAAATAAATACCACAGCGTTCCTCGCGTCGATAGCTTCGAAACGGGTACCTGTACGCCCAATTCCGAGCACCATAGGCCAAGTTACAAATTCCACAGTATCGGTGCGCAAAATTCCAAAATCATACAACTGTAAACTCTCGCACAGATGAAAAGGAAAATGTATACCTTCGGGAATGTCTCCAAAAATTCCAAGAAAAATACTATGATAATCCTTGCGTCGAGTAGATGAAAAAAGTCCAAGGGCTCGTCTCAATCCGATGCCCGGTTGCGGAGATATCCACGAAACACCACGCCGCTGTCCCAGTATTCCTCACAGCAACAGCATCCCAGTAAGCAAGGAAGAACTCCTCGAAAAGTGCGAAATGAGAGGAAACTGAAAATACCTCGATCGAAGCTCTGTCCGTCGCGGATCCAACGGCGAAGAAATCGCTCGAAAAGGTGGTCGGAGAAGGCCGGGGGAGCTCTCGCACCGAAACGCGACGAAGGGGAACACAAATGGACGAGCGTCGCGCCACACCGTAAAAATGGAAACCTCGGGAAGCATGCCACGTAAAATCCTAGAAATCCTCCAGAGGATGCAGAACACGAAGGGGAGCAACTTTGCTGAAGAGTCCACGGCGAGAAGAAGCTCGGAAATGCCGAAAAAATGAAGGAAGAAGCGGCTCGGATCGCTTAAATAGGCTGCTCAAACAAATCAGGAAATGACGGATGTGTCCCGGTTTCCAGGTGCTTGGAGAATTCGGGCTGCTATAGTGTTGGGCCCGGCCCAACACTGTGCGCGCCCGAATCCCTCACGGGCCTCCACGATACCCACCGAAAAGGCAACAGCGAGCGCCACCACACACATCGCGCCACGTGGCTGCCCCCAGACGCCGACATGTGGCCCGACAGCGAGTCAACGCGCGCCTGGCGCGCGCACGTGCGCACGCCAGCGCCGCCCGCGCACCCTGCCAGGCACGCGCCCCGAGGCGGGGCGCACCAACTCGGTGCACCGAGCGCGCTACACCTGTGAGGTCCCGGAATCTCCCGCGTAGGGCTTGCTGGTTGTTGAGCAGCTTTTAGTGGCCTTTGGGAGTGTTTGTGCGCGTGTCGGGCCCGAGAATTAGATTTGTGGTGCAATTTGGGTTTTAGTTGCATCACTGGAGGCCTGCGTGGTGTGTCGGTAGTGTTTGCGCGCAATTTGGACACAAGTGTTGGACTTTGGGCTTAAAGGAGACCCCGTGGGAAATTAGAGGACCCGTCGGGTGTTTGGAAGTGGTTTCGCGCGATTCAGATGTCAAAATTGGACTCCGGGCGAAGTTTGGATAAGAGTTTACCTCTCCGGTCGCCTTCGGGAATTTTTAGAGTTGGAATTTGGCAAATCGGACTTTAAAAATGGACCCGGCGCGAAAATCGGATCGAGTGGGCTATCCGGGGGCACTCCGTAATTTTTGGATGAGAATTTGGAGAAATGGACATCGTATTTGGATTCAGCGCGCGAAATCGCTAAGAATGGACTATTTACTTGTTTGTTTTGGAGCCCGGATGTTTTACACGTTTTTCGGGGCGGCGCGACACGTTTCCCGAGGCGAGGCGACGGTGCGGATCCCGACGCGGCTCAAGGCGCGCAGCTGGCGCGCGTTGGGAACGCGCGCCTGCGCGTGTCAGCGCAGGGGCCGCCACGTGGCGGCCCCCCGTTGGAGGCCCGCGCGGGAGCGGGTGGGCGCGCCTGTGTCACGCGCCCGTGTCCCGCGCCTGCGCGGGCGCGGTGTCACGCGCCCGTGTGGCGCGTGGACTGCGCGCCCGCGTGGCGCGCAGGGGCGCGGCCACGTGGCGGGCGCGCGGTCGCCTGCGCCTGGTGCACCGCTTTGTGCCGTGGACCGGGCGGTTGGAGGGTCCGGATTGGCCGGTGCACCGTGGACCGGTGCACCGTGGACCATCCCTTTTTTCCCCCTCTTCTTCTTCTTCTTCTTTCTCCCCCGCACGCCACTTTCTTCCTTTCTTTTCCTTTCTTCTTCAACCGAGCGAAAGGGAGGAGGTGGTGGGTTGTGTGGCGTGGCGTCGTGGGCCTCATGGAGCGTGCGAAGTTCACCGGCGGAGCGTTTCGGCGGCGGCGGCGCAGTCGGGTAGGCCCCGTGTGCTAATTTTTCGGTGTTTTTAGCACAGTTTTGGGGCGTTCTTTGGACTGTGAATTAACCCCTTATTCTTATCTGTGTTAGGGACAGTATTTTTTACTGTGCTCCGTTTTGCGTGCGATCCCCGACGCCGTGCACCGTTTTGCGTGCGGACTCCGTTTTGCGTGCGGATTCTGGCACTGTGCTCCGTTTTGCGTGCGGACTCCTGCACCGTGCACCGTTTTGCGTGCGGACTCCGGCACCGTGCACCATTTTGCGTGCGGACTCCGGCACCGTGCACCGTTTTGCGTGCGGACTCCGGCACCATGCACCGTTTTGCGTGCGGACTCCGACAGCGGACATCGTTTTGCGTGCGGATCGCGTGGAGGCCAATTGCAAGTGTCTACGAGCAATTGGTGGCAAATCGAGGTGGGTGGCCTTATCTCCAAGTTTTATGGACTGTACATTAATTCTATTGATGTAGGACTATGCATGATAGTTTATTTCCTTGTGTAGCATGCTAGATTGTTGGAATGGTTATTCCTTTATCATCTGTTAACATAGTTATCTTGGAACTTGACCTAGCACCCCCGTCATATGTTGCATGTGTAACCAGACCAATAGAAAACCCTCACTTGGGCTAGGGTTATTTTATGCTTAGACATCCACACTGTTCTTTCATTCCTGGACATAGTGTTATCCTCGCCCGGGTAGTGGGCCGAGAGGTCGGGACTTGCTTTTAGTGTGGGATGCTTTTGCACTCTTGCTTGGGAGCAGAGTGGAGTCTGGTAGTTGTAGCGGGTTGCTTATCTGTGCCGGGAGGCGTTTGGGTAAACGGTAGTCCCGAGAGGTCTTGTTTCCCTGTTGCACAGTCGTGGGAGAAAGCCGTTGAGTAGACGGTAGTCCCGGGCCGACGCGTATCTTCCGGTCAGTGTTGTTGGGAACCGTTGGGGTTAACGGTGATCCCGGGTCGTTGAGTTTTGTCCGACCAGTATTGTTGGCCTGAGTTGTGGGTCATTCCTGGCTGTGGAGTACTCCAGCCAGTGTGCTTTGTGCTGCGAGCTGTTGGAGAGGCTAGTGTCTCGTGTTTATTGTGAGCTGATCAGCTGAGTCGTAGAGAGTGCTCCGACTATTGTGCGAGATATTTGGGGATCTTGAGTCCTACCGTTCTGGGAGTGAGCGTGGTTTTTGACTATAGCCTGCTTGTGCCAATTAGTGATACTCTATGCCGTGCCGTTTTCCTCAGTTGGAGTCGCGTCCCTGAGATGCCGCTGTGGATACGATGGGCCGGTTGAGGCAGTTTTGCGCGAGGGGTGAGTTAGTCGGGCAGGACGCCCCACGTAAATCCCGTCCTCATGGGGATGTGTGGTAGTGGGCAGGCGCGTTCCTAGTCGACAGGCGCAGGCTTGACTGGACCCTATGAGGCAGTCAGTTCGATTGGGTCTATTGAGCACCTTGGGTGCGAGTGGTCTCTTTTAATTTCATCTGTTCCACTTTTTGAGTATCTAGATAGAGGTATGGTAGCTGTAGAGTAGCTCCAGCTTTTCTTGTTCAGATTTCATTGCACTGTTATCTTTTACCTCTAGTAGACTTAGTGGGCAGACCGTTGGGCTTGTTGACGGCACCCACTGAGAACTACTGTAGGAAGTAGTTCTCACACCCGTCGTGGTGTCTTTTTCCCCAGGAACTTCTTCTTCTGTTCCTGTTGCTCCAGTTGCTGATCCTTCTGACCGAGGCGAGGGAGTCGCGAGCTAGTTCCCTACCCGTCGTTGGAGTGTAGCGGTACCCCTTCAGAGGAGAGCTTCAGTAGATTAGTTTACCTCTTTTTCCTCTGTTGAGTGACCTTTGTTGTGAGGTATAGAGTTGTACTTTATTTTACAGTTTGAGAGACTGATGTGGTGAGGATATTTGTATTGAGAGCTTGTACACCGATGTATTTTATTGGAGATACCTCCCTTTTGAGTTTTGTATCAGAGGACTTTGTATACGATCGTATTTGGGAGATGGATATTGTATTATTTTCAGTTTTTAGTAGTTTACTTTCCGCTCTGATATCTGTTTACTGTAGTTGATTCTTTCTGCAGGTTAGACGCTTCGTCTGTACGGCAGTTTTCGTACAGATGGCGAATCTGTTGGCGAGCCCGGGTCGCAGTTTCGACCCCGGGGCGTGACAGATTAGAGTGGTAGCAGAGCCTAGGTTGTAGGTCGTGGTGGACTTAGAAACCCTAGGCTTGTGGTTGGATATTAGGATGACTACGTGAGAGTCGTGACTTTTAGCGAGAGTCCTGATTGAGTTTTTACCTCTCCCAAGAGACGGGATGAGTGTTTGGCATGTTTATATTCCTAAACGATTATGTTGGCTGCCGACAACATAATACTCTGGAATGGATGACATGTCTTAGACTTTCGCTGGATTGGGCCTTATGGTTGTTGTGTCCTGACTTTTGTTATTGTGCAGCGGATTGCGATACCCCGGAGACGTCGTGTTGTGAAGAGGACACACCCCTCACCTGATGAATACCCCACAGCGGGAGGCAGAACTATCAGAGTCGCGCAGCGGAAGCGTGGTGGGCCCATAACCCACAGGTCCCAGGATCGAAAACTTCGATAGGCTGAGCCTAGAAGAGCCTAGAATCTGTTCTTGTTTGATTGGGGTTCTAGGCACCGGTCTATCGGGATTTTCGGATTTTTGCCGCATCAGTCGGTTCTTCTCACCTATGAGTGGGGTGTTATTGTGGGAGCCGTTTGGAGTGACGGCGGTCCCAGCTGAGTGGGTATTTTCCCTGGCTGTGTTACCAGGAGGGCATTTTCCCTGGCTGAGTTACCAGGAGGGCATTTTTCCCTGGCTGAGTTACCAGGAAGGCATTTTTCCCTGGCTGAGTTACCAGGAGGGCATTTTTCTCTGGCTGAGTTACCAGGAGGGCATTTTCCCTGGCTGAGTTACCAGGAGGGCATTTTTCCCTGGCTGAGTTACCAGGAGGGCATTTTTCCCTGGCTGAGTTACCAGGAGGGCATTTTCCCTGGCTGAGTTACCAGGAGGGCATTTTTTCCCTGGCTGTGTTACCAGGAGGGCATTTTCCCTGGCTGAGTTACCAGGAGGGCATTTTTCCCTGGCTGAGTTACCAGGAGGGCATTTTCCCTGGCTGAGTTACCAGGAGGGCATTTTTTTTTCTGTCTGAGTTACCAGGAGGACACTTTCCACTGGCCGAGCTACCAGATGGATACATTGCCCCTGGCTGAGTTACCAGGTGGGCACATGCCCCTGGCTGAGTTACCAGGTGGGCACATGCCCTGTCTGAGTTACCAGGAGGACACTTTCCACTGGCCGAGCTACCAGATGGATACATTGCCCCTGGCTGAGTTACCAGGTGGGCACATGCTCTGGCTGAGTTACCAGGAGGACACCTTCCACTGGCCGAGCTACCAGATGGGTACATACCCCTGGCCGGGTTACCAGGTAGGTACATGCCCTGGTCGAGTTACCAGGTGGTTGCTTTACTGAGATTGAGATGGTCTGACAGGACGCCGAGATTTGGTGGCGTCGAGTTCGTCCTGTTGGACTACCAGGAGCTCAGTTGTTGACTTGGAACCAGTTTCGTGCTTTGCTGCTCAGGGCCAATTTTCCTGACAGTGTAAGCAGAAACTGGAAGGGGACCTTAGACTCCTGCAGCAGGGGAGTCGACCTCTTCTGGAGTATGTTCGCGAGTTTTGCGATTGTTGAGTGGTGTACCCCATGTCTCCTGGATGAGATCCAGGATGTTGAGCTAGTTGAGAAAGGACTGCAGTGGAATATCTATCACTTGGTGTATTCTCGGCGGGTGCCAACGTTAGATGCAGCGATTGAGCATGCTTAGCGGGTTGACCGAGGATCAGTGATCATGTCAGAGAGGGACGGAGCGCCAGGGACCAACTCCGGGGAGAGGCATCCAGTGCCGCCTGTGTTTGGACAGTCGAATAGATCGAGACCCCCGGGGCAGCCACGATCCCAGTCTGAGGGTCGTGAGTCTCAGAGGAGACAGAGACCAGGAGGTTCTCCACAGCCGATGTATCAGCAGCAGCAGCGGGATGACTGTGTCCTCGGTGGTGGGCCGCATTTTGCGCCGCAGTGTGACCACAGGCAGGGCACAGATCATGGTCTTGTCCTAAAGCGGGGTCATCAGTCGCTTGGGCAGCTTCGGTTCCTCCTCCTCCGCTCTTCCAGACAGGCGGAGCTTTGACAGGTTATGGCCAGATAGTTAGGGCCACTTCTTCGCGGCTGTCCGACGAACGACCACCCCCGAGCGAGAGCGTCTATGTCACACAGGATGAGGATTCGGGGGCAGCTAGCCACGTGGTGGCAGATACTAATCTTATCTCCCCTTCACGCACTTGAGCGTTATTTGTTACCGGAGCATCGCATTCATTTCTTCTGTAGGGCATTTGCTTTGTTGTATGGGCTAGAGATAGGACCCTTAGCTTGTGCTCGTGAGGTTCAGATACCGGATCACGTGTTGCACATAGATGGGTGTTATTGGTCCTGCCCAGTGCAGTTGGGGCCCTGGTTTTTGCCTGTTGATCTTTTGGCTCTTCCTCAGCTCCGGGATTTCGAGGTAGTGTTGGGTATAGTACTGTGAGGATCTGAGGCCTTGATGCTTGAGTGATACCACGCCGTTGATACACGGTGGTGATGCCACACCATTGATACACGGTGATGATGCCACACCGTTGATACACGGTGGTGATGCCACACCGTTGATACACGGTGGTGATGCCACGCCGTTGATACACGGTGGTGATGCCACACCGTTGATACACGGTGGTGATGCCACGCCGTTGATACACGGTGGTGATGCCACGCCGTTGATACACGGTGGTGATGCCACGCCGTTGATACACGGTGGTGATGCCACGCCGTTGATACACGGTGGTGATGCCACGCCGTTGATACACGGTGGTGATGCCACGCCGTTGATACACGGTGGTGATGCCACGCCGTTGATACACGGTGGGGATGCCACGCCGTTGGTACGCGGTGGTGATGCCATGCCGTTGGTGCACGGTGGTGATGCCACGCCGTTGGTGCACGGTGGTGATGCCACGCCGTTGGTGCACGGTGGTGATGCCACGCCGTTGGTGCACGGCAGTGATGCCACGCCGTTGGTGCACGGCAGTGATGCCACGCCGTTGGTGCACGGCAGTGATGCCACGCCGTTGGTGCACGGCAGTGATGCCACGTTGTAGGTACACAACGGTGAGAGTTTTGTGGATGTTTCGGACTTTGACCGCGAGTTTGGGCATCAGCTTTATGATCGCCTTGTGGGCCAGTTTTCAGTCCCGTTCACCGACGGTTTGGTCCCCGTCATGGTGTTCTTTATTAGTTGAGGGATCGACTTCGACCCGTGGGTCCGTTGGGGTTATGATAGCATGTTGAGCGACCAACTGTGGCATGAGATTGTGCCTTTTGAGGATCCCTTTTGAGGGTAGCCTGCAGTTGTGTTGTCCACTCGAGTGGTTTCGGATCGGGAGGTAACCGAGTGAAGACCCCAGCGTATTGGACTCCCTTCCTTATTGGATTAATATGCGGGTATGCTCGGGTCGTCTTGTTGAGGTTGGCACCATGTTGTGGTTTGGTGCATGTTACACTTGTGGTTATTTCAGTTTCCCCCAGCCTTTTGGTGGAGCCCTTTTGTTTTTCACGTCTCAGCTCAGTAATGATGTGATTTTCCTCGCCCGTGATTGACTTGCCTCTTGAGATTTGTGATTGTTGGAGTACGAGGGACGCCCGTAGCAATTTCTGGCTCGAGAGATGAGAGAATTGCACATCGGGTCATACCGTACTTGTTGTTGTTGTTGCGAAGTAATCACGAGGAGCGAGTGGGGTTTAGGGAGCTGGAGGCGTATTGTTAGATACCTAGCCGTGGTATTCTCGACTCCTGATGGGCTTGAGCTAGTTTCGAGGACGAAACTTTCTTTTAGTGGGGGAGGGTGTGAGGTCCCGGAATCTCCCGCGTAGGGCTTGCTGGTTGTTGAGCAGCTTTTAGTGGCCTTTGGGAGTGTTTGTGCGCGTGTCGGGCCCGAGAATTGGATTTGTGGTGCAATTTGGGTTTTAGTTGCATCACTGGAGGCCTGCGTGGTGTGTCGGTAGTGTTTGCGCGCAATTTGGACACAAGTGTTGGACTTTGGGCTTAAAGGAGACCCCGTGGGAAATTGGAGGACCCGTCGGGTGTTTGGAAGTGGTTTCGCGCGATTCAGATGTCAAAATTGGACTCCGGGCGAAGTTTGGATAAGAGTTTACCTCTCCGGTCGCCTTCGGGAATTTTTAGAGTTGGAATTTGGCAAATCGGACTTTAAAAATGGACCCGGCGCGAAAATCGGATCGAGTGGGCTATCCGGGGGCACTCCGTAATTTTTGGATGAGAATTTGGAGAAATGGACATCGTTTTTGGATTCAGCGCGCGAAATCGCTAAGAATGGACTATTTACTTGTTTGTTTTGGAGCCCGGATGTTTTACACATTTTTCGGGGCGGCGCGACACGTTTCCCGAGGCGAGGCGACGGCGCGGATCCCGAGGCGGCTCAAGGCACGCAGCTGGCGCGCGTTGGGAACGCGCGCCTGCGCGTGTCAGCGCAGGGGCCGCCACGTGGCGGCCCCCCGTTGGAGGCCCGCGCGGGAGCGGGTGGGCGCGCCCGTGTCACGCGCCCGTGTCCCGCGCCTGCGCGGGCGCGGTGTCACGCGCCCGTGTGGCGCGTGGACTGCGCGCCCGCGTGGCGCGCAGGGGCGCGGCCACGTGGCGGGCGCGCGGTTGCCTGCGCCTGGTGCACCGCTTTGTGCCGTGGACCGGGCGGTTGGAGGGTCCGGATTGGCCGGTGCACCATGGACCGGTGCACCGTGGACCGGTGCACCGTGGACCATCCCCTTTTTCCCCCTCTTCTTCTTCTTCTTCTTTCTCCCCCGCACGCCACTTTCTTCCTTTCTTTTCCTTTCTTCTTCAACCGAGCGAGAGGGAGGAGGTGGTGGGTTGTGTGGCGTGGCGTCGTGGGCCTCGTGGAGCGTGCGAAGTTCGCCGGCGGAGCATTTCGGTGGCGGCGGCGCAGTCGGGTAGGCCCCGTGTGCTAATTTTTCGGTGTTTTTAGCACAGTTTTGGGGCGTTCTTTGGACTGTGAATTAACCCCTTATTCTTATCTGTGTTAGGGACAGTATTTTTTACTGTGCTCCGTTTTGCGTGCGGTCCCCGACGCCGTGCACCGTTTTGCGTGCGGACTCCGTTTTGCATGCGGATTCTGGCACCGTGCTCCGTTTTGCATGCGGACTCCGTTTTGCGTGCGGACTCCGGCACCGTGCACCGTTTTGCGTGCGGACTCCGGCAGCGGACATCGTTTTGCGTGCGGATCGCGTGGAGGCCAATTGCAAGTGTCTACGAGCAATTGGTGGCAAATCGAGGTGGGTGGCCTTATCTCCAAGTTTTATGGACTGTACATTAATTCTATTGATGTAGGACTATGCATGATAGTTTATTTCCTTGTGTAGCATGCTAGATTGTTGGAATGGTTATTCCTTTATCATCTGTTAACATAGTTATCTTGGAACTTGACCTAGCACCCCCGTCATATGTTGCATGTGTAACCAGACCAATAGAAAACCCTCACTTGGGCTAGGGTTATTTTCTGCTTAGACATCCACACTGTTCTTTCATTCCTGGACATAGTGTTATCCTCGCCCGGGTAGTGGGCCGAGAGGTCGGGACTTGCTTTTAGTGTGGGATGCTTTTGCACTCTTGCTTGGGAGCAGAGTGGAGTCTGGTAGTTGTAGCGGGTTGCTTATCTGTGCCGGGAGGCATTTGGGTAAACGGTAGTCCCGAGAGGTCTTGTTTCCCTGTTGCACAGTCGTGGGAGAGAGCCGTTGAGTAGACGGTAGTCCCGGGCCGACGCGTATCTTCCGGTCAGTGTTGTTGGGAACCGTTGGGGTTAACGGTGATCCCGGGTCGTTGAGTTTTGTCCGACCAGTATTGTTGGCCTGAGTTGTGGGTCGTTCCTGGCTGTGGAGTACCTCCAGCCAGTGTGCTTTGTGCTGCGAGCTGTTGGAGAGGCTAGTGTCTCGTGTTTATTGTGAGCTGATCAGCTGAGTCGTAGAGAGTGCTCCGACTATTGTGCGAGATATTTGGGGATCTTGAGTCCTACCGTTCTGGGAGTGAGCGTGGTTTTTGACTATAGCCTGCTTGTGCCAATTAGTGATACTCTATGCCGCGCCGTTTTCCTCAGTTGGAGTCGCGTCCCTGAGATGCCGCTGTGGATACGATGGGCCTGTTGAGGCAGTTTTGCGCGAGGGGTGAGTTAGTCGGGTAGGACGCCCCACGTAAATCCCGTCCTCATGAGGATGTGTGGTAGTGGGCAGGCGCGTTCCTAGTCGACAGGCGCAGGCTTGACTGGACCCTATGAGGCAGTCAGTTCGATTGGGTCTATTGAGCACCTTGGGTGCGAGTGGTCTCTTTTAATTTCATCTGTTCCACTTTTTGAGTATCTAGATAGAGGTATGGTAGCTGTAGAGTAGCTCCAGCTTTTCTTGTTCAGATTTCATTGCACTGTTATCTTTTACCTCTAGTAGACTTAGTGGGCAGACCGTTGGGCTTATTGACGGCACCCACTGAGAACTACTGTGGGAAGTAGTTCTCACACCCGTCGTGGTGTCTTTTTCCCCAGGAACTTCTTCTCCTGTTCCTGTTGCTCCAGTTGCTGATCCTTCTGACCGAGGCGAGGGAGTCGCGAGCTAGTTCCCTACCCGTCGTTGGAGTGTAGCGGTACCCCTTCAGAGGAGAGCTTCAGTAGATTAGTTTACCTCTTTTTCCTCTGTTGAGTGACCTTTGTTGTGAGGTATAGAGTTGTACTTTATTTTACAGTTTGAGAGACTGATGTGGTGAGGATATTTGTATTGAGAGCTTGTACACCGATGTATTTTATTGGAGATACCTCCCTTTTGAGTTTTGTATCAGAGGACTTTGTATACGATCGTATTTGGGAGATGGATATTGTATTATTTTCAGTTTTTAGTAGTTTACTTTCCGCTCTGATATCTGTTTACTGTAGTTGATTCTTTCTGCAGGTTAGACGCTTCGTCTGTACGGCAGTTTCCGTACAGATGGCGGATCTGTTGGCGAGCCCGGGTCGCAGTTTCGACCCCGGGGCGTGACAACACCGCCCCTATCGCAGGCCGCCACGTGTCCGCCCTCCGGTGCACGCTGGCGCCGTGGACCACGCACCTGCCCGCGCGCCTGCCCGCGCACTGCGCGCTGCCCGCGCCCGCTGCCCGCCGCGCTCCGCCGCTGCCCGCCGGCGGCCGGAACGGTGTCAAGGTGCCTCGAAATCCGTGCGCATCATCCGGGCTTTGAAATAAACAAGTAAATAGTCCATTTTAATCGTTTTCGCGCGCTGAATCCAAATCCGAAGTCCGATTTGCCCAATTCCACTTCTAAATTTTCCCAAAGGCCTCCGGTGATGCAAACTTAATCCCAAATTGCACCATAAATCCATTTCTTGGGCCCGACACGCGCACAAACACTCCCACGGGCCACTAATCCATCAGTAATCTCTTAAGTGGGAATTCGGGTCCTCACAGTTCTCCTTGAAGTCTCTATGCTCCAAAGAGATCAATCCCGCAGCCCTTAACCTCCAAAGGCCACTCCTCCACCTCTACTTCTTCTTCTTCCTTCTTTTTCCTTCTCTTCTTTTCCTTTCTCTGGTTCGAATAGAGAGAGAGAGAGAGAGAGAGAGAGAGAGAGAGAGGGAGAGAGTTTTTCCTGTGTCAGGGGGTAGTTGGGTAGCCGGCATGGGTGAAATTACTATGCTGCCCTCACTTAAAAAGGAAAATTATCTCACTGCCCTAGAATTCTGGGAGCTGGGTACCGATACCCAGACACATTTTCATTCCTGGCCGAGGCTGGATTTTGCCCTGTTTAGTGTAGGATACCGGTACCCAACCCTTGGTATCGGTACCCAAGCTCTCTTACTCCAAACCGAGCTCGGTTTGTCCAGTTTAATATAGGGTACCGGTACCCAGGGACTTAGAATATTTTTTGCTGTTTTCCAGCCCGAGAGCTTGCTGTCTGGTTTCCATTAATTGGTTCCGGTACCCATTAAAGCGTTCTGATACTCAATGCCACCTGAAGCTTCACAAGTCTGAAGCATCGAATTTGCGCGCCGTCAAGTCACTTTTCGATCCGAAGGCTTTTGCTTCGCATTGAAACACTCCGAACTCATCCGTATTCACAATTTAAACACGTTACGGGCGATTTCACCGCACTTCGCTATTTCGCGGAACCGGTGCACTATAGTGCACCCACTAGTTTGATTGAGAACATGTTGGAGGATAATGTTACTTCATGTTGTTTGAGTTGCAAACATTTTTGATAAATTATTGATTAATCCTTATTTATGATAATGGAATTTTGGAACCTTGACTAGCACCCCATCATATGTTGCATGTGTAAACCAGACTAGTAGAGAACTCTAACTTGGGCTAGTTTCTTTATGCTTTAGACATTCCCACACACTGTATTTATCTTTTCCTGGACTGAATTTTTCTTGCCCGGGTAGTGGGCCGAGTAGTCGGGATGTTGTGGGATGCATGTTGCACTCGTGCCTGGGGGGCGAGTGGAGTCTGGTAGCTGTGGTAGATCAGTGCAAGATTTGGGACCCGTCTATGTCGACGGTGGGTCCCGGCTGTTGAGTACCTCCAGCCAGTGAGTCAGTTTTGTGAGTTGGTATTTGCCGATCTGACTGATCGTGGATTTAGACTATAGTCAGCATTAGCCAAAACGAGCTCGACAGAGATGCGCGAATACTTTCCTCGTTGGGGTCGCTCCCCTCGAGTGCCGCTCCGGAGTTAGGTCTGTTACTTATCTTTCACAGCTTGTCGACGCAGTTTGTGTCGGACTGCCCACGTAAATTCCGTCCCAGTGGGGATGTGTGGTAGTGGGTAGGCGCAGGTTTGATTGGACCCTTTGTGGTAGTCAGTGAGATTGGGTTGACTGAGCATATTGATGTCGAGTAGATGCATTACTTTCATCTGTATCACCCATTGAGCATTCTAGATAGAGGCATGATAGCTGTAGAGTTATTTCCAGCTTTTCTTACACAGTTTTATTGCATCGTTATCTTATGTCTCTAGTAGACTTAGTGGGCAGACCGTTGGTCTTGGAGATGGTACCCACTGAGAACTACTGTTGAATATAGTTCTCACACCCTCCATTGGTGACCATTTTTCAGGGGCATCATCTCCAGTTCCTGCTCCTCCAGTTGCTGCTTCTTCAGATCGAGATAAGAGAGTCGCGAGCTAGATCCCTATCTGTTCATAGAGAGAGTAGTTGTACCTTTTTTTGGTGATTTTAGTACTGTCGGTGGATTTGATGTATTATGTATATTGTACTCTTGAGGGTTTTTATTTTAAGAGACTTATGTATTGTGAGGACCTGACATGTACTATTTTGAGGAGTTGTATTTTATATTTCAGCAATTTATTTTCTAATTCTGATATCTGCATAGTTGTTAGCACTATCTTTTATAGGTTAGACGTTTCATCTATGCTGGACTTTTCGTATGGATGGTGAATCTATTCGCGAGTGCGGATTGCAGTTTCGATCTCAGTGGCAGTATATCCCATATTGGGGTTGTACATGTAATATTTTCCTAATTTAATAAATTTTAGGACTGATGTGCAAAAGGCCCTTAACCCTAATTATTATATTATTAATATATAAGAAATTCCTATTTCTCTCTCTTGTGCGTAGTCCCCAACCGACCACGCTGTGTCTCTCAGCCGTACCTCTCTCGCGTGCACGCACGTGCTCTCACTCTCTTATTCTCGCACGCTCGCACGCACGCTCCCGCGGCGGCCTCTCGATCCCTCGTGCTCCGACGTCGCCATCGCCGTTCTTAGCCGTCGCCTCCCTTCTCGATCGTCGTCGATGGTGTTTGGTTCGTCGTCGACGGTGTTCGGTTCGTCGTCGATGGCACCTCGATCGCCGTCGTTTCTTCATCATTTTTGAAAGGTTTCTTACCCTGTTCATCTCGTCTCTTTTTTTTATTTTTTTGAAATTAATCTTCTCTTTATTGATGGGTATATGAATTATGTAGATGTTTCTCTTTTGATAGGTTTAGACATAAAGTATTAAAATATGAATTTTTTTATTAAGTATTGATCTTGAACCATTAGAAATTTTGATATTGCTTAAATCCTTGTATACCCCGGAGATTCCATTGTGCGGATTCTTTATATTCTCTATGTGATTCGAAATGCCCACCAAGTGTTCGACAGAATGACTAGGGTAAGGCAAATATAATTTTTGCTTCCAATTTTAACCTTATTATATAACTAGTAGTAAACATGTGTGTTGGCATCTGAAAATCATCTTCTCGAGCAATTGGACCTTCGTTTAAATTTTATGGAACTCATTCATGTTACATTATTCTTTTTGAACAACATAGTTCATAGAACTCTTCTTTTTTGATTGATAGTTGAGATTTCTCAACTTATTTTGGTTAAAATCTCTCTCTTTTTTTTTCTTTTTTTTTTGTTTTTTTTTTTGTTTGTTGTTGTTGGATAAGATTGGCCTCTTAGCAACTATTTTAGACTTGTGCTAATCAAGGATTCAAGTGTCGTCGTACGGGGTCGTGCCGAAAACTTGCCGACAAGGTATAACACGGCGCGTGCCGTGTCGTGCTTTACTGATGCGTGCTGGTCACAAAAAAAATGAAAAAATACATGTGTGCTGATACATAATGGTGTGAGATATTTATTTTTCTTTAGTAACAAAATATTCTAATTCCTTATTATGTATCTTTATTGAATCTTTTGAACTTTATTGAGAAAATTACTTACTAATTTAAAGAAAAGAGGATTTTGAGTCGTGCCATCGGTACGGGGGCCGTATCGTGTTGATATCTTGTTGGCACGATATGGCGGGCCGTGCCTATGGGAACTCAAATCCTAAGTGCTAGTATTCTACATGAGCCTTCCCGAATTAGGTTGGTTGGGTATTAGTTTCCTACAACCATGCTTATTACGAAAGTAATTAGTTCTATGTTAGATGGGTTGGACTTCTTTTTAGAAACTCAATCGGAACCTAGTAAGCTTTTGATGGTTTATTTTCATGATTTTGTGCTTGTAATGATATTTTGTTTTTTTACTTTAGGTTTTGTTGATTAGATTGATACTTGGCTTTTGATGATACTTGGATCATTTGAAGGTAAGTGACCTAATACTCATTAGTTTATTTTCGATAAAATTATAGAAATATGTTATGGCAACATAAATTCTTCTTTTTCGGTGTTTTCAAAATAAGGGTTAAGCGTGCTTATATATATTAGAAATCATTGAAAGAAAAGTAAAAAGCTTTGCTCTGTCTACTGTGTAAATTCTAAAAAAATGTGCTTTAGAAATTGTGCTTATTTGATAAAAATTCAGTAGTCGATAATTTGTTTCCTTTTAAATTATTGACTAAGTAAGTAATCTTAAAGTAGTAATATCTCTTGGTATTTTGTTATACTTATGTTGGCCGTGTCGACATGAATTTTGTGATAGAAGCTAGCTTCGATTTTGTGATACACCTTTGAGTGCGACGCGCTTTGAGTGCAATTTTGTGATGCGCCTTCGGGTGCTATTTTGTAACGCACCTTCAGGTTCTATTTAGATACACCTTGGGGTGATTTCACTTTCTGATCGTGCCTTTAGGTGCCTTTGATGTGTGGTTGGACCTTTGCCAACGGGTTGCTCGTTACGAGAGTCTTTTGTTTTACAATTTTAACTTTTGGAATAAAAATGTTTTGTCAAAATTCAATTTCTCTTAGTTCAATTTAGTAAAATATGTTTAAGTTTGAACTTTTGAAGATAGACGTGAAATCTTCGTGAAAACTGAGTCATTATTAGTACATTTTCAGTACAAAAAATTTATATTTGAATATTTAGATTTTTTTTTTTTTATTTTGCATGCTTAGTACGATTAATGCGGTGTATGGTTGCTTACTCAGATATTGAGTCCAATCAGTTTGTGGGGGATGGGATTGAGTGATTGCTAGATGCAGAGAATGCAAGGAATTAAGTATCTGTCCGTGCCTTACGGCACGGGACGATACTTATCGTGCCACCAATTAGGTGGCACGGTACAGGGGGGGTCTCTCTTGGTTCCCCTGTGCTGTGATACTCTCTGAGTATCGAGGAGCGATACCTAGAGGGTATCACGGTACGTGCCGCTGCGTGTCTACACAGGCACATAGTGTTTTTACTTCGACTTTTTTGGTTTCTCTCATAGACTTTTATCTCTCTCTCATCTCTTTTCTTCTTTTCACTTCTACCTTTTCTTCTATTCTGCGCTCTTCTTTCTTTCCTCTCACGTATCTTTCCCTATTTTTTTCCTTTTTATTTTTTCCTATTTTTTTCTCATAATTTGTTCTTTAATTTTTCTTTTCAATCTCTTATTATTCTTTGATCATTTCGATTTTTTTTAAAAAGTAAATAAATAGTAAAATCGAAGATCCACTTATTAGACAAGTCAAGAAATTTACAACTTAAATTTTTTTTCCATACATTTAGAATATATTTAACTTGTAAAGTTTCTTTTGTGAAGAAATATGAAGTTATGCAAATTTTTATTAACAATTTACAAAAATATGAAAATATATCCACTTGATTTAGTCATTATATGGTCCATTTTTAATTTCCTTTGATGAATTTAGCATTCTGTGCGAGATTTAAGATATTCTTCACTTTGAAAACTTTATTATTAGATTTTAAAACTTGAAAATTCTAATAAAATTGAAAACTAAATAGAAACAATTGATATTTAAATTTGCTTAATGTATATGTCATATAGTTTATTGTTAAATTTTCATAAATAGATTTCACAAGGTTCTTATTTAAATTTAAGAAAAAGTAATTTTCTTGGATGAACTTGCAAATTTTGCATAATTCTTTTTTAAAAAATAATTTTCTCCGATTTATATTTTATAATTTTTTAAATTCTAAAAAAAATAAAGATAAATCAAAAAATTTAAAAGTTAATCAATTTTTATTATTGCTTAATTTATTTATCGTATGGTTTATTATTAAATTTTTATGGACATAGTTTACAATTTTTTTTAAAAATTTTTAGAAAAAATAATTTTCTTCAATTTTTTCATAAATATTTTTTAAAAAATTGAAAATGAAAATGAAGTATCAGTGCACTTTGGATCCCATTCTAGTTTAGTCTAGTCATCATACAGTCCTTTATCGAATCAATACGAATGGATATTACAAATTTTTATAAAATTTAAAGAAAAAATAATTTTCACTATGAGCTGTAGTTGTATTTTATTTCACATATAAAGAAGACTACTACTATATTAAGCTATTGACTAGTAAGTTAGTAAGTTATTATTGACATTAGATCAAGACAAATCAATATGTAACCAAAATTTATAATTATTACTCTAAAACTTTTAAAATAACATTATAAAGTCTTATTGGACAAAAAAAACTAAAATAAGACGGTACCAAAGTGTGCCACCAGGAGGTTGTGCGTGCCCATCGGCATGCAAGTGTGCCATGTGTCGACATGCAAGCGTTCCTGTACTGTATCGTGCTAGGCAACGGCCAGCACATCCTCGTGCCCCGGCATTTTAATCCTTGAGAGAATGTTATTTATTTGTGAACTTTCGTTAATAAATTTAGGTATGTTAGTTAGTTTTAAAAGTTAATATTTGATAGAAATAGAGAATATTTGCCCGTTTAGAATTGTTGTGAATTTTTGGTGAATTTAAGTAATTAAGTACTCGTGAAATTGTTGTTAGTAGATTTTAGTTTTGTGGTTAACTTTATTTATTGATGTCTTTTTTGGGGTTTCAAGTATGTAAGATTGTTTAACTTAATCTTGAGATAGGATATTGTTGCTTGATATCTACAAGTTTTGTCGCCTTGCATATTTGCAATTAATTAATTGTAGGTATGCGACATTTGTTTTGCCTTGGGTTCGGGGCATGACATCTATACTAACTGTTTTCATTCTTTCTTTGAATGCAGGCTGAGAATTAAGAGAGTATAACTGAATTATTGGATGATGGCTGCTGCTGAGGAGCAAAATAAGCCTTTACTAGAAACTAGTGCTGCAGGTGGTACTACTATGACTGCTTCCACCGGCGTCGCTGCTGCCGCTGTTGCTGCCAGCACTACTGCAGTAGCTCCTGCATTGATGGCATATGGAGCTTCTTCGGAGTGGGCGACCTCGCTGCAAGCATACTACAACAATGGAGGGGCTGCATCAGCTGTCTCAGCGCATGCTTTCTTTCCCCCAGGTGCTTCTCACCATTCCTATGCAGTCTGGCCTCCCCAGGTATGAGTGAAGATACACAGTTTCTTTATTTGGATGTTACCAAAATCTTGTTATTTAACTCTTTGAGTTTTGCGGGAGTTGTGCAGATGGTGTCGCCGTACGGCACGCACATCCCGATCTCTCCCATGTATCATCCTGGTCCATTGTATGCTCACCCTTCGATGGGTGTGGTAAGTGGTGGCGTCTTCTCCTTCTTCCCTCGTCGCTTCTGATTTTAATGGTTTGTTTATTTGTTATAGTTTTTTGAACCGGGAGCTATTTCTCTTCTGCAGAACATGCCATATCCAGTTGGCGAAGTTGAGGGGAGACCAATTGAGGGGAAAAACAAGGAATCTGCAAGCAAAGGGAGTTCTGGAAATGCCAGAGTTTCTCCGGAGAAGTCAGAGGATGGCGGGAAAGGAACATCTGCCTCTGCCGACAATGATTCAAGGAGGTGTGCTTTATATTTTGATATAGGTACTCTTCTTGTTTGTTCTTTTTTGGAATTGTTCCTCTTGTTGACGATGATGCTGTGAAATGTATTGTTTAGTAGCGAAGCCGGAAGCGAGGGTTCATCTGATACAAGTGAGGACAATGATGAGCAAAAGGTGTGTGATAGACTTGGTTGATTTGTTCCTTGGTGAAATTTGGATTTGCCCTTTTTTTTGATCCATCTATCTTATTCAAATAGTATCCATATTTATGATCTGCCCATATCTGTAGACTCTAGCCCGGAATACCTCTTCTTATTATGAAATTTCCTTATTGATATTGAAGTTGTTTTATGTTGTGTGGTTTGTTATGACTTATTTTAAGGAGGTTAAAGTATTTTTTACTGCTGTCAGGAATCGACCACAACTAAAAAGAGAAAATATCGTGGGGTGGCTGCAGATGGTAGGTCCTGGAATGCTTTCTTTTTTTCTTTTTGTCTTGTTTTCGAAGAGCATTGCAATGCTTCCTCTTTTTGCCTTTTTCACTTCCATTCTGTGCATTGTGTCATTTTTTGGTCGGTCTTTATCAGGAGAAACTTCTCAAACTGCCACTATTGCCCATTATAATAATACTATTGCTCAGTCATCTTATAATGCGAGGGGAAGATCTGTCACAAAGCTTCCGGTTTCAGCACCTGGAAGATCAGCTCTACCTAATTCTTCCACTAATTTGAATATAGGCATGGATATTTGGAATACTTCTCATCCTGCAACCTATCCTGTGAATGCCAATTCCAATGAAGTGACCCTTGCATCGGCCATGGTGGGACGAGATGGTGTCATGTCTGAACATCAATTGGTACTGTTAAGTAGTGCTTTGATGATAATGAGCGACATCATATATTATGCTTTTAGTATTGCCTGTTGCAAAGGATTTGATTTTGATTTTTTTTTAGAAAATATTTATTCAACTTGGTCACATCTAAAAATTTTGCTATTTATTCTACCTTTTAATTGTACCATGCTCTATGTCTTTTACTATTCTTCTTTTGGCAGGATGAGCGTGAACTTAAGAGGGAAAGACGAAAGCAATCTAATAGAGAGTCTGCTAGAAGGTCAAGGCTACGGAAGCAGGTATTTTTTTTCCTTTTTTTAATTTTTTTTTTTTGTTAAACTATGCATACTTTCCTCATTGCATATAGGATGCAAACAATGAATATTCTTACATTCTGTTTTATTCAAGTGTCATTATTTATTGTGGTTTAGTAAATACACAGAAAAAGATAACATAATCAAAGACATACATAGGATGAAGATGAATATTTGATGCATCTAAAGCAAGTGCAATGAAAGTGGATGATTTGTTCTTATGGCGCACTGTTTTTTAAACAGCATAGACTCCATGAAGTGCTTGAATGAGTACCGTAAGAAGAATGAAAGTTCAATTGGGGAGGATAGAATGTTAGGGAATTTCAGTCTATCCCAAGGCCCAAAAAAGCCCATGCATGTAACATGTTTTTTGAAACTTTTGCACCTGTATGCTTGGGCCCATTAGCATATGTGAATTCTTAAAGTCTCCGTTTTCACATGTGAACCAAGTCCAACCAACTCCTTCACTACAAACCCGCCCATCTGAGCCTTTGTGCCTAAGCCACCTCTTTACACAACCCCTAAGGCCATGTTGTTCTACACTATATTACTATGGTACATCATCGTGACTTATCCTCTGTGAGCTTATCATACCAACAAGAGCCACCAAATCTGCCGCACTACATTATGTTAGATAATCTAAGAATTTCTAGCCATCTGCTCTGTTACCAACTGTTGGGAAATCCGGTACTCGCCCCGGTGCCAGATTTTGTGAATCCGCAACCCGCTCCGGCACCGCAATCCGCTCCGGTACCGTATAGAGTTGGGATTCCGCAGCGAAAACGTTAAATCCGGTTTTTACCATAAATCCGTCCTCAACATAACTGGATCTAGTACAACCACAAAGAGAAGAAAACCAATACAAGAAAATATGTGGGTGAAATAAGATTCATTAACCAAGAAAAGAATTACACCGACTCCTCTTTTCTTCTGCAATAGAGTAGCTTCAACCCGAGCTCTCCTCCTGAATCTCTCTCACCCTTCTCTCGTCTTCTATAAACCTAGAAGACTTCTCTCTTTTCTCTCTTTTTGTATTGTACGATCATCCTCAAGATCATACGTACTTATATATATATATATATATATATATATATATATATATATATATATATATATATGCTCTCTTCATTGGAGATATATATAAACTCCACCCAAGATAAACCCAAATCTACTTAAATTAGGATTATACTATAATTAATATTTAAATCTAAATTAATTTATCTCTAACAGAAAAGAATTAGCATTTGTTGTTTATTTCCACTTTTTTTTCTTGGTCTCACATGGCCTTTTCTATTTTCAATTGTACATTATCCAAAAAATTTAACAATTTAATTGACAATTTTTTTTACTGCAAAAAATTTATTACAAAAATTGTGATATAAATGTTCACTAGTGTAGACTCCTGTGCTATGCGGCAGGTAGAAATTAAAAAATAAAAATTTAAAATACAAAATGTGCACAAAAAAAATTTATCATTTACCAATCCAAAATAAAAAGAAGAGGAGATGAAGAGTGAGGAAGAAAGCGAGGTGTAGGAATGGAAAGCGACTAAAGATGCCAGTGTTATAAAAAAAAAAACAGTTTTGGGTTGAAGGTAGAGCCCACTTAGCCTAAAATAAGGATAGGCCTCCACATCAGCATTTAACCGTTTCTTCCTCGATTTGCATTTCAAATCCTTCGAAAATCTCATCGTACGTTGGTACGGATTTCCAAGCACCCAAAAGTCGAAATGATTGTTCTAAACCCTCTCTTATATTAAACTTAGAAAAATCACATCGGAAGCTCCGCTTACCGAAATTTAGAGCCGATCGCACCACCATTTTCCATTTTCCGAGCCCTACACAATGAAATAAAAATCCGACCAAAAAGGCATAACGAAAATATGAGAAAAAATACCGTGAATACCGAAAGTGATACCGAACGAAAACCGTGGACACTGCATATTGTGCCACCAATTAGGCGGCACGGTACAGGAAGGGTCTCTCTTGGCCCTCCTGTGCCGCGATACCCTCTGAGTATCAAACGAGACAAAGCGATACCCAGAGAGTATCACGGTACGTGCCGTTGCGTGCCCACACTGGCGCAGAGTGTTTTTAATTTTTTTTTTTTTTTTTACTTTAACCTTTTGTATTTTTTCGTTTCTTGCATAGACCTTTATCCCTCTCATTTATTTTTTTCTTTTCACTTCTACCTTTTCTTCTATTCTGCGCTTTCTTTTCTTTCCTCTCACATCTTTTTCTCTATTTTTTTTCTTTTTATTTTTTTCTTCCTTTTTTTTCTCATAATTTTTTTTTTCTTTCAATTCCTTATTATTTTTTGATTACTTCGATCTTAAAAGAAAAAGTAAAGAGATAGTAAAATCGAAGATCTACTTATTAGGTAAGTCAAGAAATTTACAGCTTAAATTTTTTTTCCATGCATTTAGAATATATTTAACTTGTAAAGTTTCTTTTGTAAATAAATATGAAATTATACAAATTTTTATTAACAATTTACAAAAATCTGAAAATATATTCACTTGATTTAATCATTATATGGTATATTTTTAATTTTTTTGTACGGATTTAGTATTTTGTGCGAGATTTAAGATATTCTTAACTTTGAAAATTTTATTATTAGATTTAGAAATATAAGAATTCTAATAAAATCGAAAACTAAATAGAAGCAATTGATATTTAAATTTGCTTAATGTATATGTCATATGGTTTAGTGTTAAATTTTTTTAAATAAATTGCACAAGTTTTCTTATTTAAATTTAAGAAAAATTAATTTTCTTGGATGAACTTGCAAATTTTTCATAAAAATTTTAAAAAAATTAATTTTCTCGGATTTATATTTTATAATTTTTAAAATTCTAAAAAATATAAGATAAATCAAAATTTTTTAAAAAAGTTAATATATTTTTATTATTGCTTAATTTATTCATTGTATGGTTTATTATTAAATTTTTATGGACAGATTTTATAATTTTTTTAAAATTTTTAGAAAAAATAATTTTTTTTAATTTTTTATAAATATTTTATAAAAATTTGAAAATGAAAAGAAACTATCAATGCACTTGGGGTCTCATTCTAGTTTAGTTCAGTCATTATATGATCTTTCATTGAATCAATATGAATGGATCTTACAATTTTTTATAAAAATTTAAAGAAAATATAATTTTCTCTATGAGACCTATAAAGAAGACTACTACTATATTAAGCTAAAATTTATAAAGAAGACCTATAAAGAAGACTAAAATTTATTATTGACATTAGATCAAGACAAATCAATACATAGCCAAAATTTATAAATATTTCTCTAAAACTTTTAAAATAACATTCTAAAGTATTATTGGATAGAAAAAACTAAAATAAGATCGTGCCAAAGCGTGCCACTTGGAGGTTGTGCGTGCCCGTCGACACGCAAGCGTGCCATGTGTCGGCACGCAAGCGTGCCTATGCCGTATCGTGCCAGGCAACGACCGACACACCCCTGTGCCACGACACTTTAATCCTTGCTGGATAGTTAGGGTCAAAGTTCATTTCGCAATATTTTTATGTGTATTTAGGATATGTTTCGTGTTACTCTTACAAAGAATAGAGCTATTTTTAATAATGCCCTCTATCATGTTACGACCCAGCCTACTAGCTCTGATAACTCATCGGGTCTTAAACTACCAGCCCAAAATTAAGCCTAATTATTATTACTAGAGCGCTTGGTCCTTAAATTCTCATTTGTAACTCCTTGCCCATTTGATGTGGGACTATTGGAGCGTTGCAGACTCTCATTTTTTAACTATGACGTCCTCATTAGGTCCTTTTCCTTAGCCCAAGATCATCAGTGTGATGTGATACTTTTCTCACAATTTTGGCTGGCAAATCGCCTTTGATATTAAATGTAATGACGCATCCCACTAGCACTAATATCTCGTCTGGTGCTAAACCATTAGCCCAAAATGCTTGTGTTCCGGTTATTATTACTAATGCACTTGGTCCTTGTATTCTCATTCATAACTCCTTGCCTATTTGATGTTGGAATATTAGAGCATCACATTTCACGGAGGTAAGAATACAAGACAAAGTAATATAAAAGATCCACGAAGATGTTTTATATCCGAAATCTAGGTGTTACAGTTTCAATTGGCTTCGAAACCTAGTTTTCGAATGCCACTCTTTGAAATCGGAACATTGTTTTGTTTTCAGAGTTTTGACCAAATTTTCACCATGATGTCAAGGATTTGATTCACTTCTAAATTCTTCTGTTTTTCATATTTAGAAATTATTAGGGAAAATAGGCCAAAAATTTTGAGACTATTCTTTTGCCAAAATCAATTTAATAATTCATATAAATTCATGAGGGGAACCAACACATATTAGTAGAATTGTAGACACCCCTTCTCCGAACCGTGATTTTGTCGCGCATCTGTTTCATGGTGGGTTTGTGGTCAACATTGTAAAAAGTAGTTGAATCGAGAATATAGAAAAAACCTTAAATTGTCTATATCTAATTCGCTAAGTTCTCCAAATGTTGTGTTTTACAAAATATATAGTATGAAAAACCCTTTGAAAAAAGAGTTGTTTTGGAGTTTAAGAGAGTATCTGGTGTAGGGGAAGGGTTTAGAAATCCATTAGTGCAATTGATGCAAAATCAAATATCACCAGTTGAATGCAAACCCAATTTATGAGAACCTTTTAATGCTGTCTATATGCAGCAATCATAGTATGACTTGGACACGAAGGCGGAGAAAAATGGAAAAAAAAATTCAGAACAAGAATCATAAAACGGTGCGATAAAAACCAACAACAGATTGAAGTTAAAATAGAAAACGGAGATGGGGACTTATAACATCGAGGAATCTGCAAGCATAATTAGCTAAGGTGTTAAAATTCCTATCGATCAATCCAATGTGCCGGAACACCATATGTGGAAAAGAGTGGAATAGTCGTAGTAGAGGGGAAACAAGAAAAAAAAATAGAGGGACGAAGGAATAAAGGTTAAGAAAGATGTTGCCACAGGATAGATGGCGATGACGGATCCCAACATGAATTGCTGGAGAAAGATGCTTCGAGTCACTACTCTGGCAGCAGATGATGGCTTTAGAGGTAATTGATGTCATTATTGAAGGCGTAGGAGCGTAGGAGAGGCAATTGCACAAGTTGAGGTGACGACGGAGGTTAGGCAACCAACAGAGCCTCCCTGTGGTTGCGTGAGGAAACACACGTTAAGTGTGCGCAGCTTCGAGCAACCCCTTGGCTGGTCTGTCAGAGGTTGGACCCGTTAAGGGGTCACTACTTCACGTTGTGAAGAAGCTCCTGTCAAGGTCTTTTTTCTTTTGTTGTTTCTTTGTGATGTCTGCCTCAAAGGAAGCTAAATGGACTGCATTTTTTCATGTTTGGACCTATTAAGGAAAAAGATTTGCTAAGCTTCTCTCCTTTGTTTCTTGCTCGAACAACGAATCGAAGAGAAAAGAAAGCAGATAATGGTAAATGACTCACTCCCTGCGTAGTCACTCTGGGCGATGCTATATAGCAAAGGAAAATATGAGAGAATGCATGGCAACAAAAGGGGAATTTTGTAATAATATTGCATGCCTCGTACAGATGGCAAGGCCTTATTTAAAGAATTCCTTACTAACAAACTCAAAACAATCCGGCAAAACGTTCTTATCTAGAACAACAATATTTAGCAAAATCTAAGAAAATCTAAAACAGAAAAATATCACAAATTATCCCAGACAAAATAATAACCAAAATATCTAAACCTATCCAGAACCATGCGAAATCGAATTGAACTTGAGTCGTGTCCAACATCTCAAATCACAGCGCGATTGCACCATCGAGCCAGATACTCGGTTTGTGTTGTCGATGATGCACATAAGTCTGGAAAGGGGTTGAGTCCACATTAGTACCTAATCCAACCTTAATGAGAGAGAGAGAGACTATATAGTAACTGTTGAGTATAAAAATAAAAACATTGTTCTTCGATAGTTTAAACTTTTGGGGAAACAACGATTGTTTCACATTTCCCTCTAGGTTCCTAGCTTTATTTAATTTCCTCACATTTAACTTAGTCCAAGTCTTGAGCCTATTATAAAGTTTTGAGCCTAGATATGAGAGGTAGTGTTGAGTATAAAATATAAAAACACTGTTCCTTGGTAGTTTAAGCTTTTGGAGAAATAAAGGTCGTTTCATATTCTTTAACAAGAATAAAATGGTAAAATATGGATTCTTTTTTTAATGTATGTTGATGTGCTTAACGCTTTGAAGTGAACCACCGTTGTTATTAACGATCTAGCTAATTGTGCTCCACCCAAGAATTTAAGTACCCATCGGCACCGGCCGTATCCACAGTGCCGTATTGTGCTGACAAGATACCAGTACGATACAGTCTCCGTGCCGATGGCAAAGTTAAAAACACTTTTTTTCTTTAAATTACTAAGTAATTTTCTCAATGAAGTTCAAAAGATTTTATAAAGAGTCATAATAAGAAATTAGAAAATTTTGTTGCGAAAGAAAATAAATATTTCATGTCATTATTTGTCGACACACATGTATTTTTTGTGATCGGCACTCATTATGACCCTGTACGCACCGTGTCGGCAAGTTTTCGGCACGATCCGTGCCACGACGCTTAAATCTTTGACTTCACGTACATCATTGCTAAATAATTGAGTACTATTTTCTCATATGTGGACCTATACTGTGTACCACACCATATTTCGTACTTGCCTTCTTGGTAACTACAAAGGTTGTACTAAGATCCCTACGTGGCTGGCTCCAATTTTTCATAATTAACCAAGATTGTGAATGTTCTTAGATACAATGAGCATGCTAATGCTGGTGTGCCGTTGGCTTGGTACATGTCGATTGGCATGGATTGGGATTATTATTAGAGAAGATTTAAAGCCGTCTAAAAATTTTGCACACAATATCTACTGCAATTGTTATGAAGTGAATGTTGCCTTTGTAAAGTGATATATTGAGGCTATTTTCTATTTGGTTGTAGTTTAGTTTGGTTGTATTTTAGTTTGACCAATGAAATTCAACAAAAATTTTTTTTTTTTTTTTTTTTTTTGAGAGAAAGTAGCATGCTACCTGCTTTGATCATTTTTATAGAAATGAACTTAGCTAGGAATGTGAAGCAACTAGGCTTCAAACATGGGACCTTGGGTACTGTCCGGATAGAAACCGGATTAGAGGTGACCTGGATCGAGTCCCGCGATCAAGGTCTGGATCGGTCTCTGGATTGACCCTCGAATGTGCCACATTTTTAAGGATCAAGCGATTCGGCTGAGGAGGGATCGACTCAATTGGGTTCTGTTCAAATGATCCAAAGAAAACCGGGAATAAGTAGACTTGGTTTTATCAAAGACTCGGCTTAAGGAGCCGAATCAATTATATCGAGAACTGGGGAAACTTGAGTTATAAGTAAACTACTCCTATGAAAGCTGTAGATGCAGGATAGTAAGTCTATTCTAGGAAAGTTGTAGGTTGCAGAAAAATAAGTGTGGTATTGTTTCAAGGGTGTAAGACCCCGATTACAGGTTTAGAAATCACTTTTTATAGTAATCTACTGTTAGCCTGCGTTTATTGGTTGGTTCATATTAAGAGTGCTATAGTTACGATCGCGTAGGTTACGCTTATGTAATCATGACTGCGCGGATTACGCCCACGTCTCAATTGTTCTTGCCTGAAGTCTCTGTCTTCTGGCTCTTTGTTCTCGGCTTCTGGTGCACCACGTGCTATTTTTTCTTTGGTTCCTTAGTGGGCCGAGGTGTCTATCTCATGGTGCAATTATTTGTGCACCAACAATGCCCCCCCCCCCCCCCCGGATTATCTTTCGAATGAATGTTTGGCTGACTATCGACGCTTAATTAATGGCTACAGTTGGCCATCATTTTGTATTAAATACTTTACTCGACGGGGCTGCACCTTTTGGTCATTTCGCATTTAATGTTCTCAATCGACGGCTTTGATTAATCATGCCGTTTTGTCTTATTTGGTCATTCCGTCATAAATGCGGCCGTTATCTTTTGAATTCTTTTAAAACCTTTGACGGCACAAGAATTCTCATCTTACTTTGAATACTCTTCACCTTCTTAAGGATTCCAAGCTTCCTCTCGGCTTGTCGTTTCCTTCGCTACAATGGTCTCCTCTTGGATTCCTTTTTGGTCTTCTGAGATTGACTTCCGTTTCTTGAAGCCATATGAGTTAAATTCACATCGTTTTATCGTGGGTCCTGTTTTCACCACGAGTCCAGATGAAGATATTTTTTCTTTTTCATGGACAAAATTCCATTGTTAGCCGATTCCATTCATCTACAATCTTGGGTTCCTTTAAGGTCCCCAAGAAAAAGTCTTCGTACTTGACCCATGGCTCCAGATACTTACTTTGCTTGGTTAAATCGTGTCCAAGGAGTTTTTAGTGGGTTATGGCGAGAAATCGAGATTTATGAAGCCATTCAACTTTCAAGAACTCTCCCTGTAATGATCCGGACTTTTGCAAATTGCGGAGTTCTGGTGAAAACAGGCTTGAAGGACTATTCTTTTGGTCCCGGTGAAGTTTCAAGCTAGTGGAGTGTTTTCGGTGCAGGTTCGATGTGAAAATGAAAATAAAAGAATATTGGGTCTGGAACTGGTGACTGAAAATAGTCAAGAGATAACTTTGGATAAGTCCGAATTGGGTTCCGAGCAAGGAATTAAGTATCCATCCGTGCCTTACGGCACGGAGCGAATACGTATCGTGCCACCAATTAGGCGGGACGGAACAGGGGGGTCTCTCTTGGCCCTCCTGTGCCGCGATACTCTCTGAGTATCGAACGAGACAGAGCGATACCCAGAGAGTATCACGGTACGTGCCGCTGCGTGCCCACACAGGCACAGAGTGTTTTTAATTTTTTTTTTTTACTTCAACCTTTTGTATTTTTTGGTTTCTTGTATAGACCTTTATCCCTCTCTCAACTATTTTCTTCTTTTCACTTCTACCTTTTCTTCTATTCTGCGCTTTCTTTTCTTTCCTCTTACATCTCTTACTCTATTTTTTTCCTTTCTATTCTTTTTTTTTTCCTTTTTTCTCATAATTTTTTTTTTAGTTTTTCCTTTCAATCTCTTATTATTTTTTGATTACTTTGATCTTAAAAGAAAAAGTAAAGAAATAGTAAAATCGAAGATCTACTTATTAGGTAAGTCAAGAAATTTACAACTTCATTTTTTTTTCCATACATTTAGAATATATTTAACTTGTAAAGTTTATTTTGTAAAGAAATATGAAATTATAAAAAATTTTATTAACAATTTACAAAAATCTGAAAATATATCCACTTGATTTAATCATTATATGGTCCATTTTTTTTTTTTTTTGTACGGATTTAGTATTTTGTGCGAGATTTAAGATATTCTTAACTTTGAAACTTTTATTATTAGATTTAGAAATATAAGACTTCTAATAAAATCGAAAACTAAATAGAAGCAATTGATATTTGAATTTGCTTAATGTATATGTCATATGGTTTAATGTTAAATTTTCATAAATAAATTGCACAAGTTTTCTTATTTAAATTTAAAAAAAATTAATTTTCTTGGCTGAACTTACAAATTTTTCATAAATTTTTTAAAAAAATTAATTTTCTCGGATTTATATTTTATAATTTTTAAAATTCTAAAAAATAAAAGATAAAAAAAAAAATTTAAAAGTAAACCAATTTTTATTATTGCTTAATTTATTCATAGTATGGTTTATTATTAAATTTTTATGGACAGATTTTATAATTTTTTTAAAACTTTTAGAAAAAATAAATTTCTTTAATTTTTTATAAATATTTTATAAAATTTGAAAATGAAAAGAAACTATCAGTGCACTTTAGGTTTCATTCTAGTTTAGTTTAGTTATTATATGATTTTTCATCTAATCAATACGAATGGATCTTGCAAATTTTTATAAAAATGTAAAGAAAAAATAATTTTCTTTATGTGCTCTAGTTGTATTTAACTTTACCTATAAAGAAGACTACTACTATATTAAGCTATTAACTAGTAAGTTAGTAAGCTATTATTGACATTAGATGAAGACAAATCAATACATAGCCAAAATTTATAAATATTACTTTAAAATTTTTAAAATAACATTTTAAAGCTTTATTGGACAGAAAAAACTAAAATAAGACTGTGCCAAAGCGTACCACTAGGAGGTTGTGCGTGCCCGTTAGCACGCAAGCGTGCCATATGTCGGCACGCAAGCGTGCCTGTGCCGTATCGTGCCAGGCAACGGCCGGCACACCCCCGTGCCACGACACTTTAATCCTTGGTTCCGAGGGTTTTGGAACAATTAGGAGAGTGTTGGGATCCTAAGGAGTAAATTTGAAAATTTTTCGAAGAGGCAAATCTGGGTCTTGGGGGTTTAGGGTCCGGACCTTGAAGGCAGGGTTCAGACCTTCCTTGTGAAATTTGGAGTTGGGCCTTTGGGGTTCGAACCCTGTGGGGTTTCTTAAAAGGGACCTTCATCATTTCACTTGAGAGAGGGGTGGGGTTTCTTAAAAGGGACCCTCCTCTCCTTATTTCTTTCTCCCCCTCTTTTCTTTTTCCTCTGTATGCACGTACGTCCCTCTCGTTTTCTCTCGTCTCTCTCTTTTCTTCGCCGAAACTCGACGCCCCGGTGGAGTTTGACCTTGGGAGTTGCGTGGAGGTGTTGGATCGAGCTATCGGCATGCGTAGGAGCTCGGCGAGCTTCGCAGCCACGGTAAGGGTTTATGGTTTCAAGCTCGGATTTTAGTAAATTTTTTAGAATTAGTATCCTTGCGTCCCTTAGATGTTTCTACGCTAGTTTAATCGTAGATTCTTTGCGTATTTCGGAGAAATTTCGAGTAAAAGAGGATCTATGACATGTTTAGGATTTTCATGGATTTTGAGGTTTTCGACCCAAATTGATTGGTCTTTTCTCTAATTGAAGGTTAGAGAGGAACCCCAGGCAACTTTGATTAGAAGAACGACGAGTGTAGGCGAGCGATTTTGCGATGCGGGCCGAAAACGTCGCGGTATCATTTGCTAGTGCTCCATGGTAAGCGAATCGCCACGGGGGTCCGATTGCAAGTGTCTATGAGCAATTGGAGGCAATTTCAGGTGGGTGGTTTTTTTCGAATTGGATGATGTCTTTCTATGTCTAAATTCCTATATTGTATCCTATATGTACATGAGGCATTTGATGCATGTAGGGTTAGTGTTGGGTGAGTGATCGCAATTCCTAGCGTGCTTATAAGTCCGGATTAGGTGACATGGGCCAATAATCCAAGAAGTGGAATGCATGAGAATTGGGTCAGTTCAAGAACAAAAACCCTAGTATTGCATTAAAAGATTAGTGTGGAACCTAAAAAACAAGTGATGAAAACTAGGTGACAACTTAGGGTTGAACAGAACCAAGTGATGACGACATAGATAGAGTGGCATCTGTTATGTAGAGTGATAGCTGCATTAGTATTGTACAGAACCCTCGGTTGAATTAGATACTAGGGATGGTTGATTCCCTAGAGTAGTGTCATTGTGATAGGGTGAGTCCTATAGATCGGTTACATTGTTATTGTACAGAGTCATGGAGGAGATGGACGCTAGGGTTGATAGTTTCCCTATGTTAGCGCCGTCGTGGTTTGGTGCGTCCTTTAGATCGGAGGACAGGATCATACTCATATAGTCTGTTTCGGCTCGAGGAGGTCGCTCCTCCTCAGCAGTGTACTCCGGAGTGTCACAGTTATGGAGTTGTGATATATTCCCTAGCAGACGACCCCTAGAGTGGTGATAGTTTATCCGGGCTTAGTGATGTGAGTTTGGTCTGACGAGAGACGAGCACGATGATTGGGTCATGAGACAGTAGGTTGTGTCGAGTTCAACATTAATGCATATTGGCAAGGCATAGAGTAGTGTTTCTTTTTATCTGCATAGTATAGTAGTTTACAGTTTTCCTTATCTATCTACTTATGCTTTAATTAGATCTAGTGGGAGAGGCGTCCAGGTCAGGGCCGAACCCACTGGGAACTTCTTTTAGTTCTCACCCCCGTGTTTTATAGGTTCTTTCTCGAGCGGCGCGGTAGCGTGGGCGAGGGCGTAGTGCAGTAGATAGCACCCCACCAGGTTGAGACCCAGCTAGAAGTACCCTTCGTCAATGAGTAGCCAGCATCGAAAAAATGTAAAGGAATTAAATTGTAATAATATTTATGTTGTATAAAGAGAAGAGAAAAATGTAAGAAAAATGTAAATGTGTATGTCTGTGACGAACGTGTGTAATAGCTAGTTGTCTATTTTTTTTGTACTAATCTTTCGCAATCCTTGTATGAAATTGGTTCCGTGTGGGAACATCTTGATTTGTACTGTTTGTGACGCCTTGGGCGGACATGAAAAATTCTGCCCGTTCGGCAGTCTGTCCGCGTGCCCGAACCGACCAAATTGGCGGGTCTCGGGGCGTGACACTCCCGCATGCCGACAATCTCCTTCTGGCAGCGGCTTTAAGCTTTTGGTCTCCAGCGTCCCTTTTCGATGTTGCGGCGATTACTGGTCTTCGTCCGCATGGTATTGTTCTTTCTCTGGCTTTTAATCCTGCTGGGGCTGCCGAGTTTGATGCTCTCTTAGACCCAAAGATAGACCTCGCCTACTCCAAGTTTATGAAGAGGTTCGTGGGTCAGCTCTTGGTTGCTCGATTCCATATACTTTGGGTCAGCCTATAGATATTTTGGATCTACTTTCGAGTTTTTTTTGCCGAAGAAGGTCTTCCTGTTGTTTGATGGTCGCCATTGGGAGAACGGTGAGCTGGTCCTGCTTGGTTCACGAAGAGATTTGAACATATCCAGAACCAGCAGGATTTCCCCGAATTCCTTTAGCGTATTGAGATTTGGTATGATTTTTCGGCGGCCAGAGATTTACATGTCGGCTTGAAGAGCCGATCTACTTTTTTGCTGAGCATCGAGGTCTATTGTACTCATTTTGTAACTTGGTAATTTGGTTTAATTCAAGCACTTCCTGCTCCGTCCAGGTTTTTCATCAGTAATACCTATCGGACTCGCCTTGTTGCCAAATGAGTGGCCGAGGTAGATCGTATTACAGAGAAAAGTTCTTGGGACTTTTTCCCTGTCGCCTTTCAGCTATCTTTGAAGGAACTATTTGAGAAATTATATACTCGTTTCTGGGATGATTTCAAGAAGGTTTTATTTGCACTTGGTCCCAAGAACCGCATTCGATAATTTATGCTCACTTTAGATTCTCTACCGAGTACTTACAACTGAAGATACTACTACTTTCTAGCTTTCTTTTCTTCCTTCGGTTCTTTTCCATAATTTTCTAGTTTTATTTCAGTTGGCTTATCTAAAGGTAAAGAAACCGTAGCTGACTTTCCCGAAGCATCGGGCGATGAATCTGACGAGGATCGCTCTTTTAGAGTTTCAAGAGTAAAATTCTTTTGTCATTTCTTTCTTTCTCTTATTTGAGTAGCCCGTACTCATCTTTCAGGCGCTTCGGATTAGAGAACGGTCATCATGAAATCCTTCTCGGGCACCTAGTAAGCGTCAGGCCAAGAAATAGGTTCCTCTTTTGCCTCACATGAAGCACAAAACATTAACTTTTCGTGCTTCTTGCACCACATAAGAGGAGGAAATTCATGCGGAAGAGCTTCTAGAGGCTCAAGGAATGGTGGACTTGATGATTCAAGAACATCAGCGGCAAGAAGCTGCTGCTCCTTCGCAATCTCAGCTGAGGAAGTTCAAAAGAAAGTTGTTCTTTCTTCCTTTCTTCCCACTTTGGCCGAAGAAAATATTCGGCCTTTTGAGTCAATACCAGAAGGAAGTCCTCAAATTACTTTATAGGAAATGATGGCTCAGCATCAGTGTTAAGAAGTTGATAGCCTCCAAATCAAGAAAGAATCTGGGCTTCCAAGTAAAACTCCGGCGGGAATCGCCGAGGCAGAAGTCGGCATGAAAACTCAAGAAGAATTACTTCGCAGAGAAAATTGGGCTAAATGGGAAGCCCATAAACTTAAGAAGAAGCAAAAGAAAGAAAAGAAGAAGCGGGCTGAGAAAAAGAAGAAAACAGAGGAAGAAAAAATAAGAAGAGAATAGGAAGGAAAAAAAAAAGAAATTAGAGGAAAATAAGAAAACAGAAGAAGAAGGCACAAAAGAAAAAGATGGTATGACTATCGCTCCTCAGGAGATTGCCTCTCCAAGTCCTTTGGTTGGTGATGATGATACTTCTTCTCCAGAGTCATCAGCCGATGTCAGAATAAAGGTGGGAGTAGTGCCTTTAGATTCTTGCTGAAGGTTTGCCTGTCTTGGCCCAAGATTCAAGCAAACTCAAAAGGTTGGAGAGTCTTCTTGATGATCTTGTGACTCCAACTGGGCAGTTATCTTCTTCTCCATTAGAGCAGCGCTTTGTTGCAGCTCTTATGGTTCATCTTAAATCTTTTTTTTCTTGGCAACACACTCTTCTTGCCGAAAATAATTTTCGTGACTTTTTTTTTTTTTTTCTTTTAATACTAATAATGGAAAGGCCCTTGATCTGGCTGGCCCCATTACTGATTCTTATGAGGATAAGGATGTCATTAATAATTGAATTGAAGCTTTTCGGCAAGAAAGTAATTGCCTGAGGCAAAAGTTAGCCGAAGTTGATCAAGCTTTGGCCGCTGCTATCGAACAACTTGTGATTGCTCAGGAGGATTATGAGGCCAAAATAGTAGTAGGAAAGGAGGCTTATGACGAATTTTCTAATCTCCAGAAAATTCATTCCTCTATGAAGCGAAGAAGAAGAATAGTTGCAGAAGCTCAAACTTTGTTGGAGATTGAATGGAAAAGCCTTGCGGACTTTCTTAATCATTTGGTTTAGTTTGATTCAGCTTTTGTATTTTTATCATTTGGTTTAGTTTGATTCAACTTTTGTATTTTTTATTCTTCTTGTAAATGTATTTTTTGTATTCTTTCCTCATTCATTTTTCCTATGAGGAAGAATAATATTTTTTCAAATAATTTTCATTGATCGGCTTATCTTTTTTCGATACTTCCAAAGTTTGTAGACAATAGGCATTTTCCCTTGTAATTTGGAAAATTTGAAATGGTCCTTCTCAATTTGGAGACAATTTTCCATTCAATCGGCTCCTTTTTTCAATTGGTAATACTAATTTCAACACTAAGTCTCCAACATTAAAGGACTAAAGCTTCACTGTTTTGTTATATGCTTTCATGATTCGACTCTGATACGCTTTCATGTGATACAGCGTTTTCAACCGAACTTCATTTACTTCATCTAATTCTTCGTCCATTTAGGGTTTATATTACTCAGCAAATAATTTTTCTTGATTCTCAACTCTTAAGGACGGGATCATAATTTCGGCAGGTAATACAACTTCATGCCCGTATACTAGCCGAAATGGAGTTACTCCATTTGTAGTCTTGATGGATGTTTAGCATGCCCATAGTACTTAGGAGAGTTTTTCATCCCATTTTCTTGGGTGTCTCCCAATATGCTGTTTCACCAAGTTTATGATAATTTTATTCGTCGTCTCGGCCTGTCCATTGGCCTGAGTATAATATAGAGACGAATTTAAAAGTTCGATTCGTTTTGACTCTAAAAATCTTGTGAATTGTTCTTCGGTAAACAATGTTCCTTGATCGGCTGTGATGGTATCTGGAATTTTAAAGCAATGTATCAGGAATCCTCTATAAAGTTAATTATGTCTTTCTGAGTGACCTGTCGCGTAGGTCTTCTACCCATTTGGTGAAATAATCCACGACCACTATTAAAAACTTATGATCAATTGATAAACTCGGCTGAATTTCTGTTATTAAATCCATGGCCCATCCTTTAAATAGCCATGGTTTAAGAATAGTGTGCATTTCTGCTGCTGGTACTCTTTGAACCGGTGCATGAAATTGACATTCTGGACAACTTCTTGCATAATTAAATGCATGTTTGGCCAATAATAACCTAAATGCTGAATTGTCCATGTTAATTTTCTACCGGCTACTCCACAAAGGCCTTCATGTACCTCACCCATGACCAACATAGATTCTTTGGTTCCTAAGCATTTCAATAGCACTTCATCAGCCATTCTTTTATATAATTGTCCATCAAGAAGACAATAACCAAGTGTCTTTTTTAGCTCTCTACAGCTTAGCTATTTGGATTGTTTAAATATTCTATTATAGGTTGTCTCTAATCAGTAGCAGTTGTGATTAGTGCAACCATCATCGACTCTCGCACATACACTGATGGTAGAATTCTTCTTTGAATTTCTACCGGGCTTGAACCTATCGACTCTTTATATCCTGAAGCCGATCGAGCCAATTCATTTGCTTTTTCATTTTCGTCTCTTGATAGGTGTACTAGTTCCACATCTTTGAATTCACTAGGTAATTCTATCATCTTAGGTAATCCTGAAGATTAGAACTCTTGCATTGGTATTCTCCCATTACTTGTTTCACAACAATTTGGGAATCTTTGATTGCTCTTACACTTTGTGCACCTAAATCTTTTAATATTTCAAGGCCGATGATTAGTGCTTTGTACTAGGCCTGGTTGTTAGAATAATCGTCCATGGTTGAAGACCGACATAGTCTAAAATCGGTTCCTCGACCTCAACACATAGATGATCAGCTAGAAAATTGGCTATAGCCGGACCCTTGATAGCTTTGGTCGGCACATAATTTAGAGAGAATTCAAACAATGCAAGTACCCATTGCCCTATTCTTTTCCTCAGCACTGGTTTTGACAACATGTGCTTGATTAAATCGTTCTTACAAATAACCGAAACCTCAATAGGCAACATGTAATATCTGAGTTTTGTGCAAGCGTAATATAATGCTAGACATAATATTTTTATTGCCGAATATCATTTTTCGGTTTCTAGTAATCGCCTAGTCAGGTACTAGACTGCTTGTTTTTCTTTTAGTTCATTTTCTTGAACTAACAAGCATCCTAAATTCTCCTCGGCAGCCGACACGCAATTTTAGTGGCTGACCATGCCGGGGTGGAATTAGAACCGGAGGCTTTATGAGATATCTTTTGATATCGTTAAACGACTTCTGATGTTCTTCAGTCCATATTAATTCCTCTTGATTTTTCAGCCCAAATAATGAAGTGAATACTTCTATTCTATCGACTAAATTTGATATGAACCGTCTCATATAGTTTATTTTTTCCAATAAACTTTGTAATTCCTTCTTGGTTTTTGGCGGAGGTAATTCAATAATCGCCTTCGCTTTGTTTCTATCAATTTTGATTCCTCTTTGATGGACCAAGAATCCAAGAAAATTACCAGCCGATACACCAAACGCGCACTTCAAAGGATTCATTTTCAATTTGTATTTCCTCATCCTTTCGAAGGCTTGTTCTAGGTCGGCTCAATGATTGACTTGAGATTTTGATTTGACGATAATGTCCGTCAATATACACTTCAACTTTTTCGCCGATTAAGTCATGGAAAATAAAATTCATTGCCCTTTGGTTGGTTGCTTCGGTATTTTTTAAGCCGAAAGGCATCACTACCCACTCAAAAATTTCAATTGAACCTGGGCATCTAATAGTCGTTTTTGGAATAACATCTTCGGTTATGAATATCTGGTTATAGCCAGTGTGACTATTCATGAAAGACAAAATTTCAAGTCCAGCTACGGCATCCACCAATATATCGGATATTGGCATAGGATATTCATCCTTAGGGGTAGCTATATTCAAGTTCCTGAAATCAATGCAAACTCTTGAGTTTGCCATTCTTCTTTCGTACCAGAACTATATTAGATAACCAGTCAATATAACGAGCTGCTCTAATAAATCCGACCCTTACAAGATTTTCAATTTCATTCTTAATTTGCAGTACAACACTCGGCTCAAACCTATGAGCTAGTTGCTTAAAAGGCCTAAATCCTTTTTTAATCGGTAGTCTATATTCTACAATCTTTCGGTTTAGTTCTGGCATCTCGTTGTAACTCTAGGTGAAACAATTCTTGTATCGCTTTAGGATATTTACAAAATCCTTTTGATGCTCAGCTGAAAGCTTGGTGCTGATAAAGGTCGGTCGCTTGTTGCAGTCTGATCCTAAATCCATTAGAGGATCCTAAACCTCTTTGCCTGTCTTGATTGGCGATTCTTCAAACTCGGTGATTTTTTGTTTGGGCTTGTCATTCCTAGTCGAACTCTTGATTTCGCGTGTTTTGTTTCCTTCGGCTTCCTGAGTCGAATTACTTTCATCGGCTTTAATAGCCAAACTTCCTAGTATGCCGGCCCCCTTGGCCGGCTCTTCTTTCCGAGGTTCCTTCAGGATATTGGCTCTTGGCTCTTTGTTTTCCATTTGAGTCACAGTGGCGGTCTTTCGTTTGTCGCTAGGACCTCTATTTCATTACGCAGTATCAGCTATTCTCCGTCCTCTGTCACTCGGACGAAAGAGATTTGGTCCGAGTCAGTTTCGGCCCAATCCACATGGCCGATACTCTCCATACTGATGCTTACAATTTGCAGACTTTCCTCGACCGCAATCTCTTTAATCTTCTTCCCAACCTGTTATAGGAATTTCCTATGGCGGGTTGAAGGTATACACTCATTGGCGCGTACCCAGTCATGCTCGAGTAGTAAATTGTAGTGACTATTGGCGTCCACTATAAAGAAAGCCGTTCGAAGGGTCTTTGATCTCACTGTTAGCTCGGTGGTGAGAACCCCTCTTACTTGTTGACCATTTTTCGTAAAATCGGTCATTGTGGTGTTGGTCGGCTTTAATTCGTCCATATCCTTGCCCAACTTATTAAAGAAAGAAGTGGGCATCACATTCACTATGGCCCCTCCATCGACCATGACTCGGCATACAGTTCGACCTTCGATTAGGGCCTTGATGTATAAAGGCCTCACAAATCTTGCTTGCAAGGCCGACGGTTTGCTGAACACCGCTTGGTTGGCCTTGACCTTGTCTTCAAGCTGGAACTGGGCTATGCTCAGCTCTTCTTCATATTGAGACTTTCGCCTGAAAAGAGATCAGTAGAGTATAAACCATATTTACTTTAGCCGAATTCTCCTTTGTCGAGTTTTTTTTTGGTTCGGGGTTTCTTCTCATCTGATCCCTTTTCCTTTCCATCAGTTGGAGACTCCTCCGGTTTAACTTTCCTCTCTTTAGCTGGCCATTGTTCGCGTTTGGCGATGGCCTCCAAAGAAGAAATTCTTTCTTTCGGCTCCTTTTGGAAGTCTTTCTTCGTTGGCTTCTCGGCAGCCGATCGAACCACCTTAGACTTTAACCAAGGCAAGGTGTTGGAGCTACCTGCCTCGGCATCATTTTTCATAGGCTGCGAGGAAAGCTTCTGCTTAGGCTGTTTCCACGTATTCAGCCTCTTTCCCTTCCCTTTTTCCCAGTGTTGCCGCATCTCGGATAGAATCCGTTGTTGCCGGTGTTTCTGGGTTTTGTCATGACTAGCCTATACCACCTGGCCGATCCCCTCGCAGTAAACTGCTGATTCGCTGACACGTATGCCGGTGTCTTAACCATTCTGAGATGATTCTTTAAAATCTCGCGTCTCTTCCATGGTCTTGGCCAAGGCTGAATGCTGAGCTCATTTACTTATCGACGACCGAGGGTTTCGATCTTGGTCTTAGTCATCTCGATAAACTCGGGCTCAGGTCTCGGCCTATCCCACATGGGCTGATAAACTCGGGCTCAGGTCTCAGTTGAAAAGGCACTAACTGTTGCTAGGGATGTCAACGGCTCAGATTCGGGGCGGATTTTTAAAAACCCGAACCCGAACCCGACTATCAAATCCGAAACCCGAACCCGAACCCGAACCCGAACCCGAACCCAAAAATCCGAACTCGAAAATTCAATTCTAAATCCAAAAATAATATTTAACAAATTTGAAAGCATATTACACTAAAATCTAATTTTTTAAATACATATTCAAGTACAACATTAAACATTCATGCCATATAAAATAAAAAAATTCTATTTTTTTTTTAATTTTTTTTTTTATTATTTAACAACCCATAAGACTAGCAGTTAAGAGTTAAGAGATTAAAGTTTAAAAAAATAAAAAAAAACAAATAGACATGAAAAAAAAAACTCATATATAAAAAAAATCTGACCTTTTTCTCTTCTAGATTTTGAATTTGTAATTGGTTCTTGTCTTCTTGAGTTTGTGGAGAAAAATACCTCTAGGAGTGGGGAGTAGGGAGTGGAGAGTGGGGAGAGAGGAAAAGAGCAAAGAGAGAGACCATCTCTTCTTTTGTTATTTAGGGTTTGGGTTATAAAGTATAAGGATCTCTCTTAGCCCTTAGATTGAGATCTAATGGCCTAAATTTTTTTATATATCATATCATATAAAATTTATTCGGGTTCGGGTTCGGTTTTTTTTTATATCCATATCCGAATTCGAATTCGTTGGACTTTTTTTTCATATATCCATATCCAAATTCATATCCATTTACATCAGGTTAAATCTGCACCGTTCGGGTTCAGATTCGGATAAAATACGGGTATCCGTATCCATTTACATGCCTAACTGTTGCTGCGACATATTTACTGTAGTCACAGCCATAAGGTACTGCGCCAACACTACCTGAGCCGCAGGATTAATAGCCGGGGGATTCGCCTGATATATATTTTGCCCCCTAGGCTGATTTAAGTTTGGGGGCCCCTGAGATCTTCCGGCTATTTGCTTGTTGCGGGTCAGGTCCGATCCGAGCTATTTCTCATTTGAGGCCATGACCGCGGCCAACACCACATCTAAGCGAGTAATACCCTGTTGAGTACTCTGGTCAAGACTATTCAAAACACGTGTCATTTGTGTGAGTGTTTGAGCTAGATTCGGCTCTTGCGGGGCCGAATATTCGCTACTTTCAACAACTGAAGATGGTGGCACCGATTAGGCACTTGAGCCTGCGACGCCATCGACTGGCTTATTCCTAGTTGTTCTGGGAACATTCCTGCTTCGTAGGTGAAGCGATTGGTCGCTAGACATTGTAATATGAAAAGGAGGATATATACTTGATAGTCCCAACGGGAGTGCCAAAAATTGTCTGGATAGAAGGTGTCCTAAATCGAGTCCCGCGATCAAGGTCTAACTTGTCTTCTTGAGATGGATCATTCTCTGGATTGACCCTCGAATGCGCCATATTTTTAAAGATCAAGCGATTAGGCTGATGAGTTATCCGCTCAATCGTATTCTAATCAAATGATCCGAAGAAAATCGAGAATAAGTAGACTCGGTTTTATCAAAGACTCAACTTAAGGAGCCGAATCAATTATATTGAGAACCGGGGAAACTTGAGCTACAAGCAAGGATCAAAGTGCCGTGGCACAGGGGTGTGCCGGCCGTTGTCTGGCACGGTACGACACAGGCACGCTTGCGTACCAACACATGGCACGCTTACGTGCCGACAGGCACGCACAATTTCCTAATGGCACACTTTGGCAGTCTTATTTTAGTTTTTTTTTTATCTAATAAGACTCTATAATATTATTTTAAAAGTTTTTGAGTAATAATTATAAATTTATGCTATGTATTGATTTGTCTTGATCTAATATCAATAATAACTTACTAACTTTCTAGTTAATAGTTTAATATAGTAGCAGTTTTCTTCATATGTGAAGTAAAATACAATAATAGCTCATAGAGATAATTTTTTTTAAAAAAATTTATAAAAATTTGTAAAATCCATTCATATTGATTCGTTGAAGGACTATGATGGTTAGACTAAACTAGAATAGGACCGCAAGTGTGCTGATAGTTTCTTTTCATTTTCAAAATTTTAAAAAATATTTACGAAAAAATTGAAAAAAAATATTTTTTCTATTTTTTTTTTAAAAAATTGTTAAGTCTTTCCTTGAAAATTTAATAATAAACCATACGATGAGTAAACTAAGATAGTTTATAATAAAATTTGATTAACTTTTAAGATTTTTTTGATTTATCTTTTATTTTTATTGAATTTTAAAAATTATAAAATATAAATCGGAGAAAATTATTATTTTCTTAAAATATTTATGCAAAATTTGCAAGATTCATCCAAAAATATTATTTTTTCTTAAATTTAAATAAGAAAACTTGTGAGATCTATTTATGAAAATTTAACAATAAATCATATGATATATACATTATGCAAACTTAAATATCAATTATTTCTATTTAGTTTTCGATTTTATTAGAATTTTTATGTTTCTAAATCCAATAATAAAATTTTGAAAGTTAAGAATATCTTAAATCTCGCACAAAATGCTAAATCCATCCAAGAAAATTTAAAATGGATCATATAATGACTAAATCAAGCTGATATGTTTTCAGATTTTTGTAAATTGTTAATAAAAATTTGTATAATTTTATATTTCTTCACAAATTTTTTTTTTTACAAGTTAAATATATTCCAAATGTATGCAAAAAAAATTTAAATTGTAATTTTTTTGACTTAACTAATAAGTAAATCTTCGATTTTGCTATTTCTTTACCTTTTCTTTTAAGATCGAAATAATCAAAGAATAATAAGAGAATAAAAGAAAAAATTAAAGAAAAAATTTATCAGAAAAAAGGAGAAGTAAAGATAGAAAGGAAAAAAATACAGAAAGAGATGTGAGAGAAAATAAAAAAGAGCGCAGAAGAGAGGAAAATGTAGAAGTGAAGAGAAGAGATGAGATGAGATGAGAAAGGGATAAAAAGTCTATGCAAGAAACCCAAAACAAAAAATGGTCGAAATAAAAAAATAAATTAAAAATTATGCGTCTATGTGGGTATGCAGCGGCACGTGCCATGATACCCTTTGGGTATCGCTCTGTCTCGTTCGATACTCATAGAGTATCGCGGCACAGGGGGACCAAGAGAGACCCCCCTGTACCGTGCCCTCTAATTGGTGGCACGATACGTGTTGCCCCGTGTCGTAAGGCACGGGTGGATACTTAATTCCTTGGCTACAAGTAAACTACTATGAAAGTTGTAGATGCAGAAAAGTAAGTCTATTCTAGGAAAGCTGTAGATTGCAAAAAAAGTGTGGTCTCATTTCAGGGGGTGTAAATGTCACGGCCCGAGACCGCCAATTTGGTCAGTTCGGGCACGCCAACAGACCCGTCAATCGGGCATGGCCTCTCTATATCCGAAAGGAACAGTAATATCTATATCAATACAAACAAGTGTATGACGAAGAGTAATATCAGAGTATAAAAACTAGCAACTAAAACTTCCATTCATTAAACAAAAAGTTTAACATGCTAAGTGGAAGATAAATGCATGAGTGAACCACAATTATAAGGTTAATACATTTTTCTCTCAACAAGTGTTTAAACAAGTATTAAAATTTTACATCTTTTTCCTCACATACAAGTTCACTCAGAGTAACCAAAAAGGGGTGCTGACGACGCTAGACTTGCTAGGTCGCTACACTGCTGGGCTCTTGCCCTTATCTCGTGCCTCGCCGGCGCTACCTGGATCTGTAAAAATGGTCACCAAAGGGTGTGAGTGTGACACCCCAACTTCCCAGGAGGTCACCTATCCTAGAACTACTCTAGCTCTAGCACGCTTAACTCTCTTAACCTCTTGGGCCTAACTACCACCCAAAATGCTATAGCCGGGTTAAGAGATTTAGTCTTATTATATCATTTATATATAGGACAAATCCAAATTTTGGGGGTGTTGAGAATAACGAATAGTTCCCAGTGGGTTCAACCACCGAGAAAACATGCTCTACACCACTTGGTCCAATGGAAGCAATAGTAGCAAGATAATATACGATATGGGAAAACTGCTAAACTAGCATGCTGATATAAAATCGATGCTGCACTAATTGTGCTCAGATGGTATGCTACTATGCCATAACTCGGCCTCTGTGCCGCTATGCAGGGGTTGCACTAATCCGGTCACCTTGGCCACTCTACATATTCATTTGGCTTTGCTTTAGTTCAATTTTTTATCCCTTTGGAAAGACCTCGTCCAATGGGCCCGTGCCCTAATAGTCTTGCTACTAAAAAGACGAGACGATCCAAAGGCGCTACTAGTACCGTAGGTGCTCTGTATACCATTCGGAAGTATCTCGCTTGCCAAAAGGCTCATGCTAACCGTAGGTGCTCTGTATACCATTCGGAAGTACCTTGCTTGCCAAAAGGCTCATGCTCGGGGAGACAGCTATCGTTCTCACACTCCCAATGCGAGTCTCAACATTCGAAGGTGCTATAATCATTTTTTTGTTCTCTTTTACTCTTGGCTTCTTTAGCTTTTAGCTTTTGCCTATTTCTTTCATCTTTTACCCTAGGTCATTGTCTCTAGGTTAGCCATGATATTCATTTTCCTTTGACTTTGGCCTTTATCCTTTTTCATTTATCTTTAACCATAAGTTATTAACTCTAGGATAGACATGATGTCTCTTGGACCACCGTTTAGGTTGGAGTTATTCAAGTTTTCTCAAAACGCAACTTCGCCCTAAGTCCATGATTCTAGGGTTCCTAATTGCCATAACACACCAACCTCAGCCAATCCACTCTAAGCTTAGAGTTTACGAACTCTATGTTGAAGCTCTATCGTTCATCCTTAGGTTTATCCCTAAGTTGATGCCATTCATTTGACCTAGAGTTATTTCCTAGGTTTCATGCCACACATCTTGACCCATTTAACCTAGGTTTTCTCCTAAGTCAAGTACCACACATACTCATGCAAGAGAAACCTATACTGGGTTTTAACATAATCATCTCTTGGCTGCGTTTGGTTCGGGTATAAGAAAAATTTGGTTATACCGGGGATAGGTATAAGTTATGGTATTAGCAGGAACTAATGTTAATTTATGTTTGGGTGGGTATAAGAGTTATACCGGGTATAAAGAAAATTGTGTTTGGCAAGTTAAAGAGGAATAAGAAGAATAAAGAGGACTAAAATTTTAATTTATGATTAAAATTTTACTGATATGATTTTAAATATTTAATTTAAAATATTTATTAAAAAAATTATTAAAATTTATATTTTACTTATATATAAAAAAAATTATTAAAAAAATTTATCATATAATTTATTAAAATTATATGATAAATTTATTAAAAATTAAAGTTAAAAAATTTTAAAAGCTATAAAATTTAAAATTTAAAATTTAAAAATTTATAAATGTTAAAATTTTTAATTTTAATTGTCTTAAAAAATTACAAAAGTAGAAGCAAAAATTTTATTTTTAAAATTAGTATAAATTTTAAAAAATTTATTAAAAAATTTGCATAAATTTAAAAATTTTAAAATTAATAAATTTTTTAAAAAATTTAGAAAAAATTATATTTTTAGATTTATTAAAAAGTAAGTTAAAAATTTTAAAATTTATAAAATAAAAAATAAATTTTAAATTTTATAAATTTATTAAACATCTTATCATTAAAAAAAAAAAAAAAAAAAAAAAAAAGCTGGCACTTGCTGTTAGGAGCTTGGTGTACCGGTACACGGGTTGGTGTACCGGTACACAGGCTGGGATATCGATAAGCGGGCTCTAGTTCCGGTATTCGGGTTTTAGTTCTGGTACTGCCAAAGCTTGGGTCACCAACCCGAGAGTTCGGTTTCTCTACTTTGCATGGAGTATCGGTACGCTATGGCTAGTTTCGGTACTCCAGCACTTAGAAAATTTTTCGAATCCTGTCCAACCTGAGGGCTGGGTTTTCCAACTTTGTATGGAGTATCGGTACTCAAGAACAGGTTCCAGTACTCCAATACTTAGAAAATTTTCAGATTTCTTCCAACCCGAGAGTTGGATTCCTCAGCTTTCTATAGGGTTCCGGTACTGCATCCAAAAATCTGAAGTTTATAGATTTTGAGCTTCACAACCTCGCTTCCTCGACCCAATTTTGATTCGAAGACTTTTGTTTCGAACAAAAACACTCCAAACTCATTCTTAATAACATTTGTGACTTGTTCGGAGCAATTCAACCGTACTTTGCTATTTCGCGAAAGCAGGTACACTACATCCCTCCCTTCTTATAGGAGTTTCGTCTGCGAAACTAAAACTTGCATACCTTTCGCTCATTCTTCGAAAAGGTGAGGATGCCACTCCTGCATCATGCTTTCGTGCTCCCAAGTGGCCTCTCGCTCACTGTGGTTTGTCCAAAGCACCTTCACGTATGGTATGGAACGGTTTCTCAACTTCTTCTCCTGTCGATCGACGATTTTCCACGGGTACTCATCATAACTCAAGTCTTCCCGTAGATTCAGCGGTGGGTAGTCGATCACATGATCCGGGTCGTGCACATACTGGCGGAGTTGAGATACATAGAACACATTGTGTACTCCCGCCAATTCCGGAGGCAATGTACTCTGTAAGCCACTGGGCCAACTCGCTCCAATACCTCATACGGGCCAATAAAACGAGGGTTTCGCTTTCCTTGCATTCCAAATCGCACTATGCGATTTGTAGGAGACGCCTTAAAAAATACATGGTCCCCGACATTGAATTCCAAGTCGCGTCGCTTTTTGTCGGCATAACTCTTTTGCCGGCTTTGCGTTGTCACTAATCGTTGACGCGCAATTCTTACTTTCTCCTCGGCCTCCTACAAAACATCTGGGCCCAAGGTTAATCTTTCACTGACCTCACTCCATCGTAACGGAGATCGACATTTCCTGCCATACAACGCTTCGAAGGGTGCCATCCCGATACTGGCTTGGTAGCTGTTGTTGTAGGCGAATTCAGCCAAAGGCAAATACTGTTGTCATCCGGCACCATAATCCAATACACGTGCCCTTAACATATCCTCGAGGATTTGATTGGTCCTCTCAGATTGCCCATTACTCTGAGGATGATATGCTGTGGTGAAGTCCAGGCGTGTCCCCAGAGTCCCGTGAGAACTCTTCCAAAACTGTGAGACGAATCGGGGATTCCGATCCGACACAATAGAAACGGGCACTCCGTGAAGGCGCATAATCTCGTCAATATACAACTGCGCTAACTTGTTCCTCGACCATGTGGTGTGGATTGGCAAAAAATGTGCCGCTTTAGTTAGTTGATCCACTACCACCCATATCGCGTTATGGCCCACTTGAGATCTACGCAAGCCCACGATGAAGTCCATCGCGATATTTTCCTACTTCCAAATGGGTACTGGTAAGGCTTTGAAGTTTGTCCGCTGGAAGTCTATGCTCAGCTTTAACCTATTGGCACACTAGGCACTTAGCCACAAAGCGCCCAACATCTTTCTTCATGCCCGGCCACCAGAAATGCGTCCTCAAATCCTTGTACATTTTGGTGCTACCGGGCTGGATTGTATACGGCGATCGGTGTGTTTCTTAGAGGATTTCATCGCGAATCTCCTTGTCGCTAGGCACACACAACCGACCCCGAAATTTCAAGACTCCCTTTGAGTCCACACTGAAATCCACCGCGCGCCCGCCCTCAATGTCATACCGCACCTTTTGAAGCTTCTCATCAGTAGCTTGCTTTTCTTTGATTTTCTCTAATAAGGTGGGTTGCACTCTAAGCGTCATAAGTGTCGCGGGTGCGTCGGAAGCCACAACTTCTAATCCAAGCATTTCTGCTTGCAACGGGAACTGATCGGTGATGATCATGGCGAGGTTTTCCACGGACTTTCTGCTCGAAGCGTCGGCCACCACATTTGCTTTTCCCGGGTGGTATAGGATACTAACGTTGTAGTCCTTTAGTAGCTCAAGCCACCGACGCTGCCTCAGATTCAATTCCTTCTAAGTAAATAGATACTTAAGGCTTTTGTGATTCGTGTAGATCTCACAATGCTCGCCTTACAAGTAATGCCGCCATAGCTTCAGTGCGAAAACCACTGCGGCAAGCTCGAGGTCGTGAGTGGTGTAGTATTTTTCATAGCTCTTCAATTGTCAAGAGGCATAAGCTATAACCTTCCCTTCTTGCATAAGCTCACGCCCCAAACCACACCCCGAAGCATCACTAAACACCACAAAACTTTTCCCCATCGTAGGTAAAGCGAGGATTGGAGCTGATGTCAACTTGTCCTTGAGGAATTGGAAGCTCTTCTCACATTCATCACTCCAAACGAACTTAGCCCCCTTTTTCGTGAGACCGGTAAGTGGAGCGGTAATTTTGGAGAACACCTCCACGAACCGTCTATAATATACCCCGCAAGCCCGACAAAAATGCGGACTTCGGTAACGTTGGTTGGTCGGGGCCAATCTCTAACTGCTTTAGTTTTCTTGGGGTCCACCGATATCCCTGCCTCGGAAATCACATGTCCGAGGAAAGCCACTTCCCGAAGCCAAAATTTGTATTTTTTCAACTTCGCGAATAGGCCCCGCTCCCGAAGCACTTGCAAAACCTGTCGAAGGTGATCCTCGTGCTCAACATCACTCCGGGAGTAGACCAAGATGTCGTCAATAAAGACCACGACAAATCGGTCCAGGAATGGTTGGAAGACGGGATTCATTAAATCCATTAATGTCACGCCCCGGGGTCGAAACTGCGACCCGGGCTCGCCAACAGATCTGCCGTCGGCACGGGAAGCCCCGCACCGACGAAGCGTCTAACCTGCAAAAGATAGAACTACAGCTACACAGATATCAGAGCAGAAAATAAAAGCTGTAATATAAAATCAAACTACTAATAAGCTGAAAATAAATACAAAGTCCATCTCCCAAATACCTGAATAATACGAGGTCAGATACAAATAAAAAATCCACCTATACAACATCTATGAATCCAAAAAGGGAGATAACTAAAACTGGAAATAATACAATAAACAGTGAATCCCACAGTCCGGGAGGGTACATCTACCTCACTCTAAAAGAACTATGCTGGTAGGGAACTATCTCGTGACTCCCTATCCTCGGTCCGTCGCCAGCTCGGGCAAGAACGGAAAGAAAAGCCTCAGCAACCTGTCACCGACAGAGGTTGTGAGAACTACATCCTACAGTAGTTCTCAGTGGGTACCGTCTCCAAGACCCACGGTCTGCCCACTAAGTCTACTAGAGGCATAAGATAACAGAAAAAGACTGTGATAATGAAAACTAAGCTGGAAAAATAACTACAGCTATCATGCCTCTATCTACTATGCTCAATGGGAAAAACACAGATGATGGTATGCATCCACTCGATACTACTAATATGTCTCAAGTATCATGCTCAAGGTAAAACTCATCTATGAACATGCTATGAAACTCACTCTCACATATCACCCAATCTCAATGACTGTCCCTCTTTGGACCAGTCAAGCCTGCGCTCATCTACTGCCACTCATGCCCAAACAGGGCTTGGTTTTACGTAGGGTGTCCCTCAAGGACTATCTCAGTAACCACATCGCAGCCTTGTCAGGCTCGGTATCATCATCGCATCCGGAGCGTAGCTCGCGGGGAGCGACCCCGCGAACTCAAGTATCTCACAACTGGCATAAAACCTCAATCTCAGCAGGCTATAATCCACGATCAAACAGATCGGAACTCAATGCTCAACTAGCATAACTCAGTCGGAGAAAGACTCCACGACTCGATCAGGAAATGCCCACACAATCTCAAAGCTAACCCACTAAAAGAAAGTACACAACCACTGGGACCGTCGTCAGCCCAAACGGCTCCCAAAACGACACCCCACTCATAGACGAGAAGAACCGTCTGACGCAGCAAGGGTCCGAGAATCTCGTTAGGCCGGTGCCTAGAACCCCAATCAAACAAGAACAGACTCTAGGCTTAGCCTATCGAAGTTCTCGATCCCTTACCGTTCAGGGATTCGGCTCCCTCGGTTAAAGTGGGAAACCAACACAACAAGCTAAACTCACAGGCTGGAAATGCTCTACAACCAAATAGCGGAGGGTCCGAAAACCCCGGGAGACTAATACCTACGACCCCAATCAAACAAGAACAGGCTGTAGGCGTAGCCTCCCGTTGCTTTCGACCCCAGAAAGAAATCAGCCCTTAGAACCCAGATCACTCACCCCTGTCGGTTGAGGAACAATTTAGGAGAAAAGGTGATATTTATTATAAAATACCGTCTTGAATTGAGAAAACCAACTTTTATAGATTTTAGTTCTTGAGAAAATCAGTTAAAAACAAGTTTATTTTCCGGACTCCAAAGGATTAATGCCTCCGCCCAATCAAACAAGAACAGGCTTTGGCGACCCCTAGAAATTCGGAAGGAAAAACACTGGTTTACTAAAATCATGAGTGTCCAAAAAACATTCTGGGTTCAAGGTCCTGATAACACACGCTCACCACGATCACAACTTGGTGGTGACAACCAAACAGAGAAATACCCAAAGATCCGGGACCACCGTTTTCCTAAAACGGTTCCCAAAACACTAACACAGCTACCAGACCCCACTCGGCCCCCAGGCCCGAGTGCAACATACGTCCCACAATGCCCTGACCACTCGGCCCACTACCCGGGCGAGGAACTCTATGTCCAGAAAGAAATGCAATGTGTGGGATGACTAAAGCATAAAAGAACCTAACCCAGATTAAGGTTCTCTATTGGTCTGGTTAAATACATGCAACATATGACGGGGGTGCTAGTCAAGGTTCTAATAAAACACTTATCTAGCATGCTGAATCTTATCATAATAGAATTAGAAGGAAGTTCGCAGACTTAGAGAAAAATCCAACCTACCTCGGTATGCCACCAATTGCTCGTAGACACTTGCAATTGGCCTCCGCGCGATACCTTGCCTCCACCGGAGTCCGCACGCAAAACGGAGCACGCCGCCGGAGTCCGCACGCAAAACGGTGCACGGTGCCGGAGTCCGCACGCAAAACGGTGCACGCCGCCGGAGTCCGCACGCAAAACGGAGCACGGTGCCGGAGTCCGCACGCAAAACGGAGTCCGCACGCAAAACGGTGCACGCCGCCGGAGTCCGCACGCAAAACGGTGCACGGTGCCGGAGTCCGCACGCAAAACGGAGTCCGCACGCAAAACGGTGCACGTCGCCGGAGTCCGCACGCAAAACAGAGCACGGTGCCGGAGTCCGCACACAAAACGGTGAGGTAAACAACAGTCCCTAACAAACATAAGGACAAGGGGGTAAAAACCCAAAAATCCAAAAAGGGTGAACTCCAAAACTGTGCCGAAAAACACAGCAAAAAGACGAGCAAAACCAACCTTAAAATCGGCGCTTCGCCAAACAAGCACCCACGCGTTTGCCCGGCTCCAAAGGACACTTCGCGCGCGCTCCACGGCACAAACGGTGCGCTCGCGGCACCCCGAAAACTCCCCAAAACACTCTCTCTCTCCCTCTCGCGTGCACGGGCGGAGCAAAAGAGGAAAAGGGAGAAAACGGGGGCATTTTGGGCTTAAATAGCCCAAAACGGCACGATTCGGGCGCCCGAATCCCACATTCGGGCGCCCGAATCCCACATTCGGGCGCCCGAAACCCCCAAAATCTCGGGCGCTACAGTAACCCCGCCAAGCTCTCGCGCCACGCAGGCTGCCACGTGGCAGCACCACGCGACCCGCGCCCATGCGCGACCACCCGGGGGCCGACGCGTGGCAGCCCCGCGCCACACCGCGACCAACGCGCTGCTCGTCGCGTCCCATCGCGCACGGCGGGCGAATCGGCGCCCGCCACGTGTCGCGATCCGCGCGACTCCCGCGCAGCCCGCGCCGCGTGTCGTCACCCGCGCACCCCGCGCTGCTTCCCCGCGCACGCGTCAGCGCGTGGGTTGGCGCGCCCAACGCGGTGCGGCCGCGTGGCGCCACCCACGTGCGCCCACGCTCCCGCGCTCCCCGCCTGCGCTGCGACCGGATTGAACAACCCGCGCCCGCCACGTGGTAGCGACGCGGGTTCGGTGCTCCCGGTGCACGCGGGTGGGCCGTGGACCGGCCCACAGCTAAAAATGGGCCCGTTAGCCCATTTACGCCCGTAAATAGCCAATTTTGACTGTTTTCGCGCGCTGAGTCTGTTTTTGGCATCCATTCGACGCACAACGGACTTGATACACCAAAAATAGGTGTTTTCCTCACCACCAAGCACACGGTCGAGTCGCACGGGAATTTCGGGACACCACAATTAATGCTGCCAGGGCATTGGTTAACCCAAACGGCAGTACCGTGAACTTATAGTGTCCATATCGTGTCCTGAAAGTCGTTTATGCACATCTTCCGGCTTTATCTTTAACCGGTGGTATCTCGATTGAAGATCAATCTTCGAGAATACTCGGGAACCCTGCAACTGATCGAACAGATTATCGATCCTTGGCAATGGATATCGGTTCTTGATCGTCAACTTATTGAGTTCAATCCACACACAGCCGCAATGACCCGTCCTTTTTCTTTACGAACAAGACTGGAGCTCCCCAAGGAGACACACTAGGCCTAATGAAGCCCCTGTCCAGCAAGTCCTGTAACTGAGCCTTAAGCTCCTTCAACTCAGCCGGGTCCATTCTATAGGGTGCTTTAGAAACTGGAGCCGTCCCGGGAACCAAGTCTATAATGGACTCGATCTCCCGATCCTTCGGCATGCCCGACAATCCTGCGGGGAATACATCGAGGTACTCCCGTGCCACTGGAATACTTTCCACCTTTGGTTCCTCCTTGTGCTCTTCTACAATGGTGGCCAAATAGGCCACACATCCCCGGTTGATCAACTTTTTAGCTCGGGACGCGGAAACCGTCAAGGCAAATAATGAGCTTCTACATGCCTTGAAGACGAATTCCTTTTGTTCCAGTTCTCGAAAGGTGATAACTCAGCTCTCGCAATCGATAGTGGCGTAATATTTCGAGAGCTAGTCCATTCCCAATACTGCATCAAAATCCCCCAAACGCCTCAGGACCATAAAGTCCACCTTCATAACACCGTCGCCTATCCGCACGGGACAGGCGGGACAATACTCTGTGACCTCAAATGAATGCTCTGGCACTTGTACCATCGTAGCATTCGTGGACTGGAGTACATCTAGACTGTGTGTCATGGCAAAGGACCCACTTATGAATGAATGCGATGCACCTGTATCGAACAATGCCCTGTATCGAGTATCATTGATAGAACTTATATCTGCCACGACGTCGTTCAAGGTCGGCTCCTTCTCCACCACATGAGTGGCAAAAACCCGCCCACTCGGTGGCTGATGTGGTGCAGCTGGTCGTACGCTAGGTAAGGCCGGTACAGCCCTTTGGTGCTGCCTCGGGGCACCCGAATCATCGCAGTAGCCGGGGCTGGATGCATGCCCCTATGGCACTCCGAAGCCCTGTGGCCCGGCCGACCACACTTGAAGCACCTCCCGTCATGCTCCTCGCACTGCGCCGGTCGATGCGGTCCACCACATATAACACACCTCTCGAGGGTCGTGGGTTGTCGAAACCCCCGAGAGTGGTGCTGCTGTCGCGGGTGCTTAGGGGGCCGCTGATAGTTGGCCTGACCCCCAGAGCCAACTTGGAGTCTTTTCTTCTTCTTTCCCTTGTCTTTCTCGAATGCCTCGCGCTCTCGGCGCACCACGGTCTCACCCCGCTCCACCAGACGGGATCTATCCACTAGCTCTCTATAAGTCGCAATGTTCAGCAGCTGGACCTTCGAATAAATGCTTGGTCGAAGGCCCCGCTCAAAACATCGCGCCTTATCCCATTCACCACGCACAACGGAAGGTAGGCAGCTGACGATACGGGAGAACTCACACTCATACTCCTGCAAGGAGCGACTTCCCTGCCTAAGATTCTTGAAATCTTCCTACATTTGCTGTTTGGCGCAGTCGGGAAAGTATGTAGCAAAAAGGAGCCCCCAAAACTCCTCATATATCGGTGTAGGTAAGACGGCATCGCCCCGCCTCTCAAGCTCTGTCTTCCACCAGCGGTGCGCCATTTTGTCGAGGAGGGGAATCGCCAACATGATCCGGTCTCGCTCTGGCACCCGCAGGTTCAAGAATAATTTCTCCATGGAGTTGACCCATGACTCCACTATCATAGGGTCTGAACCCTCGCCACTGAAAGTAGACGGATGGAACTTCTGGAAATTGGCGAGGCTCTCCATCACTCGATCCTGCTCCGCCTTCTGGGCCGCGTACTCGGCATCAGATGCCTTCGAGTCAGTCCGCTGGGGTTTCTCCCTTGTGACCCCAATAGATGGCGCAGGACGCGCCGCCATAGGCACGGCCGCCACCGCCACTTCTTCCACCGTCGCCCCCCCGTGCGGCGACGCTGTGCGCTCGTGCGCCGTCTGTGCAGCCTCAGCTTGTTGCGCCATCATCTCCTGGAGCCTCTCAATCTACTCTGCCTGTCGCCTCGATGCCACCTCTTGGCGCCGGAATGCTTCCTCCTGCCTACGGGAAGCCTCCTGTCGGTGGGAAGCCTCCTCCTGTCAGCGGGAAGCCTCCTCCTGTCAGTGGGAGTCCTTCGTCTGCTGCTGAACCACGCCAATAAGCGCGACCACCTACTTCCGTAGCTCACGTACTTCATTCGACCCCGAGCCCTCCCCCGGCTCTAGTCGCGTCAGTCGAGTCTCCCTACGTGGTGCCATTGCTATCTGCACACCACCACAAAATATTAGTCCAAGATTAATAACTCGGACAATTTGCGTATTTAAATGGCAAATAAAAGGTCCGTCGACCTAATCATGTGAAAGTAAATGAGGGCACTCCCTTTCACCTCCCACATTACGTTGTTGGCTGCCAATGTAATTGCTCGAAGAATGAAAGCTCATTACTCTCGATCCATCCCTAATATCTTTTTTGGGAACAATAACAACCACAATCAAGTACTTTCGCCCATAGATCCACACACTCTCACGTCTCTAATCCCTAGGGTCTCCCTAAGGTCTGCTAGCCGCCTAGAACCACTCCTAGGCTCTGATACCAAACTAATCTGTCAGGCCTCGAGATCGCCAATTTGGTCAGTTCGGGCACGCCAACAGACTCGCCAATCGGGCATGACCTCGTATACCCGAAAGGAACGGTAACATTCATATCAATACAAACAAGTGTATGACGAAGAGTAATATCAGAGTATAAAAACTAGCAACTAAAACTTTCATTCATTAAACAAAAATTTTAACATGCTAAGTGGAAGATAAATACATGAGTGAAACACAATTATAAGGTTAATAAATTTTTCTCTCAACAGGTATTTAAAATTTTACATATTTTTCCTCACATACAAGTTCACTCAGAGTAACCAAAAATGGGTGTTGACCTACACTGTTGGGCTCTTGCCCGTCCCGTGCCTCGTCGGCGCTACCTGGATCTGTAAAAATAGTCACCAAAGGATGTGAGAATTACAAATAGTTTCCAGTGGGTTCAACCACTGAGAAAACATGTTGTACACCGCTTGGTCCAATGGAAGCAATAGCAGTAAGATAATATACGATATGGGAAAACTATAAATGCTAAACTAGCATGCTGATATAAAATCGATACCGCACTAATCGTGCTCAGATGGTATGCTACTATGCCATAACTTGGCGATTGTGCCGCTATGCAGGGGTTACACTAACCCGGCCACCTTGGCCACTCTACATATTCATTTGGTTTTGCTTTAGTTCAATTTTTTATCCCTTTGGAAAGACCTCGTCCAATGGGCCTATGCCCTAACAGTCCTGCTACTAAAAAGACGAGACGATCCAAAGGCGCCACTAGCATCGTAGGTGCTCTGTATACCATTCGGAAGTACCTCGCTTGCCAAAAGGCTTATGCCCGGGGAGACGGCTATCGCTCTCACACTCCCAATGCAAGTCTCAACATTCGAAGGTGCTATAATCATTTTTTTATTCTCTTTTACTCTTGGCTTCTTTAGCTTTTAGCTATTGCCTCTTTCTTTCATCTTTTACCCTAGTTCAGGACTCTAGGTTAGCCATGATATTCATTTTCCTTTGACTTTAGTCTTTACCCTTTTTCATTCATCTTTTACCATAGGTTATTAACTTTAGGATAGACATGATGTCTCTTGGACCACAATTTAGGTTGGAGTTATTCCTCAAAACGCAACTTCGCCCTAAGTCCATGACTTTAGGGTTGCTAATTGCCATAACACACCAACCTCAACCAATCCACTCTAACCTTAGAGTTTACGAACTCTATATTGAAACTCTATCGTTCATCCTTAGGTTTATCCCTAAGTTGATGCCACTCATTTGACCTAGAGTTATCTTCTACGTTTCATGCCACACATCTTGACCTATTTAACTTGGTTTTCTCCTAAGTCAAGTACCGCACATACTCATGCAAGAGAAACCTATACTAGGTTTTAACATAATCATCTCTTAGGGTTAAACCCTAATTGATCAATACTATGAATCCATCAAAATCCTACTCTTACTATCATGCTTCTAGATTCAAAAGCAAAGAAAAAGGAGAAAGATCACCATTTTCCAGAAGAATCCCCCACAAGTTCTCTTGTGGAAGAAGTAGGGTTTGATCTCCCAAATCTTCAAGAAATCTCCTAAAAACGGGATTAGATTGTATTAGATTGTATAAGAGACTATTCCATCTCTTTTAAACCCATAAAGACTTGAAACCTATGAAACCCTAAGAGACTTACCTTAGGTTTTAGCTCCAAAATGTAGAGAAGATGGTTCTTCTTCCTTCCCAAGCCTCCCTTGGAAGCTTCCTTGCTCTCCAATAGATCAAATTCTCTAAAAACCTAAACTAGGGTTTCCTTCTTTCCACCTTTAGAGAGAGAGAGAAGAAGAGGGGAGGAGAATGAGAAAGAGAAGAGGGGGTGGTGTATTCTCTATGAAGGGGGAGTTGGTTTAAACCCCACTCAACCTATGGTTAAGCCCCCACCTAACCATGGTTCACCAACTCTGCTTGGTGTACCGGTACACGGGCTGGGGTATCGATACGCGGGCTCTAGTTCCGGTATTCGGGTTCTAGTTCCGGTACTGCCAAAGCTTGGGTCACCAACCCGAGAGTTCGGTTTCTCTACTTTGCATGGAGTACCGGTACGCTATGGCTAGTTTCGGTACTCCAGCACTTAGAAAATTTTTCGACTCCTGTCCAACCTGAGGGCTGGGTTTTCCAACTTTGTATGGGGTATCGGTACTCAAGAATAGGTTCCGGTACTCCAATACTTAGAAAATTTTCAAATTTCTTCTAACCCGAGAGTTGGATTCCTCAGCTTTCTACAGGGTTCCGGTACCAGCTTGGGGTTTCGGTACTGCATCCAAAAATCTGAAGTTTACAGATCTTGAGCTTCACAACCTCGCTTCCTCGGCCCAATTTTGATCCGAAGGCTTTTGCTTCGAACCAAAACACTCCAAACTCATTCTTAATAACATTTGGGACTTGTTCGGAGCAATTCAACCGTACTTCGCTATTTCGCGAAAGCCGATATACTACAGTAAAACCCCTATTATAGGTTTAGAAATCACTATTTATAGTAATCTACTGTCAGTCTGCGTTTATTGGTCGGTTCATGTAGTGGGAGTGGTTTAGGCAGGGTCGCGTAAGTTACGCTCATGTAATTATGACTACGCGGATTACGCCCCACATCTCAACCATTCTCGCCTGAAGTCTGTCGTCAGGCTCTCTGTTCTTGGCTCTTGGTGTACAACGTGTTCTTGTTTCTTTGGTTTCTTAGTGGGCCGGGCTGTCTATCTCGTGGCGCAATTATTTGTGCACCAACAGGTACCAACCATCAAGCCCTTTATCACTTGTGCTAGGGATAGTTGGTTTAAAATAATAGTTACGTTGTTCCATAGATGGCATTGTAACTGTGGTTGTTGGTATGTGGTCCAGTTAGGCTCTTACTCTTTCTTTAATATAGGGCTGTTTATTTCACCGTGGAAGTAGACTTTGGGTTGAAGTAGAGTTCATGTGAAAATTACTTCTTCCCTGCTATTTGTTTCCATAGCTATGAAAGTGTACTTTATCCCTTTCTGTTGTTTGTTTGATAAGAAGTGAATGGCGTAAAAACTATAATTTATATATAATTAATAAATAACATAATAAATAATAATGAATAAATAACATAATAAATAATAAATTATAATGTAATAAATAAAAAATAATATAATTATATTCTTATATAATTTAAAAATGTAATCTAAAACAACGATATTAGTTTTTTTTATACATATATTATAATAATCAACAATAAAATCATAGAGTAAAAGAAATATTAATACTTAATTAATCAATTTTCATCATATTTTAAACGTGCAAACTAAATGAAAGAGTTGCTAAAATTAGCTAATCAATTTCCATCATATTTTAAACATGTAAACTAAATAAAAGAGTAATTATAACCACAATCAAATATATTTAAGGGCTTTTTTTTGGTTATAACCCCCTAACAAATTTTATTTTTACAAATAGCTCTCTAAAATTTATAATTGCAAGAATGGCTTTATGCCTGCCACGCTTGCGCCATGCGAGCACTACGGTTGTTTGGTGGATTTAAGTTGAACACGATGAACCATTCATCGTGTTTGAACCAAGGTTTTAAGTATCCATCGGCACCGGCCGTATCTACCGTGCCGTACCGTGCCAACAAGATACCGGCACGATACAGCTCCCGTGCCGATGACACAGTTCAAAACCCTTTTTTCTTAAAATTACTAAGTAATTTTCTTAATAAAGTTCAAAATATTTGATAAAGATACATAATAAGCAATTAAAAAATTTTGTTGCTAAAGAAATTAAATATTTCATGCCATTATGTGTCGGCACGCATGTATTTTTTGTGACCGGCACTCATCGGCACCGCTCGGCACGCACCGTGTCGTACCGTGCCGGCAAGTTTTCGGCACGACCCCGTGCCACGGCATTTAAATCCTTGGTTTGAACACGGTGAATGGTTCACTGCATTCAAACACGATTAATGGTTTCCCATGTTTGAAGTAAGCCATTTACCGTGTTCCCTGTATGCCCTTCTCTCTACTTAACTAGACAGTTGTTTTGAAGAACAAGGTAAATCATTCACCGTGTCTAAACACGGAAAACTATTTATTGTGTTCAGTGTATTTACTAGCCAAAATCAATTTAATCCTTTAAACATCAAATAAATACTACATTAAATAATATGAATATAATATGAAATGAATACAATATGAACAACATGAACCAAATATGAATATAATATCATATGATACAATATGAATACAATATCACATCACATCACAATAGAACATCGATACAATATGAATACTACATCATATCACATCACAATAGAACAATAGAACAATGATACAATATGAATACAACATCACATCACAACAGAACATCGATACAATATGAATACAACATCACATCACAACAGAATATCGATGCAATATGAATACAACATCAAATCAAGACAATGTGGGCTAATCGAATGGCTCTATAACTTCCAACTGATTGAGATGTTCGATAGTAGAGATCTCTGGCTGTGGAGGAGCTGAAGATGAGGGCTGATCTGTGTAGGGAGGCCGCAACTGTCGTTGCTATGGGCGGCTACGATAAACAATATTAAGTCATTGAGGAGGATCCTTTTGTAATGATATAGTGCCAAGATAAGAAGGTGGATCCTCTACGAGTGGATTGATGTCGATGAAGATGGCCTCGACGGACTATATAATAGTACATGCCTCGACGTCTATGGAAGTCTTGGTAGAGTCTCCAAAATTGCCTCCATTTGATTGGCTACTTGTGTCAGGGCTGCTAATGCTCTATTATACGAAATATCTGGTTGGACACGTCTGATCGTATAGTGAGATCTCTAAATGACATTGACTTGAAATAAAAGCTGCATCATGACGGATAAAACTAACCTTTTTTTGTATATTAAAATAATTATTAATATAATATATATATGAAAATCATACCAATACTGTGACACCCCATTAGTCCCACATCGGAAGGGAATGGAGCTGTGATTGGGTATATAAGAGACATGAACACTAGTAATAATAACTGGGCTTATTGTGGCTTGGGTCCAACGAGTTATTATTGCTAGTGGGTCTGGTCGTTACATTTGGTATCAGAGCCAATCACCAGCCGGAAGTGTGTGACGAGTCTCAGCTGAGCCTGGGTCTAGATGACAGGGCTAGCGAGACAAGTCTCACATCGCCGGATGATCTTGGGCTGTGTGTGTGTTTGGGCTGATGAGGACGTCAGGCCTAAACGGGGGGAGTCTGTGACATCCTATTAGTCCCACATCGGATGGGAATGGAGTTGTGATTGGGTATATAAGAGACTTGGATACTAGTAATAATAATTGGGCTTAAGCATTTTAGGTTGTGGTTTGGGCCCAACGAGTTATTATTGCTAGTGGGCCGGGTCGTTATAAATACTCTCTCAACATGTCCACATGGCTAATGTGCAAGGGGTGGACGCTGTACTGGCCTAGATATCCACCTCCTGGTGATCCCCTAATACTACTGTATGTAGACAGTAGTAGCCATATAGGATCGGGATCTACATGAGGTTCCACCTCTACTCTATCCATCAATCGATCATTCTAATGCTAAATATATAGAGCATGATGCGCCGCCCATTTTTAATCAGCTCTACATCGTGAAATGATGTGAGGTAGAGCAACTACTGCGTTGAATATATGCTGTAGAAGTCCAAATTGCTGAAGCACCCGATCTGAAAGATGAAGCTCAATAATGTGAAAGTAGACTAAGGTGGTCCTAGCTCGCCATGCCTGGGACCTCACTAGACAAAATGCTGGATGTGCCTCTAGTACTTCATCTGTATATGGCCTCCATGTAATTTATTGTGAAAAATACTTGGTTACTAACTCATTTTAAAATGAAAGTTACATTTATGATATGATCGAATTATTTTCATTTACCTAGGACTCTAGCTGCTGATCAAGCTGATTACGATAAAACTCAATATCAGTCGTCCCGACATTGTCCCGAAAAGCCAACCTAGTATTCCACCTATTTCATTTATATTGTCTTAGTAATGATAACATAAAATATTAAAAACTTAAAAGGAAAATATCTACTTGCAACCCATGTGCAGTCAATAAGCTCAGGCTGCGGTCCGACTATCTCTGGACGACCAATGTGCAGGTGGTCCTATCTATATAAAAAGCTACTTAGAAAGTAAAATAAAATTCGTGAATAAAATTAGTAGTTAGGGAATGTACCTGAAATAATGCCTCAAAACAACAACACTCCACTTTTTCCCTCATGCAAACACGTGCAAATTCTCAATAGAGATGAGCTAGAGTCGCAGCACCCCATGCTAACTCACCACAAGTGTTAAAGTCCTATAAAAGTGGCTACCACTTCAAATGCACTCTTTTTCCGTTTGGGTTTGGCATCAAACTACAACCTACCTGAAACATTATATATGCTCATGCTGTAGCCCCTATGACTGCGGGAGGTGCATCTAAGGTGATATTATAAAATTAATGATACAACCAATCTATCTTTATCTCACCGCCCTAATAACCTTCGGAACTACCTCAAGAAGTAGCTCACATAGTCGTAGCCACTGATACGAGGCACCTCCGGTCACAGCCCCATCATGAATGCGGAATTCCGTGATAACAACCACATCCATCAAGGTGATAGTCATCTCCCCATGTCGTATGTAGAAAGTCTGCGTCTCCCTTCAGCTCTCAACTAATGATCCTAATAAGGAGTAATCTAGTCGTACTCGTCTCAATCGCAAAACATAATAAAATCCCGCTCATCGCAATAGCTCTAAAACAGAAGGATGCTCAATCTGCCAACTGTTCAATTTACGACCATGCTCCGTAAATTGAACGGGAGAATAATCCTGCAATATTATAAGTGTCACATAATATTAGTACATAGGAATGCAAAAAAAGAAAAAATAATAAAAATAAGCTATGACCTCATCTCTGATGCAAGTGCATCTATGGTGGAGCTGCTCAGCCAGTACAAAGGTGTCAATTGGTCCTTTCTCCTTTTGATCGTTTATCTGAAATAAAACCAATGAGCAAAAAAAAAGATATAATACGAGTGCAGTAATGTAAATAAATCAAATAAATCTATAACAATCAAAATATCAAACAAATAACTTAAGGGACGACGTCTCTCGGTCCTTTGTTGATTTTAAGGACGTGCTCTTATAATGTCCGTGTTGTTTACACATATTACACTTGCCCTGCTACTCCCAGTGCTTTTATCCATGACATTGCGAATGCGAGTAGATTTGGGTTGTCCTTTCTTCTCTCGCGTGGTGGAAGTAGAGATGAGTCGTATGATTCAACCCAATAACGCCGATCGGGAACCGGATGGAACTGTGGTTCATATGTCTAACAATAGAACTCGATAGTATGCTAATGAGAATATAAACTATAATAGTGTCTGTACTTTGTTTCCAAGAATGAGAATATAAACTATAACAATAGAACTCGATAGTATGCCAATGAGAATATAAACAATAGAACAGACTTATGTTTCAAATCTACTCTTGGAATGTCAGAGGATTGAATGATCCCTCCAAGCGTGCCCTTATCAAGTCGGTCGTCTGTGATCTGAAAGTGTCTGTACTTTGTTTCCAAGAAACGAAAGTCTGTTCGTTCTCGCGTCACTTCCTTTCCTCACTCGCTGGGAATGGCTTCGACAAATGCCACTTCATCCCCTCCGCGGGGGCCTCGGGTGGACTCGCAACCTGCTGGAACTCCAGATTCTTCACCTGCTCTGAAGTTCTGGTGTGCAATTACTCTCTGACGCTGCGTCTGACAAACGCTTTCAGCGACTCATCCTTCTTCCTAACCAACGTGTACGGCCCGCCGTCCTGGGAAGGGAAGGATGACTTCTGTCGCGAACTCCAAGCACTCAAATCCGCTTGCCCTGGTCCGTGGGCAATCTGTGGGGACTTCAACCTTACACGCTCCCAGGCTGAAAGACAGGGCCGCCGCTGGTGCACCCGCTTAATGACCATGTTCTCCAATCTGATCAACGAGCTGGAATTGGTGGACCTCCCGCTGCTCAATCAAAGCTTCACGTGGTCCAATATGCAGAATCCTCCATCCCTTGCTAAACTTGATTGCTTTTTGGTCTCTACTGACTGGGACCTCTCTTTCCCCCTCTCCTCGGTCTCGGCACTACCCAGAATCACTTCGGACCACTCCCCTCTCCTCCTCAAAACGCAGATTACCAGACCCCCCTGCCCCTTCAGATTCGAAAATGTGTGGCTGACCAGGCCCGACTTCATTTCTCTGGTATCGATCTGGTGGCAGGAAATCGACGCCAAGCAGGGGAGACAAGGGAGTATCCTCACTTTCACCGCTAAGCTCAGACACTGTCGCAAACGTATCAAGGAGTGGCGGGCCACAAGCTTCCACAGCATCCGTAACGCCTCGAGGGCAGCTTCGGAGGAGATTCAAAGGCTCGACTCTCTCGAGGAGCTTCGGTGCCTGACCCCCAGCGAACTTGCGCAGAGGCTTCAGCTTAGAAACCACCTGAAGGGCATCATTGTGGAAGAGGAGTTGCTTTGGAAAGCCAGAGCCAAGCAGCATTGGCTCAAAGAAGGGGACGGCAACACAAAATTTTTTCACGCCATGGCCAACGGTAGGCAAAGAGCCAATCGTATCGGGACAATCACGGATGAGGGCGCAACGCTTGAAAGGGAAAAGGATAAGTGCGACTACTTTTTCCAGCAGTTCAAGAACCGCTTTGCGCCCGTCAATCTTCCCTCCACAGGGTGCGGAGATTGGAGCGGCCTCTTTACTGACAACGCTGCGCTTAGCTCGGAACACCTCACCTCCCCTTTCACCATGGAGGAAATCCGCAAAGCAGCCTTCCAGATGAGCGGGGACAAAGCGCCAGGACCTGATGGCTTTAGTATGACCTTCTATCAGAAGTTCTGGGACGTCATCAAGGCCGACCTTCTCAAAGTATTCGACGATCTCTTCGAGGGCTCCCTACATACGGGCCCCTTTGACTACACCCACATCTGCCTGATCCCTAAAACTGAAGGGGCGAGCTCGGCGAACGACTTTCGGCCCATCAGCCTTCTCAACTGCGTCCAAAAGATTATCTCCAAGGTGCTTACGAACAGGCTTCTGAGTGTGCTAGACAGGATCATCTCCCCGACCCAGTCAGCCTTCGTGAAAGGCAGATTTATCCTCGACTCCTTTGTCACGGCCAGCGAACTTATCAGCTGGGGAGCCAGTAAGCACATAGAGTGCGTCGGAGTCAAGGCGGACTTCGAAAAGGCCTTCGACAGCGTGAGCTGGAGCTACCTAAAACACGTAATGCTCTGCCTTGGCGCCAACCTGAAATGGTGTGGGTGGATCGAACAGTGCACCGCCAACGGAAAACTCGCCATTCTTGTCAACGGCACCGCCACCAACTGGTTCAAAATGAAGAGGGGACTCCGCCAGGGCGACCCCCTTTCACCCTTCCTCTACCTGCTTGTGGCTGAAGGGCTGGCGCGTTTGACAAACAGAGCTGTTCGGAACAATCTGCTCACCGGTGTTGGCCCTTCGTGGGACTCTGAAACTTCCCTTATCCAATTCGCGGACGATACTTTCTTCTTCTGCCAGGCTAGAGCCAGACAAATCCGCAATCTCCGCTTTATGTGGCAGATCTTCGAATGGGCATCTGGGCTCAAAGTCAACTCGACTAAGTCGGAGCTCCTCTATATGGGCAACACTAACAATAAAGGTGAGCGACTTGCAGCGCTGCTGAATTGCAAACTGGGTACGCTTCCGATCAAATACCTTGGCCTCCCACTCAATAAGGGCAGCACCCTCAACCGAGATTGGCAACTCATAATCTCCAGGATTGAGCGAAGAATCGCCGGGTGGCAAGCTAAACTGCTCTCTTACGGGGGTAGGCTCACCCTAGTCAACTCGGTGCTGTCTAATCTTCCGCTCTACTTCTTCTCGGTCTTCCGAGCGCCTGCCTGGGTCATCAAAAGAATCGACTCGTTACGCCGTGCCTTCTTCTGGAGCAGCCAGAGATCCACGTCGGGGGGAAGGTGCCTGGTCAACTGGAAGACTGCCTGCAGACCCAAGAAAGACGGGGGGTTAGGCATCTTGAACTTGGAAAGCATGAACATTGCTCTTCTAGCCAAGTGGTGGTGGAGATTCTTCTCCACGGAAGCACCCCCCTGGGAACCGCTCGTCAAGAAGCTCTACTACCTCCGCCGAAGACCGCTGAGTGAGAGAGCATCCTTCAAACCCTTCTCACACTGGTGGAGAAGTGTGCTACGCACGAGGGAACTCTTCAAATGCAGCTCGACCCACTCGGTGGGGAACGGCGCTCTGACTGACTTCTGGACAGACCTCTGGCTAGGGAACTTATCCCTCTCGACCCAATTCCCGAGTATCTTTGCATTGGCTATCAACAAAAACCTTCGGGTGAAGGAATGTTTTGACCAGTACGGATGGAACTGGGCCAAAATCCTAGAGGGCGTAGAAGGGGGGACCGCAGGCATTGACGACATAATCCTGGACTTGCAAATGAGTACAGCCCACCTGTCCCTAACCGCCAACAATGACGAATTCCTTTGGCGTTGGACTACCACTGGGCTGTTTACGGTCAGATCACTATATCGCTTCCTGCAGGACAGCGGGGTAGTAGACGACCGATTCAACCGGCTCTGGAACATCAAGCTGCCGCTCAAAGTCAAAATCTTTGTCTGGCTCGTGCTCCGTAGAAGGGTCCTGACCAGAGACATCCTCCAAAAAAGGAATTGGGCCGGACCTAGCTACTGTGCCATCTGTCTCGGTCCTGCCGAAACAGTTGACCACCTTTTCCTCTCTTGTACTTTTGCCAACGCTTTGCTGGAGACCCTGCTCCCTAACAAAGCAGGGATCCGAAGCTGCCCGACCGCTGCACTGCTCTGGGATGCGAGCTCGCACTTGAGAGGGGCCTGGGGCAATGGGACGCTCATCACCGTCGCGACTACCTGGTGGTCGGTTTGGCTTGAAAGAAACAGGAGGGCCTTCGATAACAAGAGCCGTAGCCTGGCTGCTATCCTCGCCGAAGTCGGGTCTTCCCGCTCGACTTGGGTCCGCTCCTGTACCTAGTTTTTTTTTTTTTTTTTTTTTTTTAGCCGGTTCGTCTACCGGCGCCCCTGATGCTAAATTCATACTCGCCTTGAATGAAGCGGCAGCATGCTGCCTTTCTCTCAAAAAAAAAAAATCTATGTTCATGTAAAAGGAATTATAATATAATAAAATATGTGAACAAGAAATTCTCGTTAGTTGCAAATACAAACATGAATATGTAGAATCCCTCCCATTGATAATCACTTGGTATTTCAAGTCCCTTCTAGTAAGTACGTCAAGCTCTTGAGGTCCAATCGCCAAACTGTATGTGCTCTAGCACATGTCATCCGGCTATTGATGGTCTTATTAACAGTCGATACAAATTGAGTAGATATTGTTGCTTCCTCCTCACGATGTTTTAGAAAGAATTCAACCACTCGATGAAATATTGCCATTACAAAAGCTGTAGTTGGTAAGCTACGTACTCTCTTTAACACTCCATTTAAACCTTCCGAATGGTTTGTTGTCATAATGCCGAATCGTCGACCACCATCGAAAACTTTAGCCCAATATGTCCTATCGGCATGAAGTTTGTCAACCCATAGCCAAACATCTTCACCCATTGCCTTCAATTCTTCCTTTAACGTGTAATATTCTCGCTTTTTTGAGGTACTTCCGATAGCATAAAATTTTTTAAGTAGGTGTTTTGTTTTAAAATGAATATTTATATTAGCTTTCATATGTTGCAAACACCATCGATGAGTATGACTTTCTGATGGTGAGAATACAAGTGCAACAAGATTCGCTAGCCCCTTAAAACGATATGAAATTAGTGTAATAATTCAAGATTGTGTTATGTACCTCTGCCGACAATTTAGAAACCATTCCCAACTTGAGCCATTCTTCCCCTCGCATATTGCGAATGTTAGCGGGTATAAAACTACCATTGGCATCAATACCTGTGGCAATTAATGTGTGGCCTCTCTATTTTCCGTACAAATGGATAGCATCGATATTAAGTAATGCTCGACAATACGTCAAACCATGAATCGAGGGTCCAAAAGCCTGAAAGACTCGTGCAAATATTCTTGAAGTACTCGTCATTCTTGTAAACTCAATCTTCGTAATAGTCCTGGGATTTGTTACTTTTAACATTGAGAAATATCGAGAAAGGTCATAATATGATTTCTCCCAATTATCGTATATAATTTGTAGTGCTTTATTCTGTGCCCACCAAGCGTTACTATATGATATACTAATGTGGAACTCACTCCGAACTCGAGTTTGAATTTCTATAGGATTGCAAGCCTTTCCTTTAATGTGGGTAGTATAAGTTGACATATAAAAGAAGATGCACAATTCCGATGCGTTGTATTAAAAATAGGAATCATGCATGTGTGCGGTCCTGCTTAAGTCCTTACTTTAAAATATGAACAACATTTCGGTCGAGAGGCACGTAATCTCCATGGAAAAGAATTGACTATCCATCTCACAGTGTATTTAGTTGTATTTGATTTAACAACTCTAAGTTGTACATTATGTTCAATGTGCCATCGATGCACATTATGTTCAATGTGACGTCGATCCAAAACATTCACCAGGGACGACTTTTCAGAAAAGATCTGATTAATCCACGCCTCATCACTTGAAGGACGTTGATCAATGTTTTGTTCATTGTATGCATCAATAACGGCTTGATGAATTAATTCATTACCTAAGAGAAAACATTGTCGTTCATCTTCAAATTTTTCGAATTCTATCGGGTCCTCTACATCATCGTTGTTGGCATATGAATTTTCAATCCATTCAACACTTTCATTTTGAATGGCGCATGTGAGAGTGTTCAAACCATCATCATGATTAGAATTCATAGATTGTGGAACAACCTCTACATCGTCGTCTGTAGAGTCATTACCGGTTTCATTTACATGCTCATCGTCACTTTTAATTATTTCTCATAATCACTTTCAATTACATTCTTATTATCACTTGCATTTCTCACTTTCCAATCATTGTATTCTCGAATACTAGATGGACCTTCACATAGATTATGACGGATAGTTGACCTGCAAAGATATTTAAGATTAAGGCTAAATTACAAAAAACCCTAATGTAAAATCCCGCTTTTTCACTTTCTCCCCTGACTTTTAAAATCCTACACTTTATCTCCTCCTAATTATGGAATTATGCACTTACCTCTCTGCCGTCATCGTTCCGTAAGTAGTTGAAGGGTTGACGATGTTGATGAGCAAGTCCCAGCTTTAATGACTGCAGGGATGATGCTGCAACACATCAAATGTGGTCACAGGATCATAGGATCACTTACGGAACGAGGACGGTAGGGGGTAAGTGCATAATTCCGTAATTAGGTGGGAGCAAAGTGTAGGTTTTTAAAAGTCGGGGGAAAAGTGAAAAAGCGAAATTTTACAGGGGGGTTTTATGTAATTTAGCCTAAGATTTAATATTCGCATCGATTCAAATTTTATATAACTAAATCGTACAATCACTTACTGCTCATCAAGTCCAATCAATGAAGATGAATTTACAATAGTATATGACAATGATGCACTCACTGGCACACATGAGACTTCAAACACTCTTTAACACTTAAAAGTCTAAATTATTAATTTTCTGCACCTATATTAATAAAGGAGAAAGTATGAAACACAATTTTAATGATCAGTACTGTCACGCCCAAAGGTCGAACTGCGACCTGGGCTCGCCAACAGATCCGCCACCTATACGGGAATCCCCGCACAGGCGAAGCGTTTAACCTGCAAAAGATAGCATCTAACAACTATACAAATATCAGAGCTGGAAAAGTAAGCAGCTAGAATAAAATCTCACATAACTGTACGTCTGTAAAAGCTCCAATACAAAACTATCTCTCAACAAAGTAAAAGTAAAATACAACCCAGACTGTACAGTGCTAAATCCAACAGCTCAAAATGGTACATTTAACTCTTTCCAACTCAGGTAGGAATCTAACTCGCGACTCCCTTACCTCGGCTAGAAAAAGCAACAGGAGCAGGAACTAAAGTAGAAATCTCTGCAAAAAGAACACCAACAGCGGGTGTGAGAACTACAACAATAAAGTAATCCTCAGTGGGTATCGTCTCCAAGATCAACGATCTACCCACTAAATCTACTAGATGTAAAAATAATTGAATTACTGAAAAATAGGAAAAGCTGAAATAAATCTACAGCTATATGCCTCTACCTATCATGCTCAAGAAAGGATAAGTATAAAATGACAGTATGCAACCACTCGCTCTCGAGGTGTTCAAATTGATCCAATCTCACTGACTGCAACATCGGGTCCAGTCAAATCTGCACTCACCTATTACCACACATCCACAAAAGGACAGGAATTACGTAGGGCGTCCAATCAGACTGCATCGACATCACGCAAAAACAATAGGCCCAGCTCTGGAGCGGCGCTCGAGGGGTGCGACCCTACCGTGGAAAACTGCGCATCTTAGTCGAGCTCAAAAAGGCTAATGCATGCTATATTTCAATCTATGATCAATTAGATCGATAAACTCACAATGCTCAATAGGCTCACAACACTGGTCAGAAAACCCTCAATAATCCGGGACCACTGTATCCCCTCACAGCTCTCGACACTTGAATCTCTATCAGCAAAAGCTATAAAAATTCACTCGGCCCCCAAGCACGAGTGTAAATGCAAACTATACTATCCAGACCACTCAAACCCTCCACCCGGGGCGAGAGAAAAATATAGAAGTTGATAACAGTAAAATACAGTACAACAATTTTTCTAAGGAACTAGATATAAGTGAAACAACTGACAATAAATATTTTCTAGTATCCACTAACCTCAAGAACATGTCAAAAATATCTGGGGTTCCAAACTAGGTTTTCATAATTTTTCAGGCAACTATCAAAAATTATCAGGTATACAAACAATTAAATCTAGCATGCTGGATATTTATAAAATAGACGTAATAGGAAACTCATAGATTTTGGAAGAAGTCTAACCCACCACCTGGATCGCTATCCAACCACAGGGACAAAGTCGAAGCAGTGTGGTACAACACTCAGACAGTGCACTGCCAGGAAAAACCTCCGGCACACAAGCACGCAACCACGCTCCGCCTTCAGCTGAAATAATCACTAGGAGCTCGAGCAATCACCAAACAAGCTTCCAAGCTGAACCTCCAAGCTCAGCTCACACTATCACCAAGCCCCAAAGCACAGTACGCTCAATGTCTCAGCTCAACACTCCACAGCACAGTGAACGGTACATACAAAATCTGTTCACTCCATTTCTCAGCATAGGAACTACACCTCACACAAACAGGAGAAAGGAGGAAAACCACTCCAGCTATCAATTCCCATAACATCACAATTCAGCCAGGAAAACCGAAAATCCGAGAAAACCCGAAAACTCGGAAAAATTCATTACATACCTCACTCCACAGGTACAACGGTCACCAGCTGAAATCTCCACCTCAGCAAAGCACTCCTCAACACTCTTGTCCAGCTCCAAAACTTCGACGCGATGAAAAGAAATCACCAATTTCCAAGATAGAGCTCCCCCGTAGCTACGCTGGTGCTGTTGCCGCCTTGCTCTCCCTCTGGTACACTGCCTGGGAGAAAGGAGGAATAAAAAGCTAGGAAATGTCTCTGGACACACTCAACACGGCTAAAGTATACACGTTTGGCAAGCACGTCAAGAAGTCAAGCCTCTGTGTATACTTAGCCGCGAAACAATTTGAAATACTAACCTGTTCATGCGGGAAAATCCACGTTTTGGGTGCCCTCAACATCCACCCGAGCGCCCTAAATCTCGGAGCTCCAGTGATAACGGGCGCACCTCGGCCGCTCGCTCTGCTACAGTGCTGCGCCCGAAACCTCGGAACAGTGCACCATCCTCACGCAGCTCCGTGGGCGTTCGTTCCCTGCGTCTGGTGCTAAAGTGCGGCACCCGAAATCCACCGCCTTTGCCAGCCGCACAGTCATGCACAAATCTCGAGGGAATTCCAACCACACACCTTCCGTGCTGCTACAGTAACTTTCGGGCGCCCCTACATGGGATCCGCAAATAGTTAAAACTTTCGGGCGTTCGAAATCTCTTTAGGGCGTTCGAAATGCCTGAAACTCCAGTTCCTTGCCTTTTGAGATCCAATGTCCGTTTTCGCATCTATTTCGCGTCAAATGGTACTCGCTCGATCCGAACATCTCCAGATGTATCGGTCGGCTCAAAGAAACTAGCCCGAACAACTACTAAGCTCCGGTACTCTACAAGAACTCTATACCTTGATGTGCGAATTTGTTCGAGATCAGCATAATTTCTTTGGTATTTACTATTGCGCATTCTCGTAGAGTAAACAAAGGTTGGACGGTCTTGTGTTGTCAACACTTGCTTCTCCACGTATACTTTTATGCAACCATGAAATGGAAAAAAACTCATCATGCATACAGTTCTATTGTCATTTGATAAGATAAGTAATTTCCATTCATTAGCTCCTATTGGACATCGATCTGTTATGCGGAGACGGGATTCCGCTCGATCATAGTTATTAACCTTATATATTTTCGTTTCAAAATTTCGAAATGTGATATCGCGTCGGATACTGATCAATTCTTTACGGCCACAAAAGGGAACACATTCACCATATATAATGTTCTAATATAAACAACATTGTACAATATATTACAACATTAAAATGCATCTATAAAATTAACTACTATGTGAAAAATAAATTTACCGATTTGCGGACAACGTCGACGCGAGTTTTATGTCGATGGAGGGCTATGGAAGGGGGGTGATGAGAGAGAGAGAGGGAGAGAGAGAGAGGGCTCAGGAGGTGGGGGGTGATGAGAGAGAGAGAGAGCTCTGTTTCTCTCAGAGAGAGAGAGATTGAGAGAGTGAGCTCTCTCTCAGTGTGTGTGTGTTTGTGTGTGTGTGTGTGAGAGAGAGAGAGAGAGAGAGAGAGAAAGACAGAGATAGAGGTAGAGAGAGTGTGTGTGAATGGGGTTGGAGGCGGCGGCGGCGAGGGGGACAGAGAGAGAGAGAGAGACAAAGAGAGTTAGAGAGAGAAAGAGTGAGAGAGAGAGAGAAAGAAGTTCCAATGCGGGTCGGGGGTGCCGGCGCTGGCGCAGGCGGCAGATCTCTGGAAGGGGGATGCAGAAATGAGAGAGAAAGAGAGAGAGAGAGGGGATTGAAGCTCGGGAAGGGAAACTCAGGGGGTGTATATATAGCGGAACACGGCGGCAGATCTCTAGAAAGGGGCACACAGAGATGAGAGATGAGAGAGAGAGAGAGAGAGAGAGAGAGAGAGGAAGGAGATTGAAACTCGGGAAAGAAAGTCCGGGGCATGTATATACAGGTGAACAGTTTACCGTGTTCGAACTTGAAAACCATTCATTGTGTTCGAACACGGTGAATGGTTCACCGTGTTCAACTTACACCCACCAACCAACCAACCCTGGCACGCGCGTGGCGCTCATGTGGCGCACGTGTGGCAGGTATAGGATTATTTTTGCAATTAAAAATTTTAGAGTGCTTTTTGTAAAAATAAATTTTGTTAAGGGGTTATATGCAAAAAAAGGCCTATATTTAAATATAGCAAGCATTACCTATTTGATTATTTTTTTCTTTCACCTCTCTTCGCTGTAATTGACTTCGGCCCAGTGTATGTATGATCTACGTGAATAATATCTCCACTAAAGTCAACACAGTGTAGGAGAAGAACATTGTGCTTGGAATATTTCCACAGGATATTGTATGCCAAACAGTCAGTTTTCAATGCGCTATTTGGTCGAATAGAAAGTTAGCATGAGAACAGTAGCAGAAAATCATACAAATCTGTCAATCATCTTCAAGAGAATGATGTTAAACACATGATGTTTCCTTCAAGCTTTTTTTTTGTGCAACAAAATAACTAGATTGACGAGTAGTGCTTGAGTGAACATTAAAAGAAATTTGAGGCCCTTGACTCATGCGCCCTGTCAACTATGAAGTTGATTGGTACTCGCTCCTTTAATTTACGTTTCTGACATATTTTGTGAAAGCGTCCTGTTTTATATATCTCTAACATGGATAGAACAACAAGTATCTATTAGATTTTAGCTGGCATACAGTCACTTCAACTTTAGCTAGTTTGTACTTTAGTACTATTTATTTTGCGGAAGGAAAGATGCATTATAAATAGAAATTTACATATATGCATCTAGTAGTATTTTCATGCTTGCAAGACATTTTGATGGCTAGTGGATTTGGGCATGCGGTGAACTATTTTGGTCTTGGATTGAGAGCTTTGGTTCTTGTATTTCTTTGACGGTTCTTGTATTTCTTTGATGGTTAAGGCCATATTAGCAGAGCAAGATGTATTATTATTGGTTGTGTGGAGAGAGAGGCACTCATAGGTATGCGCACGGTTTGGTCCCAAACTAAAAACTGAACCAAACCAAACCAAACCAAATGAGGCTATTTGGTTCGGTTTATATGGTTTTTGCTTCAGTTCGGTTTTCAAATTTACTAAAATTCGGTTTTCGGTTTCCATTCGGTTGAACCAAGGAATTAAGTGCCGTGGCACGGGGGCGTGCCGCTCTCCGCCTGGCACGGTACGGTATGGGCACGCTTCCGTGCCGACACGTGGCACGCTTGCGTGCCGATGGATATGCATGACCTCCCAGAGGCACGTTCTGGCACGATTCTTTTTGTTTTTTTTGTTCCCAATAAATTTTTATAATATTGTTTTAAAATGTTTAGTCAAAAAATTATGAATATTGGCTATATATAGCTTACTATACTCACCAATTAACATACTGATAATTTTTTTTTATATATAAAGTATAACTATACTTCATAGAGAATAGAAATTTACTGTACACCTATGTGATTTTTTTTTTTTTTTTTTAAAAAAAAAAAAAAGAAAAAAGGGCCGTGTCGCTCGGCACGGCACGGGCGATACCCAATGGGTATCGCCGAGACGCGGGGTGGGGGGGTGTTGGTGGGTGGGTAGATCCCCCCGCCCCGTACCGTGCCCCTATTGGAGGGGCACGGTACGTGCCGAGCGGCACGGGGCGGCACTTGATTCTTTGGGTTGAACACATTTCTTAATAGAACATAATCGAAAATTGAATAGTATTATTTTTTACACTTTTTATCTGAACTATTGATTAAAGTTTTATTTTAGGATCAAATCTTGATCATATTTCAACACATTTTCCAAAATTCTATGTGTATAATTAAATTTTTTGTGTGTGATTTCATAATGATTCAATTTTGAATCTTAAATTGTGAATTATTTCATAAGAAAAATAAAAAATCTAAAAATTAATTGCAAAACCGAACCAAACCAAACCAAATCAATTAGGTTTGGTTTGGATTGGCTTTGAGTATTAAATCGGTTCTGTTAGGTTGTAAATTTTTTCAAACCGAAAAATTCGGTTTAATTTGAGATTTGCCCAAACACTGAATCAAACCGAACTGATCACATCCTTAGGCACTCAGGAGAGGTCACTTATTTCATCCTTCTTATTTGCATTGGTTGAGATTTTTTAGAGCGATGTAATGATGATGACTACATTCTTTATTGTATGATATCTCTTAGGGGCAAATTGGTATATCTTGCCATTGAAAAAGATAAGTGTTTCTTCCTTCGTGGAATATTCATAACACTTAGAGCTCGTTTGGTTCACGGTTTGTAATATTCCAATAATCCTTCATATTTTTTATTGAAAATATTCAAATAATTACCATTCAAGTCAAGTTGGGCAGTTGTTAAAGGTGTTAGTGAAATAGTCTAATCATTATACATTCCTAGGTGATAGGAATATTAGATTATCATGGATTATGAGGTATTCTTATTTCCGTGCTCAATAGGAATCATTAGCAGTCCACTAGTAAGAATGTACTAGTTTTTTACAATCTTCCAACCTAGGTTGCTTGACAAGTTAGTAACAAACTTGTCATTCTAAATATAAAATATACAACACTCCCGGAATATAATTTTTTTTGAACCAAGCGGATCCTTATATTAATCTAAATAGAATTATGTTCTATATTCACGAAGAATTCTAATCAATCTCAAATGCTCGTATATATTTGAGACGATCTCTCTGCTTTGATGCATGACATTTATAAATTGCTGTCTCTCTGTCTCTCTTGGTGGTCTGTTGTGTGCACCTATCCAACCTCGGGGTAGGGTTCTGCAGCTTGTCTGTGCGCCTGTTTCCCTCCGTGTGTATGGGATAGGGCATGAGAAATCCTCTCAAACTCTAATTGCATATATGTGGCATGGATGATACGCTTCCACCTATGAACCAACATTGGATGAAAATTTGAGGTGTGTTTTTAGTAATCAGAGGGCAATTCACATAACAAGTATAATAAGATTTTTTATATTAAGTTTGTAGATTTATAATATGACCAGTATATAGTAGAGTGTTCAATTAGTCTGGAATGTATGGACATATTCATGGATTTGACGCAATGTATTTAGAAGAAGAGTTGGGATATTTTTTTCTGGCTTCCGTATCCTTCCAAGTCTTGTAAGGGTTGTAGACGGTTTGTGGAGCTCGAGGATGATTTGTATAAATTGATGGTGCTGTTCTCTCATTTTCTTTTTCTTTCTTGCATAATCAGTCATGTGAGTGATATGCTCAGCATTAGATGCTAGAATCCAGATTGTGTGAAGTGATTATGCTACTATTATGTTTTTTGTTCTGTTGTTTTTACTTCCATTTAAATCAGCCTTTTAACTTCTGTAGTTCTATTCAGCTCAGTAAAATTAAGATGCACGTATTGTAAACACGATGGTGTCATGGTGATTATATCTTTCTAGTTTCATACACTCTGGGCTCATTTATTTTCAACAGAAATGTTTTCTTGGGATTGATTCGTTTTGTTTGCAGCAAGAATGTGAGGAATTGGCAAGAAGGGTTGCTCAACTCAACAGTGAGAATAGCGCGCTCAAGGTAGAACTAGAACATCTCAAGAAAACTTGCTCAGAACTGGAGACAGAAAATTCACAGATAATGGTCAGCTCCTCCACTCCTTTGCTTCTATCCACATCTATTGATGGAAACATAAAGACGAAACTGAATTCACTTGATCTTATTAGATGTCCTTTGACTGTTTGTTTGATTGCCCGTTTCTTTTAAGATTCTTTTTCAGGAACCTCTTAAACCTACCTATTGTACTTTTGCTATTCTTCTGGAATTCGACTTTATAAATGATTTATTGATCCAAACATTTTTTGACTTAAGCAGGAGGAAATGGTTCAGTTACATGGACCTGGTGCAATCTCTACATTACACATCAACATTGACCCATCTAATATGCTAAGGGTCAGTGACAGCGGATCCCTTGTTCATAACAATTCCAGTAAGAGCAATGGTAATTTTTACAATAGCAGTGGTAATCAGGAATCCACTTCTAGATGAGATCAGATCTTCTCTTTTTCTCTAACCATCCTGCAGGCTTTGACACACTTTTTCTTACCACGAGGGTTTGTAAAGCTGCACTTTCTTATGCACTCATTGGCCTGTGTAGAAATTGACAGTTTGTTGCAGAATAGAGGTATCTATAGATCCATGTACCAATTTTAACACCTAGAGCTTGGTCCCTTCTTTTTTTTTTTAATTCTTTTTTTTCCTACTTTAATATTTAAGGCAAGTTTGCCAACTGCGATGTGGGCAAAGCGACAGCCATTTGGTGGTTTTTTGATATTTTTGATTGCTGTTAATATTATTTCACATTTTCCCTCTTTTACAGCAGTTTTCACGTCTCTTTGTTTGCCATTTAATCAGGCCATGTGACGAGTCTTGTTATTCGACTGTGATGGCATATGCTTTTAACGCGGGATACGTGGGCATATATAGTATATTGCAATGCTTAGAATAGTATATTTTGCTCTAGTAAAGATGCATGGGTAGTCCCTGTACTATCGCGATTTTCCGACTTAAAAGTCTAATAAATTTTACTCAAACAATTTAATTCTAAAGAATTATCGTATATTTTTAATCTTGTCTCTGGTCGACATTAATAAAACAGGACTATTTCCTATAAATTTACGGAATGGGTAAATTGGTTATTTGTGGGAAAACTTAAAATTCACTCAGTAAAATTCTATCAGGCTGGGTTGGATGAAGTTCTGATACAGTTCAAATGTATAAATACAATTGCTTACATTAAGGGCCATTTGGTTCGATGTAGTTATAAAAACAGTATAATTAAAAATATGTTAGTTTGTTTGGTTTTATACCGTTATAACTGTTATACTTTTATTTATTCTATTTGATAGGTTGAATATGAGATTTGTATTTGTGTATCATATTATTTTTTAGTTAAACTGTACTTATTGTTATATTTTCAAAAGAACTGCAGTATTATTATTATTATTTAAATAGGTGCGCAGCAATTAGCAATTGGGCTTAATTATCTCAAATCGAATAAATATTTTATAATTACATATATTTTCAACAACATCAAATCAAACAGTCTCTAAATGATTCTTAGGGGCTGAGGGGTGATATCAGAGATTATTCACATGCTTAAGTACTCTTTATTTATCATAGGATCCATATGTTATATTCTGTTATTTAAAGATTTGGTCACGCAAATCACGGCGGAGATTCACAAGCTGACAAGACTGTTTCTTATAAGTAAGAGGCATCACTGAGTTGGAAGTGGCAACTTGATTGATTTTAACGAAACAAATGGGATTTTCGTTTAGCTATCGTCAGGGATGACGGAGTGCCGCCGTCAACATATAGCCAACAAGGAGCGCACTGAATTGTACTTGCCGCGATGGATATAATTCATTCTCATTAAGCTTGAGCGGAAGTTGGGTCAAGGTATTTGTTGAGATTGGTTAGTGTTTAAATAGTCAGTGGTATGGCGGTGGTATTGGAGGGGGCTATATCTTCTTCAGCTATCTCTACCTTGTTTTAGCTGTATGCCCTTATACCATATAGTGAAACTGTTATGGGCAATTGTAGTTCACTAAATGTAAATGTAGTGATATCATTTGATCAAATATATGATACCAGACGATTTGGCTTATAAATAAAATATTAAAAAGAATACATAAGAAAGATTGTTTCACTGTATAAAACACATGATGTAAAGAATTATGTCGATCGCATTCAAATTGTTCTTGCATTATGTAATATTCCTGACGATCCGCAACTCGGCGATAACGAATAGCCTCAGAGACGTGGATGGTGGTGAGGATGAAGGGGAACGAGGGATTCCGGACGATCCGCAACCCGTCGATGATGAAAGTCCTCTGAGACGAGGATGGTGGTGAGGATGATAGTGATCAATTACGGCACGAGGGTAAAGAGGGATTGAGATTGGATAAGAAGAAGGAGAGAGAGAGATAAGAGTAGAGGGGAAAGAGGAAGAGAAGAATAGATTTGGGAAAAAAGCTTATTGTTCTCTGAGACGAGGATGGTGGTGAGGATGATGGTGATCAATTACGGCACGAGGGTAAAGAGGGATTGAGATTGGATAAGAAGAAGGAGAGAGAGAGATAAGAGTAGAGGGGAAAGAGGAAGAGAAGAATAGGTTTGGGAAAAAGCTTACTGTTCTATTCATGTTGGAAATCTATTACAATTATTCTTATATACTCCTCCCCCTATACTTGTACTAATTCCTAGTTCGTAATAAAGAAAAGACTAACTTGCTAAATAGAAGAGTAAAAAAGTCTAAACATTAAATGGGCTAATAAGGTCTACTCCTGAATTGGGCTGGGCACATGAAGTGGGCTGTGAGGATCTGAATCCCCGCGAGAGGATTACTGTTGGATCAGCAGCTTCTGGAGGCCTATGTTGGGTGTTGGAAGTGTTTGTGTGCGTTTCGGACTCAAGAAATGGACTCAGTGCGTTGAATGGATCCCGAGTGTATTCGGATGCACCCGTCAAATTTTAGAAGTGGTTTCGCGCGAAACGGACATCGGATTTGGATTCAGCGCGGAAAAACGATGGAAATCGACTACTTGGATGTATTTTTCTGAGTCTGGACGCCCGAAAACGGACACCCGGAAGTTTTCAGTATTTTCGAGTGCACGGTGGACCGGTTGTAGGACCCCCGAACCCCATGCAGCATTTTTCCGATGGATCCATTGTTAGAACACCTGTTGTTGGTGTATCTGGCCCATGGTGCATCAATGGGATGCCACAGATGGACCCTGTAAGGTTTTATTAGCTGTGTTGGCTTTCGGCTGGGTTTGCCGAAATTTTGAAAAAGAATTAGGCCAAACAGACGGCGGAAATGGATTCAGCACGGAAAAACGCTTGAAAATGGCTTTTTGTTTGCCAAATTCTGAGTCCGGATGCCCAAAAACGGACTCCCGGAAAATTTACTGGATTTCTGGTGCATGGGGGAGCCGTGGACCGGCGGGGGAGCCACGTGGCAGGCCCTGATTGGCCGGCGCACGCAGCTGGGTCCACGGAGCGCAGGGGTTTGGGCCAGGGTGCACCGCGAGGCGCGTGGACCGGCAGGTGTCCACGTGGCAGCGCCTGAGTGGGCGGCTCTGGTGCGCTCGGTCTGCGGGAGTGCGCGGGGAGGCGTGGACCGGGGGCGCGCTGTTACGGCATTTTGGTGTTGGCATATTTCGTGAGTCAAGTCAGTGTGTTGAGTCGGAGTCTTAAAGGGATCAAATTGTCAATCAGCAATCAAAGACTTAGAGAAGATTCAACAAGAGCTCAAGTTAACACTCAGTGTCTTGAGTCTTGAAGATTGAAGTTGAAGAATTGTGGATCAGTTACATCAATCTCGAGAAGAAAGTATTCAAGAGGATCAGGTATGTCTAACTAAATAATTGTGGGGATCCGAATACTTTCTTATAGTGTAGAAACGCTTGGATGAACTTTTAATTGCATAAAAATCAAAAACTGGACATGGGACATGTTCAGGATCCGGATCAGACCTTGCAATCCGGATCCCGAAGGGTACTTGTTCATTGGCAATTTCAATCCGGATCCTAGGCCATTCCGATCCGGATCCCGAACATGGGACTTTGCTGAATTGCATGAACGATCCGGATCGGACCTTGCAATCCGGATCCCGAACCCTTGGTTTTTTGGAATCGTCAATCTCGTTACGACGATCCGGATCGCAGTAAATCCGATCCGGATCGCCGTCCTGAAAATTTCCAGATAAGGTATGTTTTTGATTCTTATCTCTTTCCAAAGGTTTCTAAACTATAAATAGACGTTTAGGGTTTCTCAAAAACGTGGGAGCTACGGCCGATCTTTTTATAAAACTCTTGAGAGCAACCCTAGTGGCTAGGTTTTCATCGTTCTTCTTTATAGCCTCTTTTAGGTCAATTCGATGGTTCTTTCAAGAACATATCTTTTGTCGAATTGATCTAATCTTTGCTTAGAGATTTCTTCTACGGTTCCTCAATGAGAATCTAAGCAAAGGATCACCATCGAAGTCAATATGCTTATCGACTGAGTTTGCGTCGTGGATTCGACGTGGCATCGTGGATTCGGTGTGCTAAAGGCGTTTCGTGGATTCGGTGTGCTAAAGGCGTTTCGTGGATTCGAAACGTGTGCTCGTGGATTCGAGTGGCGTTCGTGGATTCGAACGTGTGTAGTGGGCGTGCAAAATCGGTGGAGCGCGAGGTCCAAGAAAGTGAAGGAGGGGTTAAATCCGTGGAGACGGTAATCACCTTGTTATTCTTCTTTTCTTAGGGATTGTTATTGCGTGGATATCCAACCGGTCAGCGCAAGGTCCGAAGAAGCTGAAGGAGGGGTTGAGTCCGTGGAGTCGGTAATCACCTTGTTATTCTTCTATTCTTAGTGGATTGTTATTGCGTGTTGGTCCCGTGGTTTTTCTCCTGGATTGGAGTTTCCACGTATATCTCGGTGTGCTGTTTTTATTTTCCGCATTGGTTTTTATTTTGCACTGAGATTTGGTTTTATAAGTATTACACCTATTCACCCCCCCTCTAGTTGTTTGATAGTACCTATTTAGATCCTTGTGGATCCTATAAAAACCTACAATTGGTATCAGAGAGGGTTTTAGGTTTATCTATCATGATGGGTGAAAGTGGTAATATTTATAGACCTCCTCTTTTTGATGGGACTAATTATGCTTATTGGAAAGTGCGGATGAGAGCTTTTCTCATCGCAATTGATGAGCGGGTATGGCAATCCGTGGAATACGGTTGGGTGCATCCTGTTGAGGAAGTAGGAAACTCTACTACCCCAAAACCTCGTGTGCGGGCTGGGCCGGGCCGGGCCGCACTGTGCGCTCCCGAAACCGGCCGGGCCGGGCCGCACTGTGCGCGCCCGAATCCGGGCTGGGCCGCACTGTAGCCGCCCGAATCCGGGCTGGGCCGCACTGTAGCCGCCCGAATCTTGGGATAATTTCGGTATTATCCGAATTGTTTCTTTGGGCCTATAAATAGGCAGCCCGAGCCCTCTTTGCAGCCCTTTTTCTCTCTGTCTGTGCAAGATCTCCCTGAGCTTCCTCTTGATGAATTTTTCCTCTCTTAATCCTTGATCTTCCTGCGGAGTTTAAGAATTTTTGGAGGCTCGAATCCCGAGGTTACAGATTTTTCTTGGCGCGGCGCGATGCTCTTTCTTCGGTGTTTCTTCCGTCGCTCTTCGGTGTACGAGCTCCCCCGACCTACTCCGACCATCTTTTCGAGCGATTTCTTCGCTGCTGGATTCGTAACAGGTGAGGCTACGATTTTAGGTTTCTCGCACATTTTCAGATTTCACGTTTTTCGAGGTGTTTTCTCGTGCTCATTGGGACCCTTTTTGCTGTGAGATTTTGGTAAGGGCAACACCTTCTTTTGAGGAGATCTTCGCGCACGAGTCTCGGATCAAGACGTGCTTGTAGACTTTTTTCATCTACTCGACGCGAGGATCATCGTGGATTTTTCTTGGAATTTTTGGAGACCTTCCCGAAGGTATACACTTTTCCTTTTATCTGTACAAGAGTTTACAGTTGAATGGTTTTGGGATTGTGCCCACCGATACTGTGGAATTTGTAACTTGGCCTACGGTGCTCGGAATTGGACGTGCATGTACCCGTTTCGAAGCTATCGACGCGAGGATCGCTGTGGTATTTTTATCAGAATTTTTGGAGTTCGTTTTACAGGTGAAAATTTTGCAGTAAGTGGACTGTTCCCAGCAGATTTGTAAAACCTGGATTTTATTGGATTAAAGTATAACTGTAGCCTTATGTTGTACCCAGGAGGGATTGTGGACTGTGCTGGACCTGTTGGACCTAGAGTTGTTATTTTCCTGGTTTTCTTAGCTGTACGACTCCGGACAGTTAGCGTCTTCAGGTGGGTGGCTTGCTTTCAAGATCTATGGACTGTGCTCTAATTCTATTGATATAGAATCATGCATGATAGTGATTGGACTTGGGTAGCATGCTAGAGTATAGGAATTGTTGATCCTTGTTTTATCTGTCGATCTTGTGATCTCTTGCTTCCTACTATCATGTTAAATATTTATTATGTTGGAACCTGACCTAGCACCCCCGTCATATATTGCATGTGTAACCAGACCAGTAGAAAACCCTCACTTGGGCTAGGGTTATTTATGTTTAGACATCCACACTTTATGTCGCATTCCTGGACTTAGTGTTATCCTCGCCCGGGTAGTGGGCCGAGCGGTCGGGACTTCTCTATAGTGTGGGATGCATTTGCACTTGTGCTTGGGAGCAGAGTGGAGTTTGGTAGATGTGGTGGTTCGCTTGTCTGTATCGGGAACCGTTTGGGGTAAACGGTGGACCCGAGAGATCTTGTTTTCCCCTGTTTGGGTCGTCGCCACTGTGTTAGTGGCAGTAGTGTACTAGTGTTAGCCGGACCTAGAACCCAGAACCCTCTTCGACATACATATGATTTTAGTCTACCAATGTTTTCTTCCAAACATCGAAGGGCCGCTGGAGTCTGTTCTTGTTTGATTGGACAAAGGCATCAGCCCTTCGGGGTTTGGGTAAAACACTTGTTTTCTAACTGTTTTTCTAAAAAGAACTAAAATCATTAAATATGGATTTCTTCCAGATCAAATTAGTTTTCAATAACAAATGTCACCTTTTTTCCCGTAAATCTCCCCACTCGAAAGTATTCGAGTGGTCTGGGTTCTAGGGGCCGTTCCTCTGTCGGGACGAAAGCCACGGGGGCCGAGCCTGGAACCTGTTCTTGTTTGATAGGGTTGTAGGTGTAGGTCTCCCGGGACTTTCGGGCCCTGTTGGTGTCTTCTGCGAGTTGTACTGTGATTATTGCTTTCCCGAACTATAAGGGATCGGGAACTTTGATAGTCGGAGCCTAGAGTCTGTTCTTGTTTGATAGGGTTCTTAGCACCGGTCTATCGAGTTTCCGAACCCTTATGGTGTCGGTCTTTCTGGAGAGTTTAGTGTTCTGTTGTGGGAGCCGTCTGGTGGACGGTGGCCCCAACTGTGTGAATTCCAGCTTGTGGTTGAGAGTTGGTGTTGTTGGTCGATCTTGTTGATCGTGGGTTGGACTATAGCCTGCATGAGCCATATTTGAGCTCGACAGAGATACGCGGATACTTTCCTCGGTGGGGTCGCTCCCCTCGAGAGCCACTCCGGAGTTGGGCCTGTTACTTGCTATCGCGACTTGTCGACGCCGTCCCTCTGACTGGCCCAGTTAGCGGGAGTCACGGACACCCTACGGTAGACCCGTCCTGTTGAGGATGTGCGGCAGTAGGTGGGCGCAGGTTTGACTGGACCCTTTGAGGCAGTCAGTTTAGATTTGGTGAGTTTACTGTGTGTGTTAGTAGATGCATCATGTTTCATCTGTTCCTTTTCTTGAGCATCTAGATAGAGGCATAGTAGCTGTAGAGTTACTTTTCCAGCCCTTTCATTTCAGTTTTATATTGTTACTTTATGCCTCTAGTAGACTTAGTGGGCAGTCCGTCGGGCTTGTTGGCGGCACCCACTGAGAACTACTTGGGACGTAGTTCTCACACCCGTCGTGGTGTTTTCCCCGCAGGGACTTCTACTCCTGTTCCTGCTACTCCTGTTGCTGCTTCTTCAGATCGAGGTAAGGGAGTCGCGAGATAGATCCCTACCAGTCGTCGTCCAGAGAGTAGACGTACCCCCCCTTACTTTTGAGAGTTTGTGTTGAGCGAACTTTGTAGTGAGGTATAGAGTTGTATTTATTTTCTACTGCTCGAGAGACTTTTGTACTTTTGGTGAGGACTTGTGTTGTATATAGTTTTTATTTCTAGCAGTTTTACTTTCAGCTCTGATATCTGCATAGTATAGATGCTCTTTTGCAGGTTAGTTGCTTCGTCTATACGGGGCTTCCCGTATGGGCGGCGGATCTGTTGGCGAGCCCGGGTCGCAGTTTCGACGCTGGGGTGTGACAGATTAGGTGGTATCAGAGCCTAGGTTGTAGGTCATTGTGGACTTAGAAACCCTAGGCTTGTGGTTGGACATTATGATGACTACGTGAGAGTCGTGACTGTTAGCGAGAGTCCTGATTGAGTTTGATACCTCTCCCAAGGGGTGGGATGAGTGACTGGCATGTTTATTCTCCTAAGCGATTATGTTGGCTGCAGACAACATAATGCTAGGGAATGGATGACATGTCTTAGACTTTCGCTGGATTGGGTCGTGTATTGTTTGGTACTGTCCTGATGTTTCCATGTGTGTTGTAGGTGGGCACGATGCCTCCCCGACGCAGGGTACAGACGCGTTCTCAGCCTTTTCCCTCCGATGAGCCTGGGCAGGAGGAGCCAGCACAGGGTCAGCAGAGTGAGGTGCAGGAGCTTCGGGCTCAGTTGGCCCAGTTGTCTGAGGCGGTGCAGCGCCAGGAGGAGGCTTCTCAGCGCCAGGAGGAGGCTTCTCGGCGCCAGGAGGAGGCCTTTGGTCGGATGATGCTTCTTTTAGAGCAGAGGACGCAGCCTGTGGTAGCACCCCCTGTGTGTTCGCCTGTGCCTTCTTCGCCAGCTGTGGCGCCCCCTTTGGTTCCGTTAGCGCCGGCTATTCCTGTCGAGCCGGTTTCTAGCATACCACCGCCTGGGTCGGTGGGACCTTTGTCTTCGGCTGAGCAGAGTATGGTGGTGGATCTGTTGATGAGGTTCCGCCGGTTTGATCCACCCCGTTTTTCTGGTATGAGTGCTGAGCCGTGGGAGGCAGAGTCTTGGATCACGGCCATGGAGCGTCATTTTGAGAGTTTGTTCGTTGAGGATCGATTTCGGGTCTTTTTGGCTACACACTACTTGGAGGGCAACGCCGAGGCTTGGTGGCGGCGTGTGCGGCCTGCTGGTCCGCCTGGGACGCAGATTCTTCCCTGGGCGGAGTTCCGCAGACTTCTTTTAGGGGCCTTCTTTCCTGAGAGTGTTCGCCAGAGATTGGAGGAGCAGCTGAGAAATCTCCGCCAGGGAGATCGGCCCATGAATGCATACATAGCCGAATTCAATCAGCTATTGGCTAGTATGCCTCATGTGGCCAGGGACGAGTCTCACCGGATCTACATGTTCGAGCGGGGGCTGCGCCGGGATATTTATCAGCTTGTTCGCTCCTGCAGATTACAGACTTTGGAGGCATCGATGGAGCAGGCGTTATATGTTGAGTCTGGAGAGGCAGTGATGTCAGAGGTGGCTCTAGCCCCCGTAGTGATTCCTGGGGCGAAGCGCCCAGCACCGGGTGATGAGGGTCAGACGAGCGGGCAGGGACCTCCGAGACCTCCACGATCTCATCCTGAGGGTCGTGGGTTTCGTAGGCGCCGGAGATCTGGTGAGCCCCAGCAGCAGCATCAGCGGTATCGGCAGCAGCGGCAGGAGCGGTGTGTCATCTGTGGCGGGCCTCATCCACCGTCGCAGTGTGATCAGAGACAGGGGCGGTGTTTCCTCTGTGGAGAGTTGGGACATTTCCGCACAGCTTGCCCCCAGACCATTTTGTCAGTGCGGCCGATTGCGACAGCACCCCCCTTGCCCATCCATGCAGCGGGAACCCCTCCGGCACACCAGCGGATAGAGTGGGCCACGACGTCGGGACAGACGGGACGACGACCTGCAGCACCCAGTGGACGGGTTTATGCAGCCCTGTTGGAGGACACCCCGGCAGCGGATCTTGCCGTGGCAGGTATGATTTTATTTCAGTTAGCCGAGTTGAGCATTTTGTTACCGCTGCTTTCTTCTGCTTTATTAGTTGAGTATCTGCATCGGCGTCCTTGCATGGGTATGGGTTAGGAATTTCTGCTACATGTTTTAGCGATTGGATTCTTCCCAGTATCCTACGAGTAGAGGAGGATCGCAGTGTATGATCAGTGCCGTCGAGACTTGGGACTTCGCCTGCCGATGTAGCGATTCTATGACAGCTCCAGGACTTGGATTGAGCACACAAGTTGGACTGGTTGGTGCGGTGCCGTGCTACGACTGATAATGGAATGAGAATAGTTACCCGTCTGCGAGTTGGACTGGAGGAGGTCATTTTTCTCGGGATGCTGGCATATCCTCCCAACAGCATGGGCTTCAGCGACTGTGGTCAGACGCCACCTCGGGAGCAGACGTGATGTTAGGACTAGTGGTTATGTCCTTAGGAGTCTCGGTTAGTGATAGCTTTCTTTTGTGGCCACAGTAGGAACGACACCAACACTTCTCCCCCTTTTCTCACCTTGTACTGAAATTTACGAACAGGACGAAAACTTCGAAGGATTGCTCCAGAAATGGAGACAGTGCCCGAACCTGTTCTTGTTTGATTGGGGCGAAGGCACTGATTTTTCGAAATTTTCGGACTTTTCGCTAATTTCAGCTGTTTTTTAAATCGAGGGTTGGAGTTGATGACTTTCCTGCTGGTGGAGCCGTATCTTTCTTGTTAGTTTAGTGTTGCGTTCTTGGTTGTTTTGATTGTTTTGGTTTTATTGTTGTGGCGTGTTTTTGTTTCGGGGATGAAACTTCCTTTTAGTGGGGGAGGATGTAGGACCCCCGAACCCCATGCAGCATTTTTCCGATGGATCCACTGTTAGAACACCTGTTGTTGGTGTATCTGGCCCATGGTGCATCAATGGGATGCCACAGATGGACCCTGTAAGGTTTTATTAGCTGTGTTGGCTTTCGGCTGGGTTTGCCGAAATTTTGAAAAAGAATTAGGCCAAACAGACGGCGGAAATGGATTCAGCACGGAAAAACGCTTGAAAATGGCTTTTTGTTTGCCAAATTCTGAGTCCGGATGCCCAAAAACGGACTCCCGGAAAATTTACTGGATTTCTGGTGCATGGGGGAGCCGTGGACCGGCGGGGGAGCCACGTGGCAGGCCCTGATTGGCCGGCGCACGCAGCTGGGTCCACGGAGCGCAGGGGTTTGGGCCGGGGTGCACCGCGAGGCGCGTGGACCGGCAGGTGTCCACGTGGCAGCGCCTGAGTGGGCGGCTCTGGTGCGCTCGGTCTGCGGGAGTGCGCGGGGAGGCGTGGACCGGGGGCGCGCCACGTGGCAGCACCCGGTTGGCGGGCGCATGCGCGCGCGGTCCACGCAGCGCGCGGGGCAGGTGCCGCGGGCAGGTGGCCGTATGCGGGGCAGGCGCGGGCGACGTGGGCGGTGCCACGTGGCACCCGCTGATTCGCGGGCGCCACCTACCGCGTTGACGCGGGCAGGGACACGTGGCGCTCCCCGCGGCGGCTTGCACGGCTGCGGCGTGTTCGGGGGACACGTGGCGGGCGCCGGCGCGGGTTGGACCAAGCAGGCGTCCGGCTGGATCCCGTGTGCGGGCTGGGCCGGGCCGGGCCGCACTGTGCGCGCCCGAAACCGGCCGGGCCGGGCCGCACTCTGCGCGCCCGAATCCGGGCTGGGCCGCACTGTAGCCGCCCGAATCCGGGCTGGGCCGCACTGTAGCCGCCCGAATCTTGGGACAGTTTCGGTATTATCCGAATTGTTTCTTTGGGCCTATAAATAGGCAGCCCGAGCCCTCTTTGCAGCCCTTTTTCTTTCTGTCCGTGCAAGATCTCCCCGAGCTTCCTCTTGATGAATTTTTCCTCTCTTAATCCTTGATCTTCCTGCGGAGTTTAAGAATTTTTGGAGGCTCGAATCCCGAGGTTACAGATTTTTCTTGGCGCGGCGCGACGCTCTTTCTTCGGTGTTTCTTCCGTCGCTCTTCGGTGTACGAGCTCCCCCGACCTACTCGGACCATCTTTTCGAGCGATTTCTTCGCTGCTGGATTCGTAACAGGTGAGGCTACGATTTTGGGTTTCTCGCACATTTTCAGATTTCACGTTTTTCGAGGTGTTTTCTCGTGCTCATTGGGACCCTTTTTGCTGTGAGATTTTGGTGAGGGCAGCACCTTCTTTTGAGGAGATCTTCGCGCACGAGTCTCGGATCAAGACGTGCTTATAGACTTTTTTCATCTACTCGACGCGAGGATCATCGTGGATTTTTCTTGGAATTTTTGGAGACCTTCCCGAAGGTATACACTTTTCCTTTTATCTGTACAAGAGTTTACAGTTGAATGGTTTTGGGATTGTGCCCACCGATACTGTGGAATTTGTAACTTGGCCTACGGTGCTCGGAATTGGACGTGCAGGTACCCGTTTCGAAGCTATCGACGCGAGGATCGCTGTGGTATTTTTATCAGAATTTTTGGAGTTCGTTTTACAGGTGAAAATTTCACAGTAAGTGGACTGTTCCCAGTAGATTTGTAAAACTTGGATTTTATTGGATTTAAAGTATAACTGTAGCCTTATGTTGTACCCAGGAGGGATTGTGGACTGTGCTGGACCTGTTGGACCTAGAGTTGTTATTTTCCTGGTTTTCTTAGCTGTACGACTTCGGACAGTTAGCGTCTTCAGGTGGGTGGCTTGCTTTCAAGATCTATGGACTGTGCTCTAATTCTATTGATATAGAATCATGCATGATAGTGATTGGACTTGGGTAGCATGCTAGAGTATAGGAATTGTTGATCCTTGTTTTATCTGTCGATCTTGTGATCTCTTGCTTCCTACTATCATGTTAAATATTTATTATGTTGGAACCTGACCTAGCACCCCCGTCATATATTGCATGTGTAACCAGACCAGTAGAAAACCCTCACTTGGGCTAGGGTTATTTATGTTTAGACATCCACACTTTATGTCGCATTCCTGGACTTAGTGTTATCCTCGCCCGGGTAGTGGGCCGAGCGGTCGGGACTTCTCTATAGTGTGGGATGCATTTGCACTCGTGCTTGGGAGCAGAGTGGAGTTTGGTAGATGTGGTGGTTCGTTTGTCTGTATCGGGAACCGTTTGGGGTAAACGGTGGACCCGAGAGATCTTGTTTTCCCCTGTTTGTTTCGTCGCCACTGTGTTAGTGGCAGTAGTGTACTAGTGTTAGCCGGACCTAGAACCCAGAACCCTCTTCGACATACATATGATTTTAGTCTACCAATGTTTTCTTCCAAACATCGAAGGGCCGCTGGAGTCTGTTCTTGTTTGATTGGACAAAGGCATCAGCCCTTCGGGGTTTGGGTAAAACACTTGTTTTCTAACTGTTTTTCTAAAAAGAACTAAAATCATTAAATATGGATTTCTTCTAGATCAAATTAGTTTTCAATAACAAATGTCACCTTTTTTCCCGTAAATCTCCCCACTCGAAAGTATTCGAGTGGTCTGGGTTCTAGGGGCCGTTCCTCTGTCGGGACGAAAGCCACGGGGGCCGAGCCTGGAACCTGTTCTTGTTTGATAGGGTTGTAGGTGTAGGTCTCCCGGGACTTTCGGGCCCTGTTGGTGTCTTCTGCGAGTTGTACTGTGATTATTGCTTTCCCGAACTATAAGGGATCGGGAACTTCGATAGTCGGAGCCTAGAGTCTGTTCTTGTTTGATAGGGTTCTTAGCACCGGTCTATCGAGTTTCCGAACCCTTATGGTGTCGGTCTTTCTGGAGAGTTTAGTGTTCTGTTGTGGGAGCCGTCTGGTGGACGGTGGCCCCAGCTGTGTGACTTCCAGCTTGTGGTTGAGAGTTGGTGTTGTTGGTCGATCTTGTTGATCGTGGGTTGGACTATAGCCTGCATGAGCCATATTTGAGCTCGACAGAGATACGCGGATACTTTCCTCGGTGGGGTCGTTCCCCTCGAGAGCCACTCCGGAGTTGGGCCTGTTACTTGCTATCGCGACTTGTCGACGCCGTCCCTCTGACTGGCCCAGTTAGCGGCAGTCACGGACACCCTACGGTAGACCCGTCCTGTTGAGGATGTGCGGCAGTAGGTGGGCGCAGGTTTGACTGGACCCTTTGAGGCAGTCAGTTTAGATTTGGTGAGTTTACTGTGTGTGTTAGTAGATGCATCATGTTTCATCTGTTCCTTTTCTTGAGCATCTAGATAGAGGCATAGTAGCTGTAGAGTTACTTTTCCAGCCCTTTCATTTCAGTTTTATATTGTTACTTTATGCCTCTAGTAGACTTAGTGGGCAGTCCGTCGGGCTTGTTGGCGGCACCCACTGAGAACTACTTGGGACGTAGTTCTCACACCCGTCGTGGTGTTTTCCCCGCAGGGACTTCTACTCCTGTTCCTGCTACTCCTGTTGCTGCTTCTTCAGATCGAGGTAAGGGAGTCGCGAGATAGATCCCTACCAGTCGTCGTCCAGAGAGTAGACGTACCCCCCCTTACTTTTGAGAGTTTGTGTTGAGCGAACTTTGTAGTGAGGTATAGAGTTGTATTTATTTTCTACTGCTCGAGAGACTTTTGTACTTTTGGTGAGGACTTGTGTTGTATATAGTTTTTATTTCTAGCAGTTTACTTTCAGCTCTGATATCTGCATAGTATAGATGCTCTTTTGCAGGTTAGTCGCTTCGTCTATACGGGGCTTCCCGTATGGGCGGCGGATCTGTTGGCGAGCCCGGGTCGCAGTTTCGACGCCGGGGCGTGACACCGGTGGACCGAGGGGTGTGCCACGTGGCGGCTTTCCATTGGTGCCGTATGCCACGTGGCGGAGCGGGAGGCGCGGCGCAGTGGGCTCGGCCCACAGGAGCAGGCGCGCGGGCTGGCGCGGTGCAGCAGTGGCTGGTGTGCCACGTGGCGGATTCCCATTGGCTGGCTGAGGACACGTGGCAGCAGCGGGTTGGCTGGTGCAGCAGGCGCGGTCCACCAAGCTGAGGGGCAGGCGCCTCGGGATGCGTGCGCGGCAGGGGGCTGGCAGCGCGGCAGGCGCGCACGTGGGCGCGACGCTCGAGGCGTTGACGCGCGGGGGAGGGCGCGTGGGTGCGGGCCACGCGTTAGCGTGTGGTTGGCGGGCGCCAACCACCTGTGCAGTGGGCGCGGGCCACGCATCGCGACCGGGTAGGCCGGACCCGCTGTTCGCTGCTTAGGGCCACGTGGTGCATCAGGGATGATCCGGGCGCTCCTCGTTTGGAATCTCCCAGGAGATTCGGGCACCCGAATTCAGTCCGGGTGCCCGAATCTTGGGACAAATCGGGGATTTCGAAATTTGTTGGGCTGGGTCTATAAATAGGCCCAGACAAGCTTCGTTTTCGATTTTTCTGGGCGTTTTCTCTCCGAGGCTTCTTTAGTAAACTTCTTCCTCTACCAGTGCCACACCTCATGGAGGATTTCTGGGATTTTAGGAGGCCACTGTACTGACTTTTACGGCGATTCGACACGCTACGACGCTTCTTCTCCGACGATCTTTCCCGTCGCGTTTCGATGCGCGGACTCCCCTGGGCTGGTCCGACAGAATTTTTAGGCGATTCTTGCGTCGGTGTGTCCATGACAGGTAGGGATACGACTTTTGTATTTTCAGCTTCTCTTCATTCCGAGATTTTCTTGGGTTTTTCGGACTGTTTTGTGACCCCATTTTCTGGGGCGGAGTTTTGGACAGCATTGGAGTTTTTGTGGGACATCTCGGCCCACAAGCATCGGAACGAGGAGTGCAAGTACTTGATCTTCATCTACTCGTCGCGAGGAATGCCGTCGTGATTTTTCTGGGATTTTTGGAGGTTATTGCGAAGGTGATAATTTCACTTTTTTTGGACTGAATGCTACAAGATTTTGATTGTGAGGAGATTATTTCGCAGTGATGTTTTATTTGTATCTTGGTCTACAGGCGTCGGAACTGGATGTGTGAGTAATCGTTTCGTATCTACTCGACGCGAGGATCGCAACGGTTATTTTTCTAGAATTTTTCGAGGTCATCTCGCAGGTAAAAATTACCCTTTTTCTGGATTGTGTGCGCGGGCAGCGGCTTTGTGACAATTAGCGGATTAATTGTGCACGGTTTTGGTTACTTTCGCAGTTTGCGGTTGTACCGGGGGTTTTCCCTGAGGGAGGTCGAGTTTGGAGCTGTGCTTCGCGTGCTTCGCAATCGTGGTGGGTGGTTGCTATATCCCTCTATTTTGACATGCTCACTAGGAATATTAGAGAGATTCCCCCTATATTAGGATCATGGATTAGTACTCGTGGTTGGATTATTGCATGCTTGTGTGGATATATGGTTAGCTATGTTAGCACTTAACCTTGCATGTGGAATTGAATATTAAATTGGGACTGTATGATTTATCTTGTTGGTGGGTACCACTTGAGGATTTTTTTTGAACATGCATAGGTGGACGGTTCATGTGAGGGTGATTGTTGCTACTCTTTCTTTTCCTTTCCAAATGAGAACACTTGCATGCTTGTATGGACATTTAGATAGGCCATCGTTTACTGCTACACTATCATGTTGGGATTTGACTTAGGAGAAACCATGAGTGATTCTTCTCCTTTCTTCTAGACTCTAGATACATGTTGCTCGGGTTCGAGCAGGGGTCGGGATAGTGTAGCCGGGGCCTGGATTCTGGGTTTTGCGGTAACCGTGGATATTGGACGGTTGACCGGATGTCGGTTATGGGACCTGATTGTAGATTCTGGGGTATTGCGGCAACCGCGGATATTGGGTGGTTGACCGAGTGTCGGTTGTTGGACCGAATTGTGGGTATTGCGGCGACCGTGGATATTGGGCGGTTGACCGGATGTCGGTGTGGGACATGATTGTGGATGGCAGGGTATTGTGGCAACCGCGGATATTGGGCGGTTGACCGGAGGTCGGTTGTTGGACCTGATTATGGATTATGGGTTATTGCGGTAACTGCAGATATTGGGCGGTTGACCGAATGTTTACTTGTGCATCAGATTGGGGATCAGGATTCTTTAGTGGATGGGTTTCCCACTTTGATCATAGTCATGATCCAGCCCTGTTATATTATGATACTTGTGATAAGGATACTTTACCTCGTGTGGGTCGCTCCCCTCGAGTGCCACTCCGGAGTGTGCGACAGGTAGGCTTGAGATTTTGCTATCACATCGTCGCGGTTTACTTGCCCGATGATGGAGGACGCAGCATGAGTTTTTGCTATCATATCGGCGCGGCTTTACTTGCCCGATGATGAGGCCGGCAGCAAGCAGTACCGATTTTTACTGGTGGATAGATTGGGTTTATTTGGACGATTTTAGTTACTGATGTCATACTTACGGTATTCCATTTCGGGATTGCATTTAGAGGCATAGTAGTGGTAGTCTCATTTTTCAGCAGTCGTTATTGCTTACCACTCGTTCTTCCTTTTTGCCTCTGGTAGACTTAGTGGGTGCGTCGGAGTTAGAGGCTTTTACCCACTAGGGGAGGCTACTGGTTTACTATTAGTTCTCACCCCCATACTTCTTTTCCCTCTTTTTCTTCCCCTTTGTTTTGCAGGGTCTTCTGCGGGAGCTGCTGGCTTTCAGCGGCGGATCGAGGAGAGAGGACGACTGAGTAGATAGATCTCCTGGCAAGATGAGAGTGTTTAGCTGGACTTTTGTACCCATTTTTTTCCTCAGACTGCTGTACTTTCACTTTTGGGTCTGGCTTTAGCCAGCTGGTTGTATATATTTTGGTGAGCTGGGAGAGACAGTTGTATCATTTTTACAGATGTACTATATTTTACTACCAGTTTCAGTATGAGATGTATTAGTTTTTAGTTCAGCTCTGTTTTATTGCTTTTTTATTGTATCTCTTATATCTGAGCAGGTTACATGCGCTTCGTGTACGCGAAAAATTCCGTGTGCACGGTGGATCTGTAGACGGGCCCGGGTTCTGGTTTACACCCGGGCGTGACATGGGCCCCTGCTTGATCCCTATAAACCAGATAAGGGGCGGATCCTCCTTGGTAGTCCTCCGCTCCGCTGCCCGTTCGGATATCTGCTCCACCACTGTGATCATTATTACTTGGAATATTCCCTACTTGTTAGATCCTGTCGAGTTCCACTTCCCCTTTGCTCCCTGTCCTCCCACACATCTCTCTAGTTGCTTCCCTTTCTCCTCCATTCTAGGGTTTGGTAACCCCCAGTCGTCACACATTAGCCATAGAAATCTAAGGTGATCTAACTGTCATGCTCCAACCTTTCAGGCTGTGACCATTATGTTGCGCAATCATAGGATTAGGCTCTATTTGAGATCAAATTATGATTATACAAGGCTGACTTTATACACATGATTAATAGTATAAAAATATATATGAAATCTTAAATATATATAATTCTTGTAGCCACATGATCTGGACACTTTTCACCATGAATTTGAATTTAATTTTTGCATCGTTTGGACCATTGCATTTTAGAGAATTTTGAAGGACCCTAAAGTTTTCGTGTTGTTAAGTTATTTGACTTTTGGAATTGTGTTACGGATATATATTGGCAAATTTCATAACGATCGAGTTGGAGTGTTGAAAAGTTTGTGACGAAAAGACCAGCTTTGAAGACAACTACTAGAAATTCTAATTCATGACGCTTGGTAAGTTTCTATGGTGTTTATGGTGATTTAATATATACAAGGTTGGCAATTCGATAAAATGTTTTTAAGATTGGATTAAAATTTGTCCTCGAACTTAGATCTTAAAATTTATAACATAAAGTTTGAAAAACAAGTTCATTTTCATACACTATTTCAGAACCCAAAGGTTGAAAAAAAAAAATTGAATGAGTTTCGGAACTTGTTTCTGAGCTTTAAAACTTGAAGTTGTGTTTCCAAGTTTTTAACAGAATTTCGTAACTTGCATCTTAGTTTCGAAAACCGAATCTAGTTTTGCTAGGTTTATGTAGTACACTGAATATTAGCAAATTGCGAAGTTTTAGTGTGCGGAAGGGGTTCGATATCCTTCGAATGTTTTGAGAGGTTCCGGAAGGTTCTTGAAGATTTTCGAGCGATTCGGCACAAAACTGAAATTTTCAAAAAAAGCTAAAAAATTGGGGTTTGTGTTGTAGTGCCCCGATCCCTTGTAGCTTTCCCCATGACCCATGATGTGGAACACCTTTATTGGTGTGTCGGACCCGAACGCGTCAATTCGACGCGTTGGACGGACTCTGTGTGGCTTCTGGATTGAGCCTGCCTTCCGACTGTCTTGTCGGAATTAGAAAGGGTTATAGGCTAATCCGAGGTCATATTTGGATTCAGCGCAGAAAAACGTCGAAAATCGGCTATTTACTGCCTTTTTCAGTGTCCGGATGCCCAAAAAACGGACCCCCGGAAATTTTCGCGCATTTTGGATGCATGGGGGTGCTGTGGACCGGCCGAAGCGCCACGTGGAGGCACCGGATTGGCTGGCGTAGCACCGCGGTCCTGGGATCGGCGCGGCGGTGCATAGAACGGGGGGGCGGCGCCACGTGGAGGCCCCCGGTTGTGGGCGCAGGGCGCGTGGTCCACTCGCGGTGCAGGGCAGGCGGGGCAGGTGGGCTGTGAAGACCCGAAAATCC
>CM055067.1:23041528-23094765 GCA_029204045.2 Tillandsia leiboldiana
GGTGCGCTCGGTCTGCGGAGTGCGCGTGGAGGCTTGGACCGTGGGCGCGCTGTTACGGCATTTTGGTGTTGGCATATTTCGTGAGTCAAGTCAGTGAGTTGAGTCGGAGTTCTTAAAGGGATCAAATTGTCAATCAGCAATCAAAGACTTAGAGAAGATTCAACCAAGAGCTCAAGTTTAACACTCAGTGTCTTGAGTCTGAAGATTGAAGTTGAAGAATTGTGGATCAGTTACATCAATCTCAAGAAGAAAGTAGTCAAGAGGATCAGGTATGTTTAACTAATAATTGTGGTGATCCGAATACTTTTTTTATAGTGTAGAAAACACTTGGATGAACTTTTAATTGCATAAAATCAAAAACTGGACATGGGACATGTTCAGGATCCGGATCAGCCTTGCAATCCGGATCCCGAAGGGTACTGTTCATTGGCATTCGATCCGGATCCTAGCCATTCCGATCCGGATCCCGAACAGGACTTTGCTGAATTGCATAAACGATCCGGATCGGACCTTGCAATCCGGATCCCGAACCCTTGGTTTTTTTGGAATCGTCAATCTCGTTACGACGATCCGGATCGCAGTAAATCCGATCCGGATCGCCGTCCTGAAAATTTCCAGATAAGGTATGTTTTTGATTCTTATCTCTTTCCAAGGTTTCTAAACTATAAATAGACTTTAGGGTTTCTCAAAAACGTGGGAGCTACGGCCGATCTTTTTATAAAACTCTTGAGAGCAACCCTAGAGGCTAGGTTTTCATCGTTCTTCTTTATAGCCTCTTTTAGGTCAATTCGATGGTTCTTTCAAGAACATATCTTTTGTCGAATTGATCTAATCTTTGCTTAGAGATTTCTTCTACGGTTCCTCAATGAGAATCTAAGCAAAGGATCACCATCGAAGTCAATATTCTTATCGACTGAGTTTGCGTCGTGGATTCGACGTGGCATCGTGGATCGGTGGGCTAAAGGCGTTTCGTGGATTCGTGTGCTAAAGGCGTTTCGTGGATTCGAAACGTGTGCTCGTGGATTCGAGTGGCGTTCGTGGATTCGAACGTGTGCAGTGGGCGTGCAAAATCGGTGGAGCGCGAGGTCCAAGAAATTGAAGGAGGGGTTAAATCCGTGGAGACGGTAATCACCTTGTTATTCTTCTTTCTTAGGGATTGTTATTGCGTGGATATCCAACCGGTCAGCGCAAGGTCCGAAGAAGCTGAAGAGGGGTTGAGTCCGTGGAGTCGGTAATCACCTTGTTATTCTTCTATTCTTAGTGGATTGTTATTGCGTGTTGGTCCCGTGGTTTTTCTCCTGGATTGGAGTTTCCACGTATATCTCGGTGTGCTGTTTTTATTTTCCGCATTGGTTTTTATTTTGCACTGAGATTTGTTTTATAAGTATTACACCTATTCACCCCCCCTCTAGTTGTTTGATAGTACCTATTTAGATCCTTGTGGATCCTATAAAACCTACAATTGGTATCAAGAGGGTTTTAGGTTTATCTATCATGATGGGTGAAAGTGGTAATATTTATAGACCTCCTCTTTTGATGGGACTAATTATGCTTATTGGAAAGTGCGGATGAGAGCTTTCTCATCGCAATTGATGAGCGGGTATGGCAATCCGTGGAACGGTTGGGTGCATCCTGTTGAGGAAGTAGGAAACTCTACTACCCCAAACCCGTGTGCGGGCTGGGCCGGGCCGGGCCGCACTGTGCGCTCCCGAAACCGCCGGGCCGGGCCGCACTGTGCGCGCCCGAATCCGGGCTGGGCCGCACTGTAGCCGCCCGAATCCGGGCTGGGCCGCACTGTAGCCGCCCGAATCTTGGGATAATTTCGGTATTATCCGAATTGTTTCTTTGGGCCTATAAATAGGCAGCCCGAGCCCTCTTTGCAGCCCTTTTTCTCTCTGTCTGTGCAAGATCTCCCGAGCTTCCTCTTGATGAATTTTTCCTCTCTTAATCCTTGATCTTCCTGCGGAGTTTAAGAATTTTTGGAGGCTCGAATCCCGAGGTTCAGATTTTTCTTGGCGCGGCGCGATGCTCTTTCTTTCTTCGGTGTTTCTTCCGTCGCTCTTCGGTGTACGAGCTCCCCCGACCTACTCCGACCATCTTTTCGAGCGATTTCTTCGCTGCTGGATTCGTAACAGGTGAGGCTACGATTTTGGGTTTCTCGCACATTTTCAGATTTCACGTTTTTCGAGGTGTTTTCTCGTGCTCATTGGGACCCTTTTTGCTGTGAGATTTTGGTGAGGGCAGCACCTTCTTTTGAGGAGATCTTCGCGCACGAGTCTCGGATCAAGACGTGCTTATAGACTTTTTTCATCTACTCGACGCGAGGATCATCGTGGATTTTTCTTGGAATTTTTGGAGACCTTCCCGAAGGTATACACTTTTCCTTTTATCTGTACAAGAGTTTACAGTTGAATGGTTTTGGGATTGTGCGCACCGATACTGTGGAATTTGTAACTTGGCCTACGGTGCTCGGAATTGGACGTGCAGGTACCCGTTTCGAAGCTATCGACGCGAGGATCGCTGTGGTATTTTTATCAGAATTTTTGGAGTTCGTTTTACAGGTGAAAATTTCGCAGTAAGTGGACTGTTCCCAGCAGATTTGTAAAACCTGGATTTTATTGGATTAAAGTGTAACTGTAGCCTTATGTTGTACCCAGGAGGGATTGTGGACTGTGCTGGACCTGTTGGACCTAGAGTTGTTATTTTCCTGGTTTTCTCAGCTGTACGACTCCGGACAGTTAGCGTCTTCAGGTGGGTGGCTTGCTTTCAAGATCTATGGACTGTGCTCTAATTCTATTGATATAGAATCATGCATGATAGTGATTGGACTTGGGTAGCATGCTAGAGTATAGGAATTGTTGATCCTTGTTTTATCTGTCGATCTTGTGATCTCTTGCTTCCTACTATCATGTTAAATATTTGTTATGTTGGAACCTGACCTAGCACCCCCGTCATATGTTGCATGTGTAACCAGACCAGTAGAAAACCCTCACTTGGGCTAGGGTTATTTATGTTTAGACATCCACACTTTATGTCGCATTCCTGGACTTAGTGTTATCCTCGCCCGGGTAGTGGGCCGAGCGGTCGGGACTTCTCTATAGTGTGGGATGCATTGCACTCGTGCTTGGGAGCAGAGTGGAGTCTGGTAGATGTAGTGGTTCGCTTGTCTGTATCGGGAACCGTTTGGGGTAAACGGTGGACCCGAGAGATCTTGTTTTCCCCTGTTTGGGTCGTCGCCACTGTGTTAGTGGCAGTAGTTTACTAGTGTTAGCCGGACCTAGAACCCAGAACCCTTTTCGACATACACATGATTTTAGTCTACCAATGTTTTCTTCCAAACATCGAAGGGCCGCTGGAGTCTGTTCTTGTTTGATTGGACAAAGGCATCAGCCCTTCGGGGTTTGGGTAAAACACTTGTTTTCTAACTGTTTTTCTAAAAAGAACTAAAATCATTAAATATGGATTTCTTCCAGATCAAATTAGTTTTCAATAACAAATGTCACCTTTTTCCGTAAATCTCCCCACTCGAAAGGATTCGAGTGGTCTGGGTTCTAGGGGCCGTTCCTCTGTCGGGACGAAAGCCACGGGGGCCGAGCCTGGAACCTGTTCTTGTTTGATAGGGTTGTAGGTGTAGGTCTCCCGGGACTTTCGGGCCCTGTTGGTGTCTTCTGCGAGTTGTACTGTGATTATTGCTTTCCCGAACTATAAGGGATCGGGAACTTCGATAGTCGGAGCCTAGAGTCTGTTCTTGTTTGATAGGGTTCTTAGCACCGGTCTATCGGGTTTCCGAACCCTTATGGTGTCGGTCTTTCTGGAGAGTTTAGTGTTCTGTTGTGGGAGCCGTCTGGTGGACGGTGGCCCCAGCTGTGTGACTTCCAGCTTGTGGTTGAGAGTTGGTGTTGTTGGTCGATCTTGTTGATCGTGGTTTGGACTATAGCCTGCATGAGCCATATTTGAGCTCGACAGAGATACGCGGATACTTTCCTCGGTGGGGTCGCTCCCCTCGAGAGCCACTCCGGAGTTGGGCCTGTTACTTGCTATCGCGACTTGTCGACGCCGTCCCTCTGACTGGCCCAGTTAGTGGCAGTCACGGACACCCTACGGTAGACCCGTCCTGTTGAGGATGTGCGGCAGTAGGTGGGCGCAGGTTGTGACTGGACCCTTTGAGGCAGTCAGTTTAGATTGGTGAGTTTACTGTGTGTGTTATAGATGCATCATGTTTCATCTGTTCCTTTTCTTGAGCATCTAGATAGAGGCATAGTAGCTGTAGAGTTACTTTTCCAGCCCTTTCATTTCAGTTTTATATTGTTACTTATGCCTCTAGTAGACTTAGTGGGCAGTCCGTCGGGCTTGTTGGCGGCACCCCTGAGAACTACTTGGGACGTAGTTCTCACCCCGTCGTGGTGTTTTCCCCGCAGGGACTTCTACTCCTGTTCCTGCTACTCCTGTTGCTGCTGATTCTTCAGATCGAGGTAAGGGAGTCGCGAGATAGATCCCTACCAGTCGTCGTCCAGAGAGTAGACGTACCCCCCCTTACTTTGAGAGGTTTGTGTTGAGCGAACTTTGTAGTGAGGTATAGAGTTGTATTTATTTTCTACTGCTCGAGAGAACTTTTGTACTTTTGGTGAGGACTTGTGTTGTATATAGTTTTTATTTCTAGCAGTTTTACTTTCAGCTCTGATATCTGCATAGTATAGATGCTCTTTTGCAGGTTAGTTGCTTCGTCTATACGGGGCTTCCCGTATGGGCGGCGGATCTGTTGGCGAGCCCGGGTCGCAGTTTCGACGCTGGGTGGTGACAGATTAGGTGTTATCAGAGCCTAGGTTGTAGGTCATTGTGGACTTAGAAACCCTAGGCTTGTGGTTGGACATTATGATGACTACGTGAGAGTCGTGACTGTTAGCCGAGAGTCCTGATTGAGTTTGATACCTCTCCCAAGGGGTGGGATGAGTGACTGGCATGTTTATTCTCCTAAGCGTTATGTTGGCTGCAGACAACATAATGCTAGGGAATGGATGACATGTCTTAGACTTTCGCTGGATTGGGGTCGTGTATTGTTGGTACTGTCCTGATGTTTTCCATGTGTGTTGTAGGTTGGGCACGATGCCTCCCCGACGCAGGGTACAGACGCGTCTCCAGCCTTTTCCCTCCGATGAGCCTGGGCAGGAGGAGCCAGCACAAGGGTCAGCAGAGTGAGGTGCAGGAGCTTCGGGCTCAGTTGGCCCAGTTGTCTGAGGCGGTGCAAGCGCCAGGAGGAGCTTTCTCAGCGCCAGGAGGAGCTTCTCGGCGCCAGGAGGAGGCCTTTGGTCGGATGATTCTTCTTTTAGAGCAGAGGACGCAGCCTGTGGTAGCACCCCCTGTGTGTTCGCCTGTGCCTTCTTCGCCAGCTGTGGCGCCCCCTTTGGTTCCGTTAGCGCCGGCTATTCCTGTCGAGGCCGTTTCTAGCATACCACCCAGCCTGGGTCGGTGGGACCTTTGTCTTCGCTGAGCAGAGTATGGTGGTGGATCTGTGGATGAGGTTCCGCCGGTTTGATCCACCCCGTTTTCTGGTATGAGTGCTGAGCCGTGGGAGGCAGAGTCTTGGATCACGGCCATGGGAGCGTCATTTTGAGAGTTTGTTCGTTGAGGATCGATTTCGGGTCTTTTTGGCTACACACTACTTGGAGGGCAACGCCGAGGCTTGGTGGCGGCGTGTGCGGCCATGCTGGTCCGCCTGGGACGCAGATTCTTCCCTGGGCGGAGTTCCGCAGACTTCTTTTAGGGGCCTTCTTTCCTGAGAGTGTTCGCCAGAGATTGGAGGAGCAGCTGAGAAATCTCCGCCAGGGAGATCGGCCCATGAATGCATACATAGCCGAATTCAATCAGCTATGGCTAGTATGCCTCATGTGGCCAGGGACAGTCTCACCGGATCTACATGTTCGAGCGGAGGCTGCGCCGGGATATTTATCAGCTTGTTCGCTCCTGCAGATTACAGACTTTGGAGGCATCGATGGAGCAGGCTTTATAGTTGAGTCTGGAGAGGCAGTGATGTCAGAGGTGGCTCTAGCCCCCGTAGTGATTCCTGGGGCGAAGCGCCCAGCACCGGGTGATGAGGGTCAGACGAGCGGGCAGGGACCTCCGAGACCTCCACGATCTCATCCTGAGGGTCGTGGGTTTCGTAGGCGCCGGAGATCTGGTGAGCCCCAGCAGCAGCATCAGCGGTATCGGCAGCAGCGGCAGGAGCGGTGTGTCATCTGTGGCGGGCCTCATCCACCGTCGCAGTGTGATCAGAGACAGGGGCGGTGTTTCCTCTGTGGAGAGTTGGACATTTCCGCACAGCTTGCCCCCAGACCATTTGTCAGTGCGGCCGATTGCGACAGCACCCCCCTTGCCCATCCATGCAGCGGGAACCCCTCCGGCACACCAGCGATAGAGTGGGCCACGACGTCGGGACAGACGGGACGACGACCTGCAGCACCCAGTGGACGGGTTTATGCAGCCCTGTTGGAGGACACCCCGGCAGCGGATCTTGCCGTGGCAGGTATGATTTTATTTCAGTTAGCCGAGTTGAGCATTTTGTTACCGCTGCTTTCTTCTGCTTTATTAGTTGAGTATCTGCATCGGCGTCCTTGCATGGGTATGGGTTAGGAATTTCTGCTACAGGTTTTAGCGATTGGATTCTTCCCAGTATCCTACGAGTAGAGGAGGATCGCAGTGTATGATCAGTGCCCGTCGAGACTTGGGACTTCGCCTGCCGATGTAGCGATTCTATGACAGCTCCAGGACTTGGATTGAGCACACAGTTGGACTGGTTGGTGCGGTGCCGTGCTACGACTGATAATGGAATGAGAATAGTTACCCGTCTGCGAGTTGGACTGGAGGAGGTCATTTTCTCGGGATGCTGGCATATCCTCCCAACAGCATGGGCTTCAGCGACTGTGGTCAGACGCCACCCTCGGGAGCAGACGTGATGTTAGGACTAGTGGTTATGTCCTTAGGAGTCTCGGTTAGTGATAGCTTTCTTTTGTGGCCACAGTAGGAACGACACCAACACTTCTCCCCCTTTTCTCACCTTGTACTGAAATTTACGACAGGACGAAAACTTCGAAGGATTGCTCCAGAAATGGAGACAGTGCCCGAACCTGTTCTTGTTTGATTGGGGCGAAGGCACTGATTTTTCGAAATTTTCGGACTTTTCGCTAATTTCAGCTGTTTTTTAAATCGAGGGTTGGAGTTGATGACTTTCCTGCTGGTGGAGCCGTATCTTTCTTGTTAGTTTAGTGTTGCGTTCTTGGTTGTTTTGATTGTTTTGGTTTTATTGTTGTGGCGTGTTTTTGTTTCGGGGATGAAACTTCCTTTTAGTGGGGGAGGATGTAGGACCCCCGAACCCCATGCAGCATTTTTCCGATGGATCCACTGTTAGAACACCTGTTGTTGGTGTATCTGGCCCATGGTGCATCAATGGGATGCCACAGATGGACCCTGTAAGGTTTTATTAGCTGTGTTGGCTTTCGGCTGGGTTTGCCGAAATTTTGAAAAAGAATTAGGCCAAACAGACGGCGGAAATGGATTCAGCACGGAAAAACGCTTGAAAATGGCTTTTTGTTTGCCAAATTCTGAGTCCGGATGCCCAAAAACGGACTCCCGGAAAATTTACTGGATTTCTGGTGCATGGGGGAGCCGTGGACCGGCGGGGGAGCCACGTGGCAGGCCCTGATTGGCCGGCGCACGCAGCTGGGTCCACGGAGCGCAGGGGTTTGGGCCGGGGTGCACCGCGAGGCGCGTGGACCGGCAGGTGTCCACGTGGCAGCGCCTGAGTGGGCGGCTCTGGTGCGCTCGGTCTGCGGGAGTGCGCGGGGAGGCGTGGACCGGGGGCGCGCCACGTGGCAGCACCCGGTTGGCGGGCGCATGCGCGCGCGGTCCACGCAGCGCGCGGGGCAGGTGCCGCGGGCAGGTGGCCGTATGCGGGGCAGGCGCGGGCGACGTGGGCGGTGCCACGTGGCACCCGCTGATTCGCGGGCGCCACCTACCGCGTTGACGCGGGCAGGGACACGTGGCGCTCCCCGCGGCGGCTTGCACGGCTGCGGCGTGTTCGGGGGACACGTGGCGGGCGCCGGCGCGGGTTGGACCAAGCAGGCGTCCGGCTGGATCCCGTGTGCGGGCTGGGCCGGGCCGGGCCGCACTGTGCGCGCCCGAAACCGGCCGGGCCGGGCCGCACTCTGCGCGCCCGAATCCGGGCTGGGCCGCACTGTAGCCGCCCGAATCCGGGCTGGGCCGCACTGTAGCCGCCCGAATCTTGGGACAGTTTCGGTATTATCCGAATTGTTTCTTTGGGCCTATAAATAGGCAGCCCGAGCCCTCTTTGCAGCCCTTTTTCTTTCTGTCCGTGCAAGATCTCCCCGAGCTTCCTCTTGATGAATTTTTCCTCTCTTAATCCTTGATCTTCCTGCGGAGTTAAGAATTTTTGGAGGCTCGAATCCCGAGGTTACAGATTTTTCTTGGCGCGGCGCGACGCTCTTTCTTCGGTGTTTCTTCCGTCGCTCTTTCGGTGTACGAGCTCCCCCGACCTACTCGGACCATCTTTTCGAGCGATTTCTTCGCTGCTGGATTCGTAACAGGTGAGGCTACGATTTTGGGTTTCTCGCACATTTTCAGATTTCACGTTTTTCGAGGTGTTTTCTCGTGCTCATTGGGACCCTTTTTGCTGTGAGATTTTGGTGAGGGCAGCACCTTCTTTTGAGGAGATCTTCGCGCACGAGTCTCGGATCAAGACGTGCTTATAGACTTTTTTCATCTACTCGACGCGAGGATCATCGTGGATTTTTCTTGGAATTTTTGGAGACCTTCCCGAAGGTATACACTTTTCCTTTTATCTGTACAAGAGTTTACAGTTGAATGGTTTTGGGATTGTGCCCACCGATACTGTGGAATTTGTAACTTGGCCTACGGTGCTCGGAATTGGACGTGCAGGTACCCGTTTCGAAGCTATCGACGCGAGGATCGCTGTGGTATTTTTATCAGAATTTTGGAGTTCGTTTTACAGGTGAAAATTTCACAGTAAGTGGACTGTTCCCAGTAGATTTGTAAAACTTGGATTTTATTGGATTTAAAGTATAACTGTAGCCTTATGTTGTACCCAGGAGGGATTGTGGACTGTGCTGGACCTGTTGGACCTAGAGTTGTTATTTTCCTGGTTTTCTTAGCTGTACGACTTCGGACAGTTAGCGTCTTCAGGTGGGTGGCTTGCTTTCAAGATCTATGGACTGTGCTCTAATTCTATTGATATAGAATCATGCATGATAGTGATTGGACTTGGGTAGCATGCTAGAGTATAGGAATTGTTGATCCTTGTTTTATCTGTCGATCTTGTGATCTCTTGCTTCCTACTATCATGTTAAATATTTATTATGTTGGAACCTGACCTAGCACCCCCGTCATATATTGCATGTGTAACCAGACCAGTAGAAAACCCTCACTTGGGGCTAGGGTTATTTATGTTTAGACATCCACACTTTATGTCGCATTCCTGGACTTAGTGTTATCCTCGCCCGGGTAGTGGGCCGAGCGGTCGGGACTTCTCTATAGTGTGGGATGCATTTGCACTCGTGCTTGGGAGCAGAGTGGAGTTTGGTAGATGTGGTGGTTCGTTTGTCTGTATCGGGAACCGTTTGGGGTAAACGGTGGACCCGAGAGATCTTGTTTTCCCCTGTTTGTTTCGTCGCCACTGTGTTAGTGGCAGTAGTGTACTAGTGTTAGCCGGACCTAGAACCCAGAACCCTCTTCGACATACATATGATTTTAGTCTACCAATGTTTTCTTCCAAACATCGAAGGGCCGCTGGAGTCTGTTCTTGTTTGATTGGACAAAGGCATCAGCCCTTCGGGGTTTGGGTAAAACACTTGTTTTCTAACTGTTTTTCTAAAAAGAACTAAAATCATTAAATATGGATTTCTTCTAGATCAAATTAGTTTTCAATAACAAATGTCACCTTTTTTCCCGTAAATCTCCCCACTCGAAAGTATTCGAGTGGTCTGGGTTCTAGGGGCCGTTCCTCTGTCGGGACGAAAGCCACGGGGGCCGAGCCTGGAACCTGTTCTTGTTTGATAGGGTTGTAGGTGTAGGTCTCCCGGGACTTTCGGGCCCTGTTGGTGTCTTCTGCGAGTTGTACTGTGATTATTGCTTTCCCGAACTATAAGGGATCGGGAACTTCGATAGTCGGAGCCTAGAGTCTGTTCTTGTTTGATAGGGTTCTTAGCACCGGTCTATCGAGTTTCCGAACCCTTATGGTGTCGGTCTTTCTGGAGAGTTTAGTGTTCTGTTGTGGGAGCCGTCTGGTGGACGGTGGCCCCAGCTGTGTGACTTCCAGCTTGTGGTTGAGAGTTGGTGTTGTTGGTCGATCTTGTTGATCGTGGGTTGGACTATAGCCTGCATGAGCCATATTTGAGCTCGACAGAGATACGCGGATACTTTCCTCGGTGGGGGTCGTTCCCCTCGAGAGCCACTCCGGAGTTGGGCCTGTTACTTGCTATCGCGACTTGTCGACGCCGTCCCTCTGACTGGCCCAGTTAGCGGCAGTCACGGACACCCTACGGTAGACCCGTCCTGTTGAGGATGTGCGGCAGTAGGTGGGCGCAGGTTTGACTGGACCCTTTGAGGCAGTCAGTTTAGATTTGGTGAGTTTACTGTGTGTGTTAGTAGATGCATCATGTTTCATCTGTTCCTTTTCTTGAGCATCTAGATAGAGGCATAGTAGCTGTAGAGTTACTTTTCCAGCCCTTTCATTTCAGTTTTATATTGTTACTTTATGCCTCTAGTAGACTTAGTGGGCAGTCCGTCGGGCTTGTTGGCGGCACCCACTGAGAACTACTTGGGACGTAGTTCTCACACCCGTCGTGGTGTTTTCCCCCGCAGGGACTTCTACTCCTGTTCCTGCTACTCCTGTTGCTGCTTCTTCAGATCGAGGTAAGGGAGTCGCGAGATAGATCCCTACCAGTCGTCGTCCAGAGAGTAGACGTACCCCCCCTTACTTTTGAGAGTTTGTGTTGAGCGAACTTTGTAGTGAGGTATAGAGTTGTATTTATTTTCTACTGCTCGAGAGACTTTTGTACTTTTGGTGAGGACTTGTGTTGTATATAGTTTTTATTTCTAGCAGTTTTACTTTCAGCTCTGATATCTGCATAGTATAGATGCTCTTTTGCAGGTTAGTCGCTTCGTCTATACGGGGCTTCCCGTATGGGCGGCGGATCTGTTGGCGAGCCCGGGTCGCAGTTTCGACGCCGGGGCGTGACACCGGTGGACCGAGGGGTGTGCCACGTGGCGGCTTTCCATTGGTGCCGTATGCCACGTGGCGGAGCGGGAGGCGCGGCGCAGTGGGCTCGGCCCACAGGAGCAGGCGCGCGGGCTGGCGCGGTGCAGCAGTGGCTGGTGTGCCACGTGGCGGATTCCCATTGGCTGGCTGAGGACACGTGGCAGCAGCGGGTTGGCTGGTGCAGCAGGCGCGGTCCACCAAGCTGAGGGGCAGGCGCCTCGGGATGCGTGCGCGGCAGGGGGCTGGCAGCGCGGCAGGCGCGCACGTGGGCGCGACGCTCGAGGCGTTGACGCGCGGGGGAGGGCGCGTGGGTGCGGGCCACGCGTTAGCGTGTGGTTGGCGGGCGCCAACCACCTGTGCAGTGGGCGCGGGCCACGCATCGCGACCGGGTAGGCCGGACCCGCTGTTCGCTGCTTAGGGCCACGTGGTGCATCAGGGATGATCCGGGCGCTCCTCGTTTGGAATCTCCCAGGAGATTCGGGCACCCGAATTCAGTCCGGGTGCCCGAATCTTGGGACAAATCGGGGATTTCGAAATTTGTTGGGCTGGGTCTATAAATAGGCCCAGACAAGCTTCGTTTTCGATTTTTCTGGGCGTTTTCCTCTCCGAGGCTTCTTTAGTAAACTTCTTCCTCTACCAGTGCCACACCTCATGGAGGATTTCTGGGATTTTAGGAGGCCACTGTACTGACTTTTACGGCGATTCGACACGCTACGACGCTTCTTCTCCGACGATCTTTCCCGTCGCGTTTCGATGCGCGGACTCCCCTGGGCTGGTCCGACAGAATTTTTAGGCGATTCTTGCGTCGGTGTGTCCATGACAGGTAGGGATACGACTTTTGTATTTTCAGCTTCTCTTCATTCCGAGATTTTCTTGGGTTTTTCGGACTGTTTTGTGACCCCATTTTCTGGGGCGGAGTTTTGGACAGCATTGGAGTTTTTGTGGGACATCTCGGCCCACAAGCATCGGAACGAGGAGTGCAAGTACTTGATCTTCATCTACTCGTCGCGAGGAATGCCGTCGTGATTTTTCTGGGATTTTTGGAGGTTATTGCGAAGGTGATAATTTCACTTTTTTTGGACTGAATGCTACAAGATTTTGATTGTGAGGAGATTTATTTCGCAGTGATGTTTTATTTGTATCTTGGTCTACAGGCGTCGGAACTGGATGTGTGAGTAATCGTTTCGTATCTACTCGACGCGAGGATCGCAACGGTTATTTTTCTAGAATTTTTCGAGGTCATCTCGCAGGTAAAAATTACCCTTTTTCTGGATTGTGTGCGCGGGCAGCGGCTTTGTGACAATTAGCGGATTAATTGTGCACGGTTTTGGTTACTTTCGCAGTTTGCGGTGTACCGGGGGTTTTCCCTGAGGGAGGTCGAGTTTGGAGCTGTGCTTCGCGTGCTTCGCAATCGTGGTGGGTGGTTGCTATATCCCTCTATTTTGACATGCTCACTAGGAATATTAGAGAGATTCCCCCTATATTAGGATCATGGATTAGTACTCGTGGTTGGATTATTGCATGCTTGTGTGGATATATGGTTAGCTATGTTAGCACTTAACCTTGCATGTGGAATTGAATATTAAATTGGGACTGTATGATTTATCTTGTTGGTGGGTACCACTTGAGGATTTTTTTTGAACATGCATAGGTGGACGGTTCATGTGAGGGTGATTGTTGCTACTCTTTCTTTTCCTTTCCAAATGAGAACACTTGCATGCTTGTATGGACATTTAGATAGGCCATCGTTTACTGCTACACTATCATGTTGGGATTTGACTTAGGAGAAACCATGAGTGATTCTTCTCCTTTCTTCTAGACTCTAGATACATGTTGCTCGGGTTCGAGCAGGGGTCGGGATAGTGTAGCCGGGGCCTGGATTCTGGGTTTTGCGGTAACCGTGGATATTGGACGGTTGACCGGATGTCGGTTATGGGACCTGATTGTAGATTCTGGGGTATTGCGGCAACCGCGGATATTGGGTGGTTGACCGAGTGTCGGTTGTTGGACCGAATTGTGGGTATTGCGGCGACCGTGGATATTGGGCGGTTGACCGGATGTCGGTTGTGGGACATGATTGTGGATGGCAGGGTATTGTGGCAACCGCGGATATTGGGCGGTTGACCGGAGGTCGGTTGTTGGACCTGATTATGGATTATGGGTTATTGCGGTAACTGCAGATATTGGGCGGTTGACCGAATGTTTACTTGTGCATCAGATTGGGGATCAGGATTTCTTTAGTGGATGGGTTTCCCACTTTGATCATAGTCATGATCCAGCCCTGTTATATTATGATACTTGTGATAAGGATACTTTACTCGTGTGGGTCGCTCCCCTCGAGTGCCACTCCGGAGTGTGCGACAGGTAGGCTTTGAGATTTTGCTATCACATCGTCGCGGTTTTACTTGCCCGATGATGAGGACGGCAGCATGAGTTTTTGCTATCATATCGGCGCGGCTTTACTTGCCCGATGATGAGGCCGGCAGCAAGCAGTACCGATTTTTACTGGTGGATAGATTGGGTTTATTTGGACGATTTTAGTTACTGATGCATACTTACGGTTATTCCATTTCGGGATTGCATTTAGAGGCATAGTAGTGGTAGTCTCATTTTTCAGCAGTCGTTATTGCTTACCACTCGTCTTTCCTTTTTGCCTCTGGTAGACTTAGTGGGTGCGTCGGAGTTAGAGGCTTTACCCACTAGGGGAGGCTACTGGTTTACTATTAGTTCTCACCCCCATACTTCTTTTCCCTCTTTTTCTTCCCCTTTGTTTTGCAGTGTCTTCTGCGGGAGCTGCTGGGCTTTCAGCGGCGGATCGAGGAGAGAGGACGACTGAGTAGATAGATCTCCTGGCAAGATGAGAGTGTTTAGCTGGACTTTTGTACCCATTTTTTTTCCTCAGACTGCTGTACTTTCACTTTTGGGTCTGGCTTTAGCCAGCTGGTTGTATATATTTTGGTGAGCTGGGAGAGACAGTTGTATCATTTTTACAGATGTACTATATTTTACTACCAGTTTCAGTATGAGATGTATTAGTTTTTAGTTCAGCTCTGTTTTATTGCTTTTTTATTGTATCTCTTATATCTGAGCAGGTTACATGCGCTTCGTGTACGCGAAAAATTCCGTGTGCACGGTGGATCTGTAGACGGGCCCGGGTTCTGGTTTACACCCGGGGCGTGACATGGGCCCCTGCTTGATCCCTATAAACCAGATAAGGGGCGGATCCTCCTTGGTAGTCCTCCGCTCCGCTGCCCGTTCGGATATCTGCTCCACCACTGTGATCATTATTACTTGGAATATTCCCTACTTGTTAGATCCTGTCGAGTTCCACTTCCCCTTTGCTCCCTGTCCTCCCACACATCTCTCTAGTTGCTTCCCTTTTCTCCTCCATTCTAGGGTTTGGTAACCCCCAGTCGTCACACATTAGCCATAGAAATCTAAGGTGATCTAACTGTCATGCTCCAACCTTTCAGGCTGTGACCATTATGTTGCGCAATCATAGGATTAGGCTCTATTTGAGATCAAATTATGATTATACAAGGCTGACTTTATACACATGATTAATAGTATAAAAATATATATGAAATCTTAAATATATATAATTCTTGTAGCCACATGATCTGGACACTTTTCACCATGAATTTGAATTTAATTTTTGCATCGTTTGGACCATTGCATTTTAGAGAATTTTGAAGGACCCTAAATTTTTCGTTGTTAAGTTATTTGACTTTTGGAATTGTGTTACGGATATATATTGGCAAATTTCATAACGATCGAGTTGGAGTGTTGAAAAGTTTGTGACGAAAAGACCAGCTTTGAAGACAACTACTAGAAATTCTAATTCATGACGCTTGGTAAGTTCTATGGTGTTTATGGTGATTTAATATATACAAGGTTGGCAATTCGATAAAATGTTTTTAAGATTGGATTAAAATTTGTCCTCGAAACTTAGATCTTAAAATTTATAACATAAAGTTTGAAAAACAAGTTCATTTTCATACACTATTTCAGAACCCAAAGGTTGAAAAAAAAAAATTGAACTGAGTTTCGGAACTTGTTTCTGAGCTTTAAAACTTGAAGGTTGTGTTTCCAAGTTTTTTAACAGAATTTCGTAACTTGCATCTTAGTTTCGAAAACCGAATCTAGTTTTGCTAGGTTTATGTAGTACACTGAATATTAGCAAATTGCGAAGTTTTAGTGTGCGGAAGGGTGTTCGATATCCTTCGAATGTTTTGATGAGGTTCCGGAAGGTTCTTGAAGATTTTCGGAGCGATTCGGCACAAAACTGAAATTTTCAAAAAAAGCTAAAAATTTGGGGTTTGTGTAGTAGCCCCGATCCCCGTGTAGCTTTCCCCATGACCCATGATGTGGAACACCTGTTATTGGTGTGTCGGACCCGCAACGCGTCAAATCGACGCGTTGGACGGACTCTGTGTGGCTTCTGGATTGAGCCTGCCTTCCGACTGTTCTTGTCGGAATTTAGAAAGGGTTATAGGCTAATCCGAGGTCATATTTGGATTCAGCGCAGAAAAACGTCGAAAATCGGCTATTTACTTGCCTTTTTCAGTGTCCGGATGCCCAAAAACGGACCCCCGGAAATTTTCGCGCATTTTGGATGCATGGGGGTGCTGTGGACCGGCCGAAGCGCCACGTGGAGGCACCGGATTGGCTGGCGTAGCACCCGCGGTCCATGGGATCGGCGCGGCGGTGCATAGAACGGGGGGGCGGCGCCACGTGGCGGCCCCCGGTTGGTTGGCGCAGGGCGCGTGGTCCACGCGCGGTGCAGGGGCAGAGCGGGGCAGGTGGGGCTGTGAAGACCCGAAAATCCCACTTATGGAGCACTGTTGCATCTACAGCTTCTGGAGGCCTATGTGGCGCGTCGGCGGGGTTTGTGCACAATTTGGACACGAGTGGGGGACTTCGGGCTTAAATGGATCACGTGGGTGATCAGATGGCCCCGTCGAATGCTTAGAAGTGGTTTTGCGCGCAATGTGTTACGGAATTTGAGTTGGCGTATTTCGTGAATTCGGCTAAGTCTTGAAGATTGAAGGTAAAGGAAGTTGGATCATATAACTCAATCTCAAGAAAGAAGAATTCAAAAGGATCAGGTATGTTTAACTTAATATCTTTGGTCATCCGAATACTTCTTATAGCGTAGAAACACTTGGATGGATTTGTTATTGCATAAATATCAAAAACTGGACATGGGACTTGTTCAGGATCCGGATCAGATTATTCAATCCGGATCCCGAAGGTGGTTTGTTCATACACCATTTCAATCCGGATCGTAGCTTCCCTTGATCCGGATCCCGAACATTGAGTTTACCATTTTATTTGAACGATCCGGATCAGGCTACTGCAATCCGGATCCCGAACGTTGATGTTTGGTGAACTGTATGAACGATCCGGATCAAGCACTTCGATCCGGATCCCGAACCTTCGTTTTTCTGGAATCTGTTTTTCTCGCTACTGCAATCCGGATCGCCGATTTCCGATCCGGATCGTCGTCATGTAAAAACTCCAGAAAAGGTTAGTTTTTGATCCTTATCTTTTTCCAAGGGTTTCTAACCTATAAATAGACCCTATAATTCTTTTTCTAGGGTTAGTCCAAAAAGAGGCCGTAAATCCAAATAGCCGTCATCTTTTATACGACCTCAGATCCACATATAGAGAAGAAAGGAAATAACTAGATTAATTCTATGTTTCTTCATCTATATTGATTAGTTTGATTCTAGGTTTTCATACTCACATTTTGAGTTGAATCAAACTAATGAATACTTAGATGGTATTTCCTATCTATCTTTGATCTAAGTATTCGGCGGATCATCACCACCCAAAAAACAACGATTTACCCCAAAATCGGCGCGTGGACTCGCGTGGCCTTGTGGATTCAAGGTGCAACCGCTCTCGTGGATTCGGAGCGAGGTACGTTCGTGGATTCGAAGCGTGCTACTGGGTGAAGATGTAGTGATCCGGCCTTTCGGGGTATTTTTGACTTACACATAGTCATTTAAGCCTTTAAGTGAAATAAAATTATTCAATTCTTAAAAGTTGGCCATTGTGAGGTGCTGGTATTTTTCTGCGATAGAGCGCGGAAAAAGAAAGCCAACGGTGCGATCGGATCTGAAATCCGATATCGGGATCTCCCGGAACGGAATTCCTAGTGATACGGTGATTAAGTCATGCATCGGAATCCGTGCAAAATATCTTGCACCCGTTAGAGATAAGGTGGGTTATCTCGTAGGGGATAATTAATTAGTTAATTAATTATCCATGAGGGAAAATAGAATTCTCTTACGTACTAATTAAAAAGGGAATTAATTAAAGATTTAATACGAGCTATATAAGGGATCCCGATTATCGGAAAGAAAAGAAAAGAAAAATAAAAACCCTAATCGGTGAGAAGAGAAAAAGAAAAGAAAAGACGGAACCCTAACCGGAGGAGAAAAGAGGAAAAGAAGGAGGAAGCGGAGGAACCCGATCGCCCTGATTCACGTGCCGGAGATCGGAGAACGAGACGCCATCGTCTACGGGGAGCGGATCCTGGTCTCCAACGCCGAAAGGAAACAAGATCGGTTCTTTAATTCCGATAAATTAAGGTTAGTGAACATCGTTGCAGTTGTTAAATTAATCGGAGGTTTATCGTGTCCTTGTAAGGTGATTTTAATCGGAACATCAATCGCGGATTTTCGTCGGGTTTTGATCCATGTTTTATTCTCGTTCTTGACCGGGTGTGATCGAGGATTTTTATCGAATTTTAATTGGTGGTTTTTAATCGGTTTCTTGTTATCGGACCTCCGATCGACGTTTTGGTTGTTCGTCGATCGTTGGTTTAGTCATTAGAATTATCGTGTATTTATTCGGGAATTTTTGGGGATGTTTCGTTGGAACATAGTGGGTTAACGGGAGACCGCCGCCGCCGTTGTTAAACGGGAGGCCGCCGCCGTCGTTACCATGTTCGTGGGGTCGTCGCCGGAGTCGCACGGGAGCGAAAACGGAGAAGAAAACCGAAAAAGGGGCATTACTGTTCACCCCGTATGGGTTTCTCAGCCCGCGGTCCACGGGCCAGAGCGTGCACCCGGCGCATGCCCCACGGCGCGGAAGCCGCAGACCCGGCGCACGCCTTCGTGCGCTGGCCCGGCCCGCTCAGGCGCGGTGCACGCAACAGCGTGCACCCGGTGTGTGCCGCAGGCCCGTGCGGCCGTGAGCCCGGTGCGCGCTCGTGTCGTGCACCGGCCCGGCCCAGAATGCGCGGTGCACGCTTCCTGCGTGCACCCGGCGCATTCCGTGCAGCCGCCGACGCTGTAAACCCGGTCCGCGCCTGCCCTGTGCACCACCCGACAGCCCAAAGTTCGGTGGCTCCGTTTGGGTCCGTTTTTCCACCGTTTTGAGCGCCGTCTTCGCCGTTGGGATCACAATCTCCGCGGTTCTCTTGGCATGGCAACTTGGGATCTTTTTGGGCACTGTTTTATTATGTCGGGTGCTAATTTCGCCGACGCTCCGTGCCTCGACGAAATCGTCGGGGGCGCGCCGTCGGGTCTCTTTTCTCATCATTTCCGCCGTCGGGGCCTTCTTGGTTTTAACCATTGACGTCCCGAGTGGGCTACCGGTTGAGGATTGAGTTTTGTTGGATTTCCGTTAGCGGTTTTGGGTTCCGACGGAGTTCACGACGAAATAGTCGCTGTCCGGTTGTTGTTAGTCTTCGATGTTACCGGTTTGAGCTAAGTGTGCGGTGTTACTTGACGGTTTTGATTTGTTGGGTTTTTGATTGACGTCGCGATCCTCTAGGTGCAGTGATTTCGGTTTTGGTGGGTTCATTGTTATAGTGGTTGGGACCACTGATGTTACCTGATTAGGGTGAGGTGCTAATTTGTGCCTTTGGTTGTTCCGTTAGGCCGCGTGAAGTTCCGATTGCTTAAGAGGGTCTTGGGAGCGGTCGTATATCTTCATTCCAGGTGGGTACGGTTGCTGTAAATACAACCAGTGCAGTAAGTGCATCTATCGTCATTAAAATGCTCTTAATTTATCTAACAAAGTAGATGGACAGTTTAACCTTTCGCATAATTGTGTTTTTATCTAACAATTGAAACGGCTACGGTCGCGGTGCTCATGACACGCCGATCTCAGCAAATCCGTTTTCGGATGCTGCACGTACACAGGCGAATTGGCCTCCGCATGGGTGTACTTTTCCGGAAGAGTGGTCTCTTATGACCCGTGTTCCTCACAAAGGGGTGGGAGCCGTGAGGACCCCTTCGCGCCCGCTGGGAAGAGCACCCCAGCACCGTGAAGGGGTTAAATGCATCAAAGAGGTGTTTGCGCACGAGGGGAGACTTTAGTCTCTCCGACAAATAATCTGGGGTTGGTGCCCAATTTAATTGATAAATCTGGGGTTGGGGCCCAGCTTAATATGTGCAGGGTTTTAGCGAAATGGTTTCGGTGTATTCGGTTTGTTTCTTATTCCTTATTGATAATAGACATCTACTTTGTTTGTCTCTGACATTACCCACTCCGTGACAGGTGTTACGAGGTGCGTTAGCCGGGAGGGCGGTGAGACTGCGTCGCGATGGCCGTAGTCAGAACACTTGGTTTTTTATTATCTCATTTCTCTTACGCTTAATTTAGTTAATTTGCTTGTGGGTCGTAATATTCGTGGACATGTATTACTTAGCGCTGTGGATGAGGTGTACTTTTATATTTCGGTTCTTTTGGTGATGTTTTCTTATGCGGCACGTTTTCGTGATAAACCAAATGACTACGAAAAGGTTTTCTCAAAACGAAGTGCCGTGTGGGCACGGGTTTTGCAACCGCTGGCTTTATCCTTTCTAAACACTGATGCCGCTTTAATATTCCGCTTGATGATGTATGTCTATTGTATGGTTGATGGTTGGTGTTTGATGTATGTTGTTGTAAATGAGACGCCGTGCATATACAAAGGAGACTCTGTCCGTGGGCAGGGAGAATTTGTGTATGTGGCGGTCTGACACGCACCAGGGATGAGGTTTAAATTACCTTGTTAAGAAGAAAAAAAAGATACACGCGATTTTCCGCTTTGATAGACTCAAAAAACCCCGGGGGCGTGACAGATTAAATGGTATCAGAGAAAAACAACCATAACCATAGTAGACGTGATCCACATCCACAGTGTAAGGTGCCACAAGCAAATTAGACATGAGATAACCAAGGTATAGGTGCGTAGTACGTGAGAGTACGGGGAAATGGGGACATAATGTAGGTGTAATCGTAAGACAGGGTGTTAGGGTTATAACCTTAGGGTTAACATGGTTTCTTTGTCTATAGCGGACGATGGCCCGGACTAGATCGTCCACCGAGAATGCGGACGCGGACAGAGTGACCCCGGCCACCGCAGAGAACCAGCTTCTCCAACGACAACTACGGGAAATGGCCGGGCAATTAGCGACGCTGACGGAGCAGGTTCGTCACCTGACGCAGCAACAGGCAACCGCGCCAGCCGAGCGCGATCCGACCCCTCCGCCCGAAGCCACCGCACCCACTACGGGACCGCAAGGGACGGGTGGCACGACGACGGAACAGCCCCCATCCCCAAGGGATGTACCTACTCCGACGACCACGGGGCCCGTGATGGGAGCAACAGCAGGGGAGGCAGGAACGACCCCTACTCTCGGGGGGTCCGCCGCTGTAGGAGGGATCACGGAGCAACGAACGACGCGAGAAAGGGTCAGGACGAATTTGACTAGGTTCAAGAAGCATGACCCTCCCACTTTTGAGGGAGAGACGACCGATCCACGGGTCGTCGAGAAATGGGTAGATACCATGGAAAAACTCTTCGAGGACCTACTGATGGAGGAACACGAGCGGGTTCCACTAGCCGTCCACTTCCTCGAAGGGAATGCACGCATCTGGTGGAAGACGGTACGCCCGGATCCGTCTACAAACGACCCGCTACCGACATGGTCGGCCTTTAGAGAGGAACTTTTTGGCGCTTTCTTCTCCGATAGCGTCAAGCGGCAATTGGAAGACGACCTGAAGAACATTAGACAAGGGAACCGCTCGGTCATGGAATATCAAAGGGAGTTTGTAAGATTTGGTTTCTCTTTTCCCTCTTAGATTAGGAGCACCGGTTACACCTTAGCCTACTACCCCTGTTAGACTCTCTCTCTCCCTCCCTCGATCTAAAATCCTTAAGTATTAGGCGAAGCCTTCCCCGGCTGATGTACGCGGGCGGGCTTCGAAGCATAGGAGAACCTTGTGTACTCGGGGCCCGTTAAGGGCCATGCAAGGAATAAATAGGCTCCACCCTATGCCTTACAGCCGAGGACCCAATGGGCCAATAGGTAGTTCAGGGCCGCTCCCCAGATAGGGATCAGCGGTCCCGTGGTAAGGGAATTTATGGACGTGTTTCCGGCAGAGCTCCTCGGAGCGCCGCCGGAACGAGAAGTCGACTTCCCTATTGAACTACTTCCCGGCACCAAACCCATTACCAAGGCACCGTACAGGATGGCCTTCGCGGAGCTGAAGGAACTTAAGGCACAGTTGGAGGACCTTTTGGATAAGGGCTTCATCAGGCCTAGCGCGTCACCCTGGGGCGCGCCCGTCCTGTTTGTGAGGAAGAAGGACGGAAGTCTCCGGTTGTGCATCGACTACCGGGAGATAAATAAGGTCACCGTTAAGAACAAGTACCCCCTGCCAAGGATCGACGACCTCTTCGACCAACTACAGGGGGCGACGGTGTTTTCAAAGATTGACCTGCAGTCGGGCTATCATCAGGTCCAGGTCAAGGGGGAGGACATCCCCAAAACGGCTTTTCAAACTCGCTATGGCCATTACGAATTTACAATAATGCCGTTCGGGCTCACAAATGCCCCGGCGGTGTTCATGGACATGATGAACAGGGTATTCAAACCCTTCCTGGATTTGTTCGTGGTGGTCTTCATCGACGATATCCTCATCTACTCCCGTACAGACGAGGAACATGAAGAACATCTGCGCACAGTCCTCCAAACCCTACAGGAACAGAAACTCTACGCCAAACTCAAAAAGTCTGAGTTTTGGCTCCGAGAGGTTGGCTTCCTAGGGCACGTAATCTCGGCGGCTGGGGTCGCAGTCGATCCGAAGAAGATAGATTCGGTGACGGACTGGTCCCAACCGACGACGGTAACAGAGGTTTGAAGCTTTCTAGGATTAGCCGGGTACTACCGGCGATTCGTGGAGGGTTTCTCCAAGATAGCCACCCCCTTAAACCGTTTGACTAAAAAGGGGGAAAAGTTCATCTGGACGGACAAATGTCAGAGGAGCTTCGAGGAGCTCAAGGATAGATTGACGCGAGCTCCGATTCTCGCCCTGCCAGAACCAGGGGAGGATTATGAAGTGTATTGCGATGCGTCGCGAAACGGACTGGGTGGAGTACTCATGCAACGGGGAAAGGTTATAGCCTATGCGTCAAGGCAGCTCAAAGAATACGAGCGAAACTACCCCGTGCACGATTTGGAACTCGCAGCGGTTGTGTTCATCCTCAAGCTTTGGAGACACTACCAGTATGGGGCACACTGCAATGTGTATTCAGATCATAAAAGTCTTAATTACCTTTTCACCCAAAAGGAGTTAAATTTGCGACAAAGACGGTGGCTCGAGCTACTGAAGGATTACGATTTAAAGATCCACTACCACCCGGGAAAGGCAAACGTGGTGGCCGACGCCCTGAGCCGTAAGGGGCAGGACGAAAAGGCAGGGGTAAGTGCCATCACCCAGCAAGATAGTCTGATTGCGGAGTTTTCGCGATTAAGACTAGAAGTAGTACCGGCGGGTACAGTCGAACAACTTCTGACACTGGTGGTCAGACCTACCTTGCTTGACAGAATTCTCGAGGGGCAGTCGACTGATGACCAACTCCAGCTGGTGCGAAATAGAGTAACTGCCGACCAAGAAGGTGATTTCACAGTAAACTCCGACGGCACGATACGATTTCGGGGACGAATCTGCGTGCCGGATCTACCGGAACTCAAAGAGGAAATCCTGCGGGAGGCGCATACTGCTCCATATGCAGCGCATCCCGGGGGAACGAAGATGTACAAGGATGTCAAGCAGACCTTCTGGTGGCCCAAAATGAAGGGAGACGTGACTCGGTTTGTGGCACACTGCCTGGTGTGCCAACGAGTGAAGGCCGAGCACCAGCGTCCGGCAGGAAAATTGCAACCCCTACCGGTGCCTGAGTGGAAATGGGACATGATTACCATGGATTTTGTGACCGGGTTCCCGAGATCGTCACAGGGACACGATGCGATATGGGTAAATGTGGACCGTCTGACGAAATCGGCCCACTTTCGCCCATACACACGACGTGGACGCGGGAACGACTGGCGCAAACCTACATCAACGAGATAGTAAGGTTGCATGGGGTGCCGACATCCATCACGTCGGACAGGGACACGCGATTTGTGTCAAACTTTTGGCAGAGCCTGCAGCGAGCAATGGGAACCAAGTTGCACTTCAGTACGGCTTTTCACCCGCAGACCGACGGACAATCAGAGCGGGTGATACAAATTGTGGAGGACATGCTTCGGGCATGCGTTTTGGACCTGGGCGAAGGGTGGGCACGGTGTTTGCCCCTAGTGGAATTTGCCTACAATAACAGTTACCAGGCCAGCATCCAGATGGCACCATACGAGGCCCTGTACGGGCGCCGCTGTCGGTCTCCAATATGCTGGGACGACTTGGGTGAGCGTAAGTTTCTGGGCCCAGATTTGGTGGAGGAGACCGAAGCAAAGGTGCGATTGATTAGACAAAGGCTACTGACCGCCCAGAGCAGACAGAAAAGCTACGTGGACAACAGACGCCGAGACTTAGAGTTCGTGGTGGGTGAGCACGCGTTACTCCGAGTTTCGCCCTCCAAGGGGAACCGACGCTTCGGCATAAAGGGAAAGTTAAGCCCGAGGTACGTAGGACCGTTCGAGATCCTAGAACGCGTAGGACCGGTGGCGTACCGATTAGCCCTGCCGCCGAATCTCGAACGAGTCCATAACGTGTTCCATGTCTCAATGCTCCGGAAATACCTAGCTGATCCCTCACATGCCTTGGATACCTCCACCATCGAGTTGCGAGAGGATTTAAGCATCGAGGAGACACCGGTGCGGATTTTGGCAAGAGAGGACAAGAAGTTGCGCAATCGAACTATCCCCTATGTGAAGGTCCAGTGGAGCAACCACGAAGAGCGCGAGGCGACGTGGGAACTGGAATCGAAAATGAGAATGTTTTCCCGAATTGATTAGTGGGGTTTGTACTTAAGTTTCGGGACAAAACTTTTTATAAAGTGTGAGTGGTGTAGTGATCCGACCTTTCGGGGTATTTTTGACTTACATATAGTCATTTAAGCCTTTAAGTGAAATAAAATTATTCAATTCTTAAAAGTTGGACATTGTGAGGTGCTGGTATTTTTCTGCGATAGAGCGCGGAAAAAGAAAGCCAACGGTGCGATCGGATCTGAAATCCGATATCGGGATCTCCCGGAACGGAATTCCTAGTGATACGGTGATTAAGTCATGCATCGGAATCCGTGCAAAATATCTTGCACCCGTTAGAGATAAGGTGGGTTATCTCTCCATGAGGGAAAATAGAATTCTCTTACGTACTAATTAAAAAGGGAATTAATTAAAGATTTAATACGAGCTATATAAGGGATCCCGATTATCGGAAAGAAAAGAAAAGAAAAATAAAAACCCTAATCGGTGAGAAGAGAAAAAGAAAAGAAAAGACGGAACCCTAACCGGAGGAGAAAAGAGGAAAAGAAGGAGGAAGCGGAGGAACCCGATCGCCCTGATTCACGTGCCGGAGATCGGAGAACGAGACGCCATCGTCTACGGGGAGCGGATCCTGGTCTCCAACGCCGAAAGGAAACAAGATCGGTTCTTTAATTCCGATAAATTAAGGTTAGTGAACATCGTTGCAGTTGTTAAATTAATCGGAGGTTTATCGTGTCCTTGTAAGGTGATTTTAATCGGAACATCAATCGCGGATTTTCGTCGGGTTTTGATCCATGTTTTATTCTCGTTCTTGACCGGGTGAGATCGAGGATTTTTATCGAATTTTAATTGGTGGTTTTTAATCGGTTTCTTGTTATCGGACCTCCGATCGACGTTTTGGTTGTTCGTCGATCGTTGGTTTAGTCATTAGAATTATCGTGTATTTATTCGGGAATTTTTGGGGATGTTTCGTTGGAACATAGTGGGTTAACGGGAGACCGCCGCCGCCGTTGTTAAACGGGAGGCCGCCGCCGTCGTTACCATGTTCGTGGGGTCGTCGCCGGAGTCGCACGGGAGCGAAAACGGAGAAGAAAACCGAAAAAGGGGCATTACTGTTCACCCCGTATGGGTTTCTCAGCCCGCGGTCCACGGGCCAGAGCGTGCACCCGGCGCATGCCCCACGGCGCGGAAGCCGCAGACCCGGCGCACGCCTTCGTGCGCTGGCCCGGCCCGCTCAGGCGCGGTGCACGCAACAGCGTGCACCCGGTGTGTGCCGCAGGCCCGTGCGGCCGTGAGCCCGGTGCGCGCTCGTGTCGTGCACCGGCCCGGCCCAGAATGCGCGGTGCACGCTTCCTGCGTGCACCCGGCGCATTCCGTGCAGCCGCCGACGCTGTAAACCCGGTCCGCGCCTGCCCTGTGCACCACCCGACAGCCCAAAGTTCGGTGGCTCCGTTTGGGTCCGTTTTTCCACCGTTTTGAGCGCCGTCTTCGCCGTTGGGATCACAATCTCCGCGGTTCTCTTGGCATGGCAACTTGGGATCTTTTTGGGCACTGTTTTATTATGTCGGGTGCTAATTTCGCCGACGCTCCGTGCCTCGACGAAATCGTCGGGGGCGCGCCGTCGGGTCTCTTTTCTCATCATTTCCGCCGTCGGGGCCTTCTTGGTTTTAACCATTGACGTCCCGAGTGGGCTACCGGTTGAGGATTGAGTTTTGTTGGATTTCCGTTAGCGGTTTTGGGTTCCGACGGAGTTCACGACGAAATAGTCGCTGTCCGGTTGTTGTTAGTCTTCGATGTTACCGGTTTGAGCTAAGTGTGCGGTGTTACTTGACGGTTTTGATTTGTTGGGTTTTTGATTGACGTCGCGATCCTCTAGGTGCAGTGATTTCGGTTTTGGTGGGTTCATTGTTATAGTGGTTGGGACCACTGATGTTACCTGATTAGGGTGAGGTGCTAATTTGTGCCTTTGGTTGTTCCGTTAGGCCGCGTGAAGTTCCGATTGCTTAAGAGGGTCTTGGGAGCGGTCGTATATCTTCATTCCAGGTGGGTACGGTTGCTGTAAATACAACCAGTGCAGTAAGTGCATCTATCGTCATTAAAATGCTCTTAATTTATCTAACAAAGTAGATGGACAGTTTAACCTTTCGCATAATTGTGTTTTTATCTAACAATTGAAACGGCTACGGTCGCGGTGCTCATGACACGCCGATCTCAGCAAATCCGTTTTCGGATGCTGCACGTACACAGGCGAATTGGCCTCCGCATGGGTGTACTTTTCCGGAAGAGTGGTCTCTTATGACCCGTGTTCCTCACAAAGGGGTGGGAGCCGTGAGGACCCCTTCGCGCCCGCTGGGAAGAGCACCCCAGCACCGTGAAGGGGTTAAATGCATCAAAGAGGTGTTTGCGCACGAGGGGAGACTTTAGTCTCTCCGACAAATAATCTGGGGTTGGTGCCCAATTTAATTGATAAATCTGGGGTTGGGGCCCAGCTTAATATGTGCAGGGTTTTAGCGAAATGGTTTCGGTGTATTCGGTTTGTTTCTTATTCCTTATTGATAATAGACATCTACTTTGTTTGTCTCTGACATTACCCACTCCGTGACAGGTGTTACGAGGTGCGTTAGCCGGGAGGGCGGTGAGACTGCGTCGCGAGGGCCGTAGTCAGAACACTTGGTTTTTTATTATCTCATTTCTCTTACGCTTAATTTAGTTAATTTGCTTGTGGGTCGTAATATTCGTGGACATGTATTACTTAGCGCTGTGGATGAGGTGTACTTTTATATTTCGGTTCTTTTGGTGATGTTTTCTTATGCGGCACGTTTTCGTGATAAACCAAATGACTACGAAAAGGTTTTCTCAAAACGAAGTGCCGTGTGGGCACGGGTTTTGCAACCGCTGGCTTTATCCTTTCTAAACACTGATGCCGCTTTAATATTCCGCTTGATGATGTATGTCTATTGTATGGTTGATGGTTGGTGTTTGATGTATGTTGTTGTAAATGAGACGCCGTGCATATACAAAGGAGACTCTGTCCGTGGGCAGGGAGAATTTGTGTATGTGGCGGTCTGACACGCACCAGGGATGAGGTTTAAATTACCTTGTTAAGAAGAAAAAAAAGATACACGCGATTTTCCGCTTTGATAGACTCAAAAAACCCCGGGGGCGTGACAGATTAAATGGTATCAGAGAAAAACAACCATAACCATAGTAGACGTGATCCACATCCACAGTGTAAGGTGCCACAAGCAAATTAGACATGAGATAACCAAGGTATAGGTGCGTAGTACGTGAGAGTACGGGGAAATGGGGACATAATGTAGGTGTAATCGTAAGACAGGGTGTTAGGGTTATAACCTTAGGGTTAACATGGTTTCTTTGTCTATAGCGGACGATGGCCCGGACTAGATCGTCCACCGAGAATGCGGACGCGGACAGAGTGACCCCGGCCACCGCAGAGAACCAGCTTCTCCAACGACAACTACGGGAAATGGCCGGGCAATTAGCGACGCTGACGGAGCAGGTTCGTCACCTGACGCAGCAACAGGCAACCGCGCCAGCCGAGCGCGATCCGACCCCTCCGCCCGAAGCCACCGCACCCACTACGGGACCGCAAGGGACGGGTGGCACGACGACGGAACAGCCCCCATCCCCAAGGGATGTACCTACTCCGACGACCACGGGGCCCGTGATGGGAGCAACAGCAGGGGAGGCAGGAACGACCCCTACTCTCGGGGGGTCCGCCGCTGTAGGAGGGATCACGGAGCAACGAACGACGCGAGAAAGGGTCAGGACGAATTTGACTAGGTTCAAGAAGCATGACCCTCCCACTTTTGAGGGAGAGACGACCGATCCACGGGTCGTCGAGAAATGGGTAGATACCATGGAAAAACTCTTCGAGGACCTACTGATGGAGGAACACGAGCGGGTTCCACTAGCCGTCCACTTCCTCGAAGGGAATGCACGCATCTGGTGGAAGACGGTACGCCCGGATCCGTCTACAAACGACCCGCTACCGACATGGTCGGCCTTTAGAGAGGAACTTTTTGGCGCTTTCTTCTCCGATAGCGTCAAGCGGCAATTGGAAGACGACCTGAAGAACATTAGACAAGGGAACCGCTCGGTCATGGAATATCAAAGGGAGTTTGTAAGATTTGGTTTCTCTTTTCCCTCTTAGATTAGGAGCACCGGTTACACCTTAGCCTACTACCCCTGTTAGACTCTCTCTCTCCCTCCCTCGATCTAAAATCCTTAAGTATTAGGCGAAGCCTTCCCCGGCTGATGTACGCGGGCGGGCTTCGAAGCATAGGAGAACCTTGTGTACTCGGGGCCCGTTAAGGGCCATGCAAGGAATAAATAGGCTCCACCCTATGCCTTACAGCCGAGGACCCAATGGGCCAATAGGTAGTTCAGGGCCGCTCCCCAGATAGGGATCAGCGGTCCCGTGGTAAGGGAATTTCTGGACGTGTTTCCGGCAGAGCTCCTCGGAGCGCCGCCGGAACGAGAAGTCGACTTCCCTATTGAACTACTTCCCGGCACCAAACCCATTACCAAGGCACCGTACAGGATGGCCTTCGCGGAGCTGAAGGAACTTAAGGCACAGTTGGAGGACCTTTTGGATAAGGGCTTCATCAGGCCTAGCGCGTCACCCTGGGGCGCGCCCGTCCTGTTTGTGAGGAAGAAGGACGGAAGTCTCCGGTTGTGCATCGACTACCGGGAGATAAATAAGGTCACCGTTAAGAACAAGTACCCCCTGCCAAGGATCGACGACCTCTTCGACCAACTACAGGGGGCGACGGTGTTTTCAAAGATTGACCTGCAGTCGGGCTATCATCAGGTCCAGGTCAAGGGGGAGGACATCCCCAAAACGGCTTTTCAAACTCGCTATGGCCATTACGAATTTACAATAATGCCGTTCGGGCTCACAAATGCCCCGGCGGTGTTCATGGACATGATGAACAGGGTATTCAAACCCTTCCTGGATTTGTTCGTGGTGGTCTTCATCGACGATATCCTCATCTACTCCCGTACAGACGAGGAACATGAAGAACATCTGCGCACAGTCCTCCAAACCCTACAGGAACAGAAACTCTACGCCAAACTCAAAAAGTCTGAGTTTTGGCTCCGAGAGGTTGGCTTCCTAGGGCACGTAATCTCGGCGGCTGGGGTCGCAGTCGATCCGAAGAAGATAGATTCGGTGACGGACTGGTCCCAACCGACGACGGTAACAGAGGTTTGAAGCTTTCTAGGATTAGCCGGGTACTACCGGCGATTCGTGGAGGGTTTCTCCAAGATAGCCACCCCCTTAAACCGTTTGACTAAAAAGGGGGAAAAGTTCATCTGGACGGACAAATGTCAGAGGAGCTTCGAGGAGCTCAAGGATAGATTGACGCGAGCTCCGATTCTCGCCCTGCCAGAACCAGGGGAGGATTATGAAGTGTATTGCGATGCGTCGCGAAACGGACTGGGTGGAGTACTCATGCAACGGGGAAAGGTTATAGCCTATGCGTCAAGGCAGCTCAAAGAATACGAGCGAAACTACCCCGTGCACGATTTGGAACTCGCAGCGGTTGTGTTCATCCTCAAGCTTTGGAGACACTACCAGTATGGGGCACACTGCAATGTGTATTCAGATCATAAAAGTCTTAATTACCTTTTCACCCAAAAGGAGTTAAATTTGCGACAAAGACGGTGGCTCGAGCTACTGAAGGATTACGATTTAAAGATCCACTACCACCCGGGAAAGGCAAACGTGGTGGCCGACGCCCTGAGCCGTAAGGGGCAGGACGAAAAGGCAGGGGTAAGTGCCATCACCCAGCAAGATAGTCTGATTGCGGAGTTTTCGCGATTAAGACTAGAAGTAGTACCGGCGGGTACAGTCGAACAACTTCTGACACTGGTGGTCAGACCTACCTTGCTTGACAGAATTCTCGAGGGGCAGTCGACTGATGACCAACTCCAGCTGGTGCGAAATAGAGTAACTGCCGACCAAGAAGGTGATTTCACAGTAAACTCCGACGGCACGATACGATTTCGGGGACGAATCTGCGTGCCGGATCTACCGGAACTCAAAGAGGAAATCCTGCGGGAGGCGCATACTGCTCCATATGCAGCGCATCCCGGGGGAACGAAGATGTACAAGGATGTCAAGCAGACCTTCTGGTGGCCCAAAATGAAGGGAGACGTGACTCGGTTTGTGGCACACTGCCTGGTGTGCCAACGAGTGAAGGCCGAGCACCAGCGTCCGGCAGGAAAATTGCAACCCCTACCGGTGCCTGAGTGGAAATGGGACATGATTACCATGGATTTTGTGACCGGGTTCCCGAGATCGTCACAGGGACACGATGCGATATGGGTAAATGTGGACCGTCTGACGAAATCGGCCCACTTTCGCCCATACACACGACGTGGACGCGGGAACGACTGGCGCAAACCTACATCAACGAGATAGTAAGGTTGCATGGGGTGCCGACATCCATCACGTCGGACAGGGACACGCGATTTGTGTCAAACTTTTGGCAGAGCCTGCAGCGAGCAATGGGAACCAAGTTGCACTTCAGTACGGCTTTTCACCCGCAGACCGACGGACAATCAGAGCGGGTGATACAAATTGTGGAGGACATGCTTCGGGCATGCGTTTTGGACCTGGGCGAAGGGTGGGCACGGTGTTTGCCCCTAGTGGAATTTGCCTACAATAACAGTTACCAGGCCAGCATCCAGATGGCACCATACGAGGCCCTGTACGGGCGCCGCTGTCGGTCTCCAATATGCTGGGACGACTTGGGTGAGCGTAAGTTTCTGGGCCCAGATTTGGTGGAGGAGACCGAAGCAAAGGTGCGATTGATTAGACAAAGGCTACTGACCGCCCAGAGCAGACAGAAAAGCTACGTGGACAACAGACGCCGAGACTTAGAGTTCGTGGTGGGTGAGCACGCGTTACTCCGAGTTTCGCCCTCCAAGGGGAACCGACGCTTCGGCATAAAGGGAAAGTTAAGCCCGAGGTACGTAGGACCGTTCGAGATCCTAGAACGCGTAGGACCGGTGGCGTACCGATTAGCCCTGCCGCCGAATCTCGAACGAGTCCATAACGTGTTCCATGTCTCAATGCTCCGGAAATACCTAGCTGATCCCTCACATGCCTTGGATACCTCCACCATCGAGTTGCGAGAGGATTTAAGCATCGAGGAGACACCGGTGCGGATTTTGGCAAGAGAGGACAAGAAGTTGCGCAATCGAACTATCCCCTATGTGAAGGTCCAGTGGAGCAACCACGAAGAGCGCGAGGCGACGTGGGAACTGGAATCGAAAATGAGAATGTTTTCCCGAATTGATTAGTGGGGTTTGTACTTAAGTTTCGGGACAAAACTTTTTATAAAGTGTGAGTGGTGTAGTGATCCGACCTTTCGGGGTATTTTTGACTTACATATAGTCATTTAAGCCTTTAAGTGAAATAAAATTATTCAATTCTTAAAAGTTGGACATTGTGAGGTGCTGGTATTTTTCTGCGATAGAGCGCGGAAAAAGAAAGCCAACGGTGCGATCGGATCTGAAATCCGATATCGGGATCTCCCGGAACGGAATTCCTAGTGATACGGTGATTAAGTCATGCATCGGAATCCGTGCAAAATATCTTGCACCCGTTAGAGATAAGGTGGGTTATCTCTCCATGAGGGAAAATAGAATTCTCTTACGTACTAATTAAAAAGGGAATTAATTAAAGATTTAATACGAGCTATATAAGGGATCCCGATTATCGGAAAGAAAAGAAAAGAAAAATAAAAACCCTAATCGGTGAGAAGAGAAAAAGAAAAGAAAAGACGGAACCCTAACCGGAGGAGAAAAGAGGAAAAGAAGGAGGAAGCGGAGGAACCCGATCGCCCTGATTCACGTGCCGGAGATCGGAGAACGAGACGCCATCGTCTACGGGGAGCGGATCCTGGTCTCCAACGCCGAAAGGAAACAAGATCGGTTCTTTAATTCCGATAAATTAAGGTTAGTGAACATCGTTGCGGTTGTTAAATTAATCGGGGGTTTATCGTGTCCTTGTAAGGTGATTTTAATCGGAACATCGATCGCGGATTTTCGTCGGGTTTTGATCCATGTTTTATTCTCGTTCTTGACCGGGTGTGATCGAGGATTTTTATCGAATTTTAATTGGTGGTTTTTAATCGGTTTCTTGTTATCGGACCTCCGATCGACGTTTTGGTTGTTCGTCGATCGTTGGTTTAGTCATTAGAATTATCGTGTATTTATTCAGGAATTTTTGGGGATGTTTCGTTGGAACATAGTGGGTTAACGGGAGGCCGCCGCCGCCGTTGTTAAACGGGAGGCCGCCGCCGTCGTTACCATGTTCGTGGGGTCGTCGCCGGAGTCGCACGGGAGCGAAAACGGAGAAGAAAACCGAAAAAGGGGCATTACTGTTCACCCCGTACGGGTTTCTCAGCCCGCGGTCCACGGGCCAGAGCGTGCACCCGGCGCATGCCCCACGGCGCGGAAGCCGCAGACCCGGCGCACGCCTTCGTGCGCTGGCCCGGCCCGCTCAGGCGCGGTGCACGCAACAGCGTGCACCCGGTGTGTGCCGCAGGCCCGTGCGGCCGTGAGCCCGGTGCGCGCTCGTGTCGTGCACCGGCCCGGCCCAGAATGCGCGGTGCACGCTTCCTGCGTGCACCCGGCGCATTCCGCGCAGCCGCCGACGCTGTAAACCCGGTCCGCGCCTGCCCTGTGCACCACCCGACAGCCCAAAGTTCGGTGGCTCCGTTTGGGTCCGTTTTTCCACCGTTTTGAGCGCCGTCTTCTCCGTTGGGATCACAATCTCCGCGGTTCTCTTGGCATGGCAACTTGGGATCTTTTTGGTCACTGTTTTATTATGTCGGGTGCTAATTTCGCCGACGCTCCGCGCCTCGACGAAATCGTCCGGGGTGCGCCGTCGGGTCTCTTTTCTCATCATTTCCGCCGTCGGGGCCTTCTTGGTTTTAACCATTGACGTCCCGAGTGGGCTACCGGTTGAGGATTGAGTTTTGTTGGATTTCCGTTAGCGGTTTTGGGTTCCGACGGAGTTCGCGACGAAATAGTCGCTGTCCGGTTGTTGTTAGTCTTCGATGTTACCGGTTTGAGCTAAGTGTGCGGTGTTACTTGACGGTTTTGATTTGTTGGGTTTTTTATTGACGTCGCGATCCTCTAGGTGCAGTGATTTCGGTTTTGGTGGGTTCATTGTTACATTAGTTGGGACCACTGATGTTACCTGATTAGGGTGAGGTGCTAATTTGTGCCTTTGGTTGTTCCGTTAGGCCGCGTGAAGTTCCGATTGCTTAAGAGGGTCTTGGGAGCGGTCGTATATCTTCATTCCAGGTGGGTACGGTTGCTGTAAATACAACCAGTGCAGTAAGTGCATCTATCGTCATTAAAATGCTCTTAATTTATCTAACAAAGTAGATGGACAGTTTAACCTTTCGCATAATTGTGTTTTTATCTAACAATTGAAACGGCTACGGTCGCGGTGCTCATGACACGCGGATCTCGGCAAATCCGTTTTCGGATGCTGCACGTACACAGGCGGATTGGCCTTCGCATGGGTGTACTTTTCCGGAAGAGTGGTCTCTTATGACCCGTGTTCCTCACAAAGGGGTGGGAGCCGTGAGGACCCCTTCGCGCCCGCTGGGAAGAGCACCCCAGCACCGTGAAGGGGTTAAATGCATCAAAGAGGTGTTTGCGCACGAGGGGAGACTTTAGTCTCTCCGACAAATAATCTGGGGTTGGTGCCCAATTTAATTGATAAATCTGGGGTTGGGGCCCAGCTTAATATGTGCAGGGTTTTAGCGAAATGGTTCCGGTGTATTCGGTTTGCTTCTTATTCCTTATTGATAATAGACATCTACTTTGTTTGTCACTGACATTACCCACTCCGTGACAGGTGTTACGAGGTGCGTTAGCCGGGAGGGCGGTGAGACTGCGTCGCGAGGGCCGTAGTCAGAACACTTGGTTTTTTATTATCTCATTTCTCTTACGCTTAATTTAGTTAATTTGCTTGTGGGTCGTAATATTCGTGGACATGTATTACTTAGCGCTGTGGATGAGGTGTACTTTTATATTTCGGTTCTTTTGGTGATGTTTTCTTATGCGGCACGTTTTCATGATAAACCAAATGACTACGAAAAGGTTTTCTCAAAACGAAGTGCCGTGTGGGCACGGGTTTTGCAACCGCTGGCTTTATCCTTTCTAAACACTGATGCCGCTTTAATATTCCGCTTGATGATGTATGTCTATTGTATGGTTGATGGTTGGTGTTTGATGTATGTTGTTGTAAATGAGACGCCGTGCATATACAAAGGAGACTCTGTCCGTGGGCAGGGAGAATTTGTGTATGTGGCGGTCTGACACGCACCGGGGATGAGGTTTAAATTACCTTGTTAAGAAGAAAAAAAAGATACACGCGATTTTCCGCTTTGATAGACTCAAAAACCCCCGGGGGCGTGACAGAAGACCGTGGATTCGGTCGGACGTCGTGGACTCGACGTTGGACGCCGTGGATTCGGCGTTGGACGCACATCGTGGATTCGAGAAGCGTCTGGAGCGAGCGGAGAAGATCAACTAGGAGCGTATGGAAAAGGTTGAGTCGTCTGTGAGTACGGTATATCACCTTGTACGTGTTTAATTCTAGTGGATTTCACCGTGTTATCGGTCCCGTGGTTTTTTACTCCGGTTTGGAGTTTTCCACGTAAAAATCTCTGCGTGTTATTTATTTTTCCGCATTGGGTTTTTGTATCGCAAAGATTTTTGAGTGTTTATGGTTTACACCTATTCACCCCCCCTCTAGGTATTTTTTCCCCTATTTAGATCCTATTATTCATATAACCCAACAAGTGGTATCGGAGCGGGAATAGGGTTGTAAACAATGGTTGAAGGTGGAAACATCAACAGACCCCCGTTCTTCGATGGAACAAATTATGCGTACTGGAAAGTACGGATGAAAGCCATTTTAATTTCCATCGACGAACGGGTGTGGCAATCAATTGAATTAGGATGGTCTAATCCAACTGAATTTATTGGTGATGTTCGCACCATCAAACCTAGGTCGAAATGGACCAAGGAAGAGATTGATATATCTTCTTACAATGGCAAGGGAATAAATGCTTTATTTAATGCCTTATCACAAACAGAGTTCTCTCGCGTCTCGGCATGTGAGACTGCGAAAGAAATCTGGGATGTTCTTCAAGTTACGCATGAGGGAACTAACCTTGTGAAGATTCAGAAACTGCAAATGCTTACGAGCAAGTTTGACTCTATTTTCATGGCAGAAAATGAATCGTTCACTGACTATTACACACGATTGCAAGACATCGTAAACTCATGTGCTAACTTGGGAGAGAAGATTCCAGAATTTAAAATTGTAAGAAAGATCTTAAGAACTCTTCCTGAAAGATTTCGTTCCAAGGTCACAGCCATTGAAACTATTAAACACCCGGACGAAATCCGTGTAGAAGAATTAGTTGGTTCTTTACAAACTTATGAAATGACATTTCCTACTAACTATTCTTCGGGAAAGGCATCCTCTTCTAAGTCTTCAGGTTATGCTTTGAAAACAACGAAAGAAGAAGACGCGGATTCATCCTCCTCAGGCGATGACGAGAATTTATCTATGGAGGACTTTGAGAAGCAGCTTGCTCTCTTGACAAGGAAGTTTCGCCGAAATTTTCGAAGGGGTAATTCAAGCAAAACTCCATCCTTCGGAAAGTGGAAGAAAGGCAAGGGTTCTTCAAGTTACAAGTCAAGAAAGCAAGAAGGCTTTTCCAAGGATAAGAAAAGCACAGAAGGACAAGTCCAATGCTTCAAGTGCCGAGGGTACGGCCATATCTCAACGGAATGTCCAACTAAGAATCCGTCTAAGAAGAAGGCGATGCAAGCCGTCACTTGGGATGACACCTCATCGTCAAATGAGTCATCGTCAAGTGATGAAGAAGACAATGCAACTGCGTTCCACGCGTCCACATCTTCACCCTTCATGTGCTTAATGGCAAGTACATCCGACTCATTGTCCAACTCCACTGTTGAAAAGAATGCAACGGACAATGAATCGGATGATTCGGAAGGTGAAGATTTTGCTCTAGCCTACCATAGACTTTTACGGGATTCAAAGAAACTGGCTAAGCAAAACAAGGGGTTGAGAGGGAGATTGCAGGATCTCGAAGAAGAACTAAAAAGGGTAACTTCTCTCTCGACCGATCTTGAAGTGGAAAGGGATAATCTGATAAAAGCAAATGTTTCCCTTCAAGAGTCCAATGAGCAATTCGAGAAGAATTATATAGATATGGTGAACAAAGCGAATTACTTCTTGAAGCTCAACGGCGAGGCTCGACAGGAAAAATTGGAAATGACTGAGACCATTCTCCAACTCAAGGATGACTTGCAGCGATTTTCATCAGGAAGGAGTAAGTTGGATAAGCTTCTTGGTCTTGGTCAATCAAACAAGTTCGGCCTCGGATACAATCGAACTGAAGACAATTTTAGTTCGGTTGGGACAGTTTTCGTGCCTCAGTCGGTATCTCCTCCTCCGACACCGGAATTCACGACAAGCAACGACAACAAGCCTACTTCACCCTCTTCGGGATCGTCAAGCACTAAGGTATGTTTTCGTTGTAATTTTGCAGGGCACATAAGGAGAAATTGCAAGATGGGAGCCAAACGGTCAACTCAAGCACTTCTTGCAACGACTACCAAAAGGGTGATTCCTCGGAAATCAAATGCAAATTATTCGAAAGGAAAAAGCCTCGGTAGTTCATCAAACAAGACGACGACGTCAAGGAAAAGCGACGGATCAAACAAGACGCTTTCACCAAAGGTATCAACCTCACAATCATTTCCGACGTACACCAAAACTCGAAAGGTTTGGGTACGCAAAGGTGAAATCTTCCCTTGTCTTGTAACAAATATTTCCTTGCATGCATATGATAATTCATCTTGGTATCTGGATAGCGGCTGTTCCCGTCACATGACCGGTGACAAAAACTGTTTTCAAAATTTTGAGAAAATCTCCGGAGGACTTGTAGTTTTCGGAGACGGTCAGTCTTCCAAAATTATTGGAAAAGGAACAGTAGCTATTCCAGATGGCCCGATTCTGAATAATGTATTATTTGTTGATGGGCTTAAGACTAACCTCATTAGTATCAGTCAACTTTGCGACAATGGTTTTTCTGTTAATTTTTCATCTGTTGAATACATTGTAACTGATAAGGATCATGTTTTCTTTTTAAAAGGGACTAGATCTGAAAACAATTGTTATGTTGTTCCAAATAAAATTTCTGAAAATTGTAACTTAGCCTTTTTGAATAATGAAACACTTTGGCATGAAAGGCTAGGACACATAAATTTTAAGGAACTTGCTAGAATTTCGAACAAAGACGTGGTAAAGGGGGTTCCTAAACTTTCACTTGAACAAAATATTGTGTGTGGTGGTTGTCTTAAGGGAAAACAATCAAGGGCTGCACACAAAAACCTGAACCACATCGGTACCAAACGGCCCTTGGAATTATTGCATATGGATCTTATGGGGCCGACACGTCAACCATCCTTGGGAGGTAAATGGTATATTTTCTTATTGGTTGATGATTTCTCTCGGTATTCATGGGTAGCATTTTTTAAAAGAGAAAGCTGATACTTTTGATTCTTTTCACGAGATTTGCCTTCGTATTATGATTGAAAAGAATGAAAAGATCATTCGTGTTAGAAGTGATAGAGGTGGAGAATTCATAAATTCTAAATTCATTGACTTTTGCACTTCCAACGGCATTAAGCATGAATTCTCAGCACCCTATACACCTGAACAGAATGGTGTTGTCGAGCGCAAAAACAGGGTTGTTCAAGAGATGGCACGTGTTATGCTTCATAGCCGGAATTTACCGCTACATTTTTGGGCTGAAGCTGTGAACACTGCAATCTATGTTATTAATCGAGTTTATTTGCGCCCGGGAACGTTAAATACACCATATGAACTATGGTGTGGTAGAAAATCCAACATCAACTATTTTCGCATTTTCGGGAGTCGGTGTTACATTTTACGTGACCGTGAAAATCTTGGAAAGTTTGACTCTCGAAGTGACGAAGGGATTTTCTTGGGGTATTCTACGAATAGTAGAGCATATCGGGTATTTAACTTGGAATCTAAGACGATCGTAGAATCTATAAATGTTAAAGTAGATGAAGCTTTCCACTTTGCATCTGATAAATCTACCCCTGATATCTCTCTTGATGATGATACTCCTGTAAGTGCATCTTCTCATGATAATACTTCCAATATTAATGATGCATTTAATGGTTCTTCAAGTTTATCTGATGTACAAGAATCATCTCATGTACCCCCGAGTACTCCATTACAACAAACGTTACTCATCTCCAAGGATCATCCTGAATCAAACATCATTGGAGACCCACAAGAAGGAGTCAAAACTCGGAGACAGTTGGTTTGTGGATTCGCCTGTTATGTTTCCACGATCGAACCAAAGAACGTAGATGAAGCTCTTCAGGATGACTACTGGATTGAAGCAATGCAGGAAGAGCTCCATCAGTTTGAACGCAACAAAGTCTGGGAATTAACGACGCCTCCGAAGCAACACAATGTGATTGGTACTAAATGGATTTTCAAGAACAAGAAAAATGAGGATGGTACCATCATCAGGAACAAAGCACGTTTAGTTGCTCAAGGCTACTCTCAAATAGAAGGTATAGACTTTGATGAATCGTTCGCCCCTGTAGCTAGACTCAAGTCCATTCGTATCTTATTCGCTATTGCTTGTCACTTTAAAATAAAACTCTTTCAAATGGACGTTAAGAGCGCGTTTTTAAATGGGTTTTTAAATGAGGAAGTTTATGTGGCTCAACCGAAAGGTTTTGTAGACTGTAAACTACCTAACCATGTTTTTCGTTTGAAAAAGGCTCTTTACGGTTTAAAACAAGCACCGCGAGCATGGTACGAAAGGTTGACAAAGCACCTTTTGGAGAAGGGCTATACTCGAGGGGGAGCAGATCGGACTCTCTTTGTGAAGCATTATCAAAATAACTTCATTGTTGCACAAATCTATGTCGATGACATTGTGTTTGGAGCAACAAAGGATAATGATGCTTCTAAATTCGCAGAAACCATGGAAAGCGAATTTGAGATGTCTATGATGGGCGAACTGACATACTTTCTTGGATTGCAAGTGAAACAAAATGATGAAGGCATCCATCTGTGTCAATCCAAGTACGCAAAGGAGTTGGTAAAGAAATTTGGATTAGAAGATTCTAAAGAATTTCCTACTCCTATGGGAACTAGCAATAAGGGATTAGGAAGTGAATCTCTTAGTGATAATGTAGACGAGAAACTCTATCGCAGCATGATTGGAAGTCTACTTTACCTCACAGCTAGTCGCCCGGATATATCCTTTAGTGTTGGGATTTGCGCGAGATATCAATCAGCACCAAAGGAGGTTCACCTGAAAGCGGTGAAACGGATCATCCGGTACGTCAAAGGAACTGTAAACTTCAGAATTTGGTATCCTATAGGAACAAGTTTAGATATTATTGGATACTCAGATGCCGATTGGGCAGGATCTGTGGATGATCGGAAAAGTACGAGTGGTGCATGTTTTTATCTTGGCCATTGTCTTGTTGCATGGCATAGTAAAAAGCAAAACTGCATTGCACTCTCGACTGCCGAAGCGGAATACATCTCAGCGGGTAGTTGTTCAACTCAACTTATTTGGATGAAAAGCGTGTTGAGCGACTTCCGGATTTCAGCAACTTCGGTAACTGTTTTATGTGACAACACAAGTGCTATAAACATTTCAAAAAACCCTGTGTTGCACTCTAGAACAAAACACATTGAACTTAGATATCATTTTCTTAGAGAGCTAGTTGAATCAAATATTCTTCAAATTTCCTACATTTCAACTGAAGATCAATTAGCTGACATTTTAACAAAACCTTTGGATCAAAAACGTTTTATTCATTTGCGTAAAGCAATTGGAATGCTTTCCTTGAAATAACCTCTTTTTGAAACTCTTGTTTAGGTTAGGTTTTGTTTTTGTGTTTTTGTTCATTATCTATGCTTAGACATAGAACATTAATTGAGCATTAGTTTTATTGACTTTAACTGCATCCTTTTATATATTTAGAATCCTATTATGCCTTAGATATCATAATATTTCATTTGATGCAATTGTTACGGAATTTGAGTTGGCGTAGTTTCGTGAAAGTCTCAAGTCTTGAAGATTGAAGGTGAAGAAAGTTGGATCATTTAACTCAATCTCAAGAAAGAAGAATTCAAAAGGATCAGGTATGTTTAACTAAAGATTTTGTGTGATCCGAATACTTCTTGTAGTGTAGAAACACTTGGAAGAATCTTTCATTGCATAAAAATCAAAAACTGGACTTGGGACATGTTCAGGATCCGGATCAGGTTGTTCGATCCGGATCCCGAAGGTGGTTCGTTCATACACCAGTTCAATCCGGATCGTAGCCTCTCTTGATCCGGATCCCGAACACTGAGTTTACCATCTTCCTTGAACGATCCGGATCAGGCTTCACAATCCGGATCCCGAACGTTGATGTTTGGTGAACTGTATGAACAATCCGGATCAAGCACTTCGATCCGGATCCCGAACCTTCGTTTTTCTGGAATTGCCTGACTCGTTACGACGATCCGGATCACAGCTAATCCGATCCGGATCGCCGTCCGTAAAATTTCCAGAAATGTTAGGTTTTTGATTCTTATCTCCTTCCTAGGGTTTCTAACCTATAAATAGACCCTATGACTCTTTTTCTAGGGTTAATCCAAAAAGAGGCCGAAAATAAAAATAGCCGTCATTTTCATATATACGCCTCTAGATCCACATATATGTTACGGAATTTAAGTTGGCGTAGTTTCGTGAAAGTTTCAAGTCCTGAAGATTGAAGGTGAAGAAAGTTGGATCATTTAACTCAATCTCAAGATAGAAGAATTCAAAAGGATCAGGTATGTTTAACTAAAGAATTTATGTGATCCGAATACTTCTTGTAGTGTAGAAACACTTGGAAGAATCTTTCATTGCATAAAAATCAAAAACTGGACTTGGGACATGTTCAGGATCCGGATCAGGTTGTTCGATCCGGATCCCGAAGGTGGTTCGTTCATACATCGTCGCAATCCGGATCGTAGTCTCTTGATCCGGATCCCGAACGTTGAGTTTACCATCTACCTTGAACGATCCGGATCTTGCTTCGCAATCCGGATCCCGAACGATGATGTTTGGTGAACTGTATGAACGATCCGGATCGTAGTCACATGATCCGGATCCCGAACCTTCATTTTTCTGGAATTGGCTGTTTCGTTATGACGATCCGGATCTCAGTTATCACGATCCGGATCGCCGTCCGTAAAATTCCAGAAATGGTTGGTTTTTGATTCTTATCTCCTTCCTAGGGTTTCTAACCTATAAATACACCCTATGACTCTTTTTCTAGGGTGAATCCACATAGCCGTCATTTTCATATATCATCATATACGGCTATAGATCCACATATAGAGAAGAAAGGAAATCATTAGAGAATACTCTATGTTTCTTCATCTATATTGATTAGTTTGATTCTAGGTTTTCATACTCACATCTTGAGTTGAATCAAACTAATGAATACTTAGATGGTATTTCCGATCTATCTTTGATCTAAGTATTCGGCGGATCATCACCACCCAAAAACAACGATTACCCCAAAATCGGCGCGTGGATTCGCGTGTCCTTGTGGATTCAAGGTTCAATCGCTCTCGTGGATTCGGAGCGAGGCACGTTCGTGGATTCGAACGGTGCTATTGGGTGAAGACCGTGGATTCGGTCGGACGTCGTGGATTCGACGTTGGACGCCGTGGATTCGGCGTTGGGCGCAGATCGTGGATTCGAGAAGCGTCTGGAGCGAGCGGAGAAGATCCTCTAGGAGCGTATGGAAAAGGTTGAGTCGTAAGTGTGTACGGTAAATCACCTTGTACGTGTTTTAATTCTAGTGGATTTCTGCCGTGTTATCGGTCCCGTGGTTTTTTACTCCGGTGATGGAGTTTTCCACGTAAAAATCTTGCGTGTTATTTTATTTTCCGCATTGGGTTTTATCGCAACGATTTTTGGAGTGTTTATACGTTTACACCTATTCACCCCCCTCTAGGTGTTTCTTCCCCTATTTAGATCCGTATTATATACGACCCAACAAGTGGTATCAGAGCGGGAATAGGGTTGTGAACAATGGTTGAAGGTGGAAACATCAATCGACCCCCTTTCTTTGATGGAACAAATTATGCGTACTGGAAAGTACGGATGAAAGCCTTTTTATCTTCCATCGACGAAAGGGTGTGGCATTCAATTGAATCAGGATGGACTAATCCAATTGAACTTATCTCTGATGTTCACACCTTAAAACCTAGGTCGAAATGGACCAAGGAAGAGTTTGAGTTATCTTCTTACAATGGCAAGGGAATTAATGCTATTTTTAATGCCTTATCTCAAACTGAATTCTCTCGCGTCTCGGCATGTGAGACTGCGAAAGAAATCTGGGATGTTCTTCAGGTTACACATGAGGGAACTAACCTCGTGAAGATTCAGAAACTGCAGATGCTTACGAGCAAGTTTGACTCTATTTTGATGGCAGAAAATGAATCTTTCACGGACTACTATACACGATTGCAAGACATCGTAAACTCATGTGCTAATTTGGGAGAGAAGATTCCAGAATTTAAGATTGTAAGAAAAATCTTAAGAACTCTCCCTGAACGATTTCGCCCAAAGGTTACTGCCATTGAAACTATTAAACACCCGGACGAAATACGTGTAGAAGAATTAGTTGGTTCATTACAAACATATGAAATGACTTTTAATACTAACAATTCTTCTGGAAAAGCATCCACTTCTAAGTCTTCAGGTTATGCGTTGAAAACAACTAAGGAAGAAGACGCGGATACATCCTCCTCGGACGATGACGAGAACCTTTCTATGGAGGAATTTGAGAAGCAGCTCGCTCTCTTGACGAGGAATTTTCGCCGCAACTTTCGAAGGGGTAATTCAAGCAAATCTCCATCCTTCAGAAAGTGGAACAAAGGCAAGGGTACTCCAAGTCACAAGTCAAGAAAGCAGGAGAACTTCTCAAAGGATAAGAAAAGTTCAGAAGGACAACTGCAATGCTTCAAATGTCGAGGCTACGGCCACATTGCAACGGAGTGTCCTAACAAGTATCCGGCAAAGAAGAAGGCGATGCAAGTCGTCACTTGGGATGACAACTCAACGTCAAATGAGTCGTCTTCAAGTGATGAAGAAAAGAGCTCCACGGCATTCCACGCGTCCACATCTTCACCATTCATGTGCTTTATGGCAAGTACGTCTGAATCATTGTCCAACTCCACTGTTGAAAGGAATGCAATGGACAATGAATCGGATGATTCGGAAGGTGAAGAGTTTGCTCTAGCCTACCACAGACTTTTGAGGGACTCAAAGAAAGTGGCTAAGCAAAACAAGAGTTTGAGAGGGAGATTGCATGATCTCGAAGAAGAAGCAAAAAGAGCGACATCTCTCTCAAACGCTCTTGAAGTGGAAAGGGAAAACCTGATAAAAGAAAATGCTTCCCTTCAAGAGTCCAATGAGCAACTTGAAAAGGAACATACAAATCTGGTGGATAACGCGAATCACTTTTCAAAGCTCTACAACGAGGCTCGACAGGATAACCTGGAAATGACAAAGACCATTTTCCAACTCAAGAATGACTTACAGCGATTCTCTTCAGGAAGGAGTAAGTTGGATAGACTTCTTGGTCTTGGTCAATCAAATAGGTTCGGCCTCGGATACACTCAAACTGGAAACAGTCCAAGTTTGAGTGGGACAGTTTTTGTGCCTCAGTCGGTATCTCCTCCTCCGACACCGGAATTCAAGACAAACAACGACAACAAACCTACTTCATCCTCTTTGGGATCGTCAAGATCTAAGGTATGTTTTCGTTGTGGTGTTTCAGGGCACATAAGAAGATTGTGCAAGACGGGAGTCGAACGCTCATCTCAAGCACCTCTTGCATCAACTACCAAAAAGGCTCCTTTCCGGAAATCAAAGCAAAACTTTTCAAATGAAAAGAGACTTGGTAGTTCACCGAGCAAGATGACTTCATCAAGGAGCAACAATCGTTTTAACAAGACGCTTTCACCTAGGCACAAAACTTCACGACCATTACAGACGCATTCCAAAAAGGTTTGGGTGCGCAAAGGTGAAATTTTCCCTTGTCTTGTTTCCAATATTTCCTTGCATGCATATGATAGCTCGTCTTGGTATCTGGATAGCGGGTGTTCCCGTCACATGACCGGTGACAAAAATAGTTTTTCAAAATCTTGAGAAAATCTCCGGAGGACACGTTGTTTTCGGAGACGGTCGATCTTCCAAAATTGTTGGAAAAGGGACGGTAGCTATTCCAGATGGCCCGATTTTGAAAAACGTCTTATTTGTTGATGGCCTTAAGACTAACCTCATAAGCATAAGTCAACTTTGCGACAATGGTTTTTCAGTTAACTTTCATCGGTTGAATGCGTTGTAACTGATAAGGACCATGTCTTCTTTCTAAAAGGGGTTAGATCTGAAAACAATTGTTATGTTGTTCCTAACAAATTTTCTGAAAATTGTAACTTAGCCGCTTTGAATAATGAAACTCTTTGGCATGAAAGGCTAGGTCACTTAAATTTTAAGGAACTTACTAGAATTTCAAACAAGGACGTGGTCAAGGGGATTCCAAAGCTTTTATTTAAACAAAATGTTGTGTGTGGTGGTTGCCAAAAGGGAAAACAGTCTAGGACTGCACACAAGAACTTGAACCACGTTGGTACAAAACGGCCCTTGGAACTTTTGCACATGGACTTAATGGGGCCGACCCGGTCAACCATCTTTGGGAGGTAAATGGTACATTTTTTTATTGGTTGATGATTTCTCTCGGTTTTCTTGGGTAGCATTTTTGAGAGAGAAAGCTGATACGTTTGACTCTTTTCATGAGATTTGCCATCGTATTATGATTGAAAAGAATGAAAAGATCATTCGTGTTAGAAGTGATAGGGGTGGAGAATTCATAAATTCAAAATTCATTGACTTTTGTACTTCAAATGGCATTAAACATGAATTCTCGGCACCCTATACACCTCAGCAGAATGGTGTTGTTGAGCGCAAAAACAGGGTTGTTCAAGAGATGGCGCGTGTGATGCTTCATAGCCGGAAATTACCGCTACATTTTTGGGCTGAAGCTGTGAACACCGCTGTCTATGTCATTAACAGAGTGTATTTGCGCCCAGGAACCTTGAATACACCATATGAGCTGTGGTTTAGTAGAAAACCGGATATCAAGTACTTTCGTATCTTCGGGAGTCGATGTTACATCTTACGTGACCGTGAAATTCTTGGAAAGTTTGACTCTCGAAGTGATGAAGGGATCTTTTTGGGTTATTCTACGAATAGCAGAGCATATCGAGTATTTAACATTGAATCTAAGACGATCGTAGAATCTATAAATGTTAAAGTAGATGAAGCTTCTCATTTTGAATCTGAAAAATCTACCCTCGATATCTCTCTAGATGATGATTCTCCTGCTAGTGCATCTTCTCATAATAACACTTCCAATATTAATGATGCATCTAATGGTTCTTCTAGTTTATCTGATGTGCAGGAATCATCTCGTGTTCCTCCGAGTACTCCGTTTCAACAAACGCTACGAATCTCCAAGGATCATCCGGAATCGAACATCATTGGAGATCCACAAGAAGGAGTTAGAACTCGAAGGCAGTTGGTTTGCGGATTTGCTTGCTACGTATCTTTAATCGAACCAAAGACAATAGATGAAGCTCTTCAGGATGACTACTGGATTAAAGCAATGCAGGAAGAGCTCCATCAATTTGAGCGAAACAAAGTCTGGGAATTAACGAAGCCTCCAAAGCAACATAATGTGATAGGTACCAAATGGATCTTCAAGAACAAGAAAGATGAAGATGGTACTATCATCAGGAACAAGGCACGACTAGTTGCTCAAGGCTACTCTCAAGTAGAAGGTATAGACTTTGACGAAACTTTCGCCCCTGTAGCTAGACTCGAGTCCATTCGTATATTGTTTGCTATTGCTTGTCATTTTAAAATCAAATTATTTCAAATGGACGTCAAGAGCGCATTTCTAAATGGGTTTTTAAATGAGGAAGTTTATGTAGCTCAACCGAAAGGTTTTTGTAGATCATAAACAACCTAACCATGTTTTTCGTTTGAAAAAGGCTCTTTACGGTCTGAAACAAGCACCGCGAGCATGGTACGAAAGGTTAACAAGCACCTTTTGGAGAAGGGCTATACTCGAGGGGGAGCTGACAGGACTCTTCTTTGTGAAGCATTATCAAAATATTTCATTGTAGCACAAATCTATGTCGATGACATTGTATTTGGTGCAACAAAGATAATGATGCTTCTAAATTCGCGGAGACCATGGAAAGCGAATTTGAGATGTCCATGATGGGCGAACTGTCTTATTTCCTTGGATTGCAAATTAAACAAAATGATGAAGGTATTCACTTGAGTCAATCCAAGTATGCAATGGAGTTGGTCAAAAGTTTGATCTAGAAAATTGTAAAGATTTTCCAACTCCCATGGGAACTAGCCACAAGTGACTTGGAATTGTAATCACATAGTGAGAATGTAGACGAGAAACTGTATAGAAGTATGATTGGAAGTCTACTTTACCTCACGGCTAGTCGCCGGATATATCCTTATAGTGTTGGATTTGCGCGAGATATCAATCAGCACCAAAGGAGGTTCACCTGGAACGCGGTGAACGGATCATCCGGTACATCAAAGGATCAATTAATTTCGGATTTGGTATCCTATGGAACAAGTCTGGACCATTGTTGGATACTCAGATGCCGATGGGCAGGATCAGTGGATGATCGGAAAAGCACGAGTGGTGCATGCTTCTATCTTGGCCATTTGCCTTGTTGCATGGCACAGTAAAAAGCCAGAATTGCATAGCACTCTCGACTGCCGAAGCGGAATACATTTCAGCTGGAAGTTGCTCAACCAACTCATTTGGATGAAACGCGTATTGAGTGACTTCCGCATTTCAGCATCTTCGGTTACAATTCTTTGTGACAACACAAGTGCAATTAACATTTCTAAAACCCTGTGTTGCACTCTAGAAACAAAACATATTGAACTTAGATATCATTTTCTTAGAGAGCTAGTTGAATCCAATACTCTTCACTTTCATATATTTCAACTGAGGATCAATTAGCTGACATTCTAACAAAACCTTTGGATCAAAAACGTTTTATTCATTTACGAAAAGCAATTGGGATGCTTTCCTTGAAATAATCTTCTTTTTGAAATCTTTGCTTAGGATAGGTTTTGTATTTGTTTTTGTTTTGTTCATTATCTATGTTTGTACATAGGACATTAATTGAGCATAGATCATAATTGACTTTAATTGCATCTTTTCGCACATTTAGAAATTTATTATGCTTTTGCCATCATAATATTTCACTGTTGCAATGATCATTTATGTTAATTAAATCATCTTCTAAAGTGATCAAAGTCAATTTCTCTCTCTCAATGATCTCTTGGTATAGTCATTATCTTATTTGACTGCTTAGTCGAGTATGAAATCGAGATCAATTTTTGGTTGAATACTTTATATCTTAAATAATTGATAGCCAATTGAGGGGGAGTCAAAGAAAAGTAAAATGCTCAAAAGATGTGGAAAGAGTTACATCCCAATGAGGAGTGTGAAAACTACCACCACATGGAGGAAAGAGCTACCACCTCGGTCGTCCGAGTATTGTGTGCAGCTACCACATGTATACCAAGCATGGTTGTTCAAATTTTTGATTAAGTAAAATGCATGTTGAAATACTTGACTCTGTCAAATTTCAAGGTTGGTATAAGGTGGGTTTTTAAAGAAAGATGCTCAAAGAGCCACTCTCTTCAACAGATTGTCTAGATACATTATCTACTATATTTGGGATTTCAAACATCTATTGATCTTTGTATTTCATTTTCTTTACTGAATTGATGATTTGATAAAGGCATTACTCATAAGATCAAGTTAGATGTAATTGAAGGTGTTCAACTTTAAGGGATTTAATTTTTGTAAATTTTCGTTTCATTTTTGGATATTATTGATAGATTTGGCATAATCTAATTCTTGTTGTATGAAACGATGATTTTTGTTTAAAGTTGATACACATTTGTGCTTACAATCTTTTTCTGGTTTTTCTTGAATTTCTCTGAAATTTTCTAAAGAAAAAGTTGGGGCCGATCCGGATCGGGCAAGATGATCCGGATCCCGAACGCAGGAATTCTTCTGCGGGCTGACGATCCGGATTGTATCTGCCGATCCGGATCCCGAACGCAGTTTCTCACTGCGGGTAGCCGATCCGGATCGCAGTTATGAACTGATCCGGATCGCGGCTAGGTTTTATAAAGAACGAAAGGGTTTTTGATTTCTTTACTCCAATCTTTTGTTCCAAAGTTTCCAGAGCCTCTCTCTCTAGATTTCATCCTTCCTGGAAGCTTTCAAACTCAAGTTCTTCAACTCCAAGTAAGTTTTATTGATCAAAATCTCGGTTTTTCACCGTTTTTCTCTTTTCCTCCTCAAACGTGATGAATTTCTTGGATCAACTTTGTTTGTGGATGGTTTTTGATCAAATTTCTTTTGAAATAAGAACTCTGGGTAGATTAGTTTTGATTATATGCTAGGTATTCTCCTGATTAACGGATTTTTAGGCTTCGATTTCTAAAATTTCGGTTTTAGGGCATATAATAAGGATTTTCGAAAATCATGCAATTGATCTATTTTTAAAAGTCCTTTTGCAAAACTAATTTGATTCTTAGTCTCTCTACATGATTATGATTGTTTGGGTACAATTTTTCAATTTTTGAAAATTAACAATTTTTCATATGTTCTTGAGTTGGTTTTCACAGGACATTTCTTTAAACTCAAAGCACTAGAATCAATGGCACTCTCTTGGTTAATCCTGTTACTGGTCACAATGGTGCACAAGAGTACATCTGTAAAAGAGGAACCGGATGTTTCAACAGGAGATAAGACAACCGAAGGCAGGGAGGACAGCTCAGAGTACGATACGGAAGAATGGGATGAATTCTTCAAAGATGTTCAACAGAAGATTGATGAGGAAAACAGGAAATCTGTCAAAGGCAAAAGGCTTATGAAATCTGCATCAACAACTAAGCAATATACAAGACGAAAGAATGTCCTAAGAAGTGAAAGTTATCATAGTAGGCCTCTTACTAGAGCTCGCTCACTCTCTGGGTTCTACAAACTGAATCTCCATGGGTTACGGGATTGGATGCACCATCTGCTTCTAGACAGCATCCATCACACTCGAAAAGACAGGATACAGACGCTGCTGTATTGGAATCGCTTCGCCAGGAACAACAAAGACTCTCTGCTGCACAAGAGAGGATATCGAAAGAACTTCAGCAAATTTCCTCTGAACACAAGAAGATCAAGAAGAAGTGTTCAACTATTTCGACAATGCTTAAAGGGATTTTGAGCAAGCTGAGTTGTACCAGCTCCGACTCCTCCGACTGAACTGCACCTTCCTTTTCTTTTTGTGCAGGATTTTGATTTTAGGATTTAGTTTTATACTTACTTTAGCTTAGTTCTCAGGTTTTACGTTTTATTGGAACTTTTCACTCTCCTAACATTTCGTAGTCTTAACTACATTTTGGCTTTGTTTTGTGACAAAAAGGGGGAGAGAGTTAGAGAACTTTGAACAATGAATGATGGTATGAATGATGAAATATCAAGGTAAGTATGATCTCTACAATGAATGATGAAATATCAAGGTAAGTATGATCTCAACTTCAACTTTTGGTTTTTATCTTGTGATTTGTTGCATGCATGTTGCATGTCTCGACTAACTATTCGACTAACTATTTGGGCATGTAATATAACTAACAAGTTGATGTTGGACTAACATTTTGTGACATTTGGTTTTTAGTTGCATAGAAGATATGTTGGTTTTTGACTATGATTCTCTTACATATCTGAATTCTCAAATGTCATGATGATTAGATAAACTCTATCTCTGTACTAGGTTTTGTATGCTAAATATTCTTGAGGTATCTAACGATCTCTTTTTGTCAAGAATGATTTCTTTGTGCAGAGAGTACAGATGTCTAAGTCTAGAGTCTGTTTTAGGAGTTTATCTCATGTTTTTAAATTTTTGGATCTCCATTGTAAATTTTTGTTGTATGGTGATAGCAACAAAAATATCTTTTTGAATTTTCTTTAGTGGATCTGTGTTTTGTCACGAAACCGCCAAAGGGGGAGATTGTTACGGAATTTGAGTTGGCGTAGTTTCGTGAAAGTCTCAAGTCTTGAAGATTGAAGGTGAAGAAAGTTGGATCATTTAACTCAATCTCAAGAAAGAAGAATTCAAAAGGATCAGGTATGTTTAACTAAAGATTTTGTGTGATCCGAATACTTCTTGTAGTGTAGAAACACTTGGAAGAATCTTTCATTGCATAAAAATCAAAAACTGGACTTGGGACATGTTCAGGATCCGGATCAGGTTGTTCGATCCGGATCCCGAAGGTGGTTCGTTCATACACCAGTTCAATCCGGATCGTAGTCTCTTGATCCGGATCCCGAACAGTGAGTTTACCATCTTCCTTGAACGATCCGGATCAGCTTCGCAATCCGGATCCCGAACGTTGATGTTTGGTGAACTGTATGAACGATCCGGATCAAGCACTTCGATCCGGATCCCGAACCTTCGTTTTTCTGGAACTGGCTGACTCGTTACGACGATCCGGATCACAGCTAGTCCGATCCGGATCGCCGTCCGTAAAATTTCCAGAAATGTTAGGTTTTTGATTCTTATCTCCTTCCTAGGGTTTCTAACCTATAAATAGACCCTATGACTCTTTTTCTAGGGTGAATCCACATAGTCTAGCCGTCATTTTCATATATCATTTTATACGGCTATAGATCCACATATAGAGAAGAAAGGAAATCATTAGAGAATACTCTATGTTTCTTCATCTATATTGATTAGTTTGATTCTAGGTTTTCATACTCACATCTTGAGTTGAATCAAACTAATGAATACTTAGATGGTATTTCCGATCTATCTTTGATCTAAGTATTCGGCGGATCATCACCACCCAAAACAACGATTTACCCCAAAAATCGGCGCGTGGATTCGCGTGTCCTTGTGGATTCAAGGTTCAACCGCTCTCGTGGATTCGGAGCGAGGCACGTTCGTGGATTCGAAGGGTGCTATTGGGTGAAGACCGTGGATTCGGTCGGACGTCGTGGATTCGACGTTGGACGCCGTGGATTCGGCGTTGGGCGCAGATCGTGGATTCGAGAAGCGTCGCGGAGCGAGCGGAGAAGATCCTCTAGGAGCGTATGGAAAAGGTTGAGTCGTAAGTGTGTACGGTAAATCACCTTGTACGTGTTTTAATTCTAGTGGATTTCTGCCGTGTTATCGGTCCCGTGGTTTTTTACTCCGGTGATGGAGTTTTCCACGTAAAAATCTTGCGTATTATTTTTATTTCCGCATTGGGTTTTTATCGCAACGATTTTTTGAGTGTTTATACGTTTACACCTATTCACCCCCCTCTAGGTGTTTTTTTCCCCTATTTAGATCCGTATTACATATAACCCAACATCGCTCACTAAGTCAAAACATAGAGGCTAAGATAACCCTCAAGCAACCCAGGTACACCAACACCTCCGGCCTAGCTCCCCAAGAAAACGTCCTCGCGGCATAATCAACCGCGCAGGAAAAAAAAACCGAACCAGCCAGCCCAACGGGTACCACAACAACACCCCGCAGCTGAGTCAAGACCATCAGGTTTACGGCAAAATCCAGGACTCAAGCTGCACCTGGCAGGACCAACAACTCTCCACCACGTGCCAGGCGCGATCGGGAAAATAAGCCTCCCGTGCAAGTGGTGACCATCCTACTCCTAACCCAAGCAAGAAGCAAAAGCACTACCCACCAAGAAGGAAATGTTCCCGTATCAAAAAGATATGAACCCAAAAGAACCCATGTGCTCCGACAGTCTCAGAAATCCACTATCCTGGAAAGAAATCGGGAATGCCTCATCCGACTGCTCTGTCCTATCACCCGGCGCCAAGCGCCTCACTTAGAACTCGCCTCAGGCACATCCCAAATCCTAAGGAACTACAATGCCACGCTCCATACTCGGCGCCTACTCCATTGAGGCGTCCCAAATCCGTAATGGAGGGACCCAACGAGTTAAAAGGTATCCTGGCGCAATCCACTCTCGGACACTCATATCCTATGCGCCTTGTCCCTCTACACATGGAGCGTGCAGTTCAGCAACTGCGTAACTCTTGACACAAAAGGCCTCCAAGTACTCTCTATCCCCCACCGAACCACGCCCGCCTCCAAGGTTCCCTACTCAATCCACGAATCGAATACTCATCCGCCAAAACTGGCTCACTCGATCAAAGCAATCCCACAGCTTTCCCGCTGTCAACTATCCACCCGCCTCGGTGCCCAGCACTAAAGTGGGACGGAGGGGCTACTCGATACCCCGACAATGGCCACTGCGCTGGCTCTCGACAACGGTGTCACTGCTCCGACAACTGTGTCCTGCTCCGACAACTGGTCACTGCCTGCTCCGATAACTGTGTGCCCTCGCTGCTCCTACAACTTGCCCACTGCGTCCTGCTCCGACAATGGTGTCACTGCTCTGACA